>CANTUQ010000074.1:3600000-4000000 GCA_947683425.1 Excoecaria cochinchinensis | reverse complement strand
AACATGTTGAACTGGTTTAATTCTCAAGTTCTCAACTTTATGCAGAAATTGCAAGAAGCAATCCTGAAGACGCAGAGAAATGCCAAGATTCGAGTGATTGAAGATACCCCAAATGGTAATTAATCAGACTAAACTGAAAATTCACTCCTATAAGTTGGTGATTGATTCTAATTTTGTGAGACATAAATGAATATTGATCAGAGCAGTATTTGCAAGCTGAAATTGATGGAGGTTTTGGGAGGGATGTGATTGAATTTTTGGTGAAAGGAGATGTGGTGGGTTATAGGGCAATGGCCACAAAAGTCACCTTTGTGTATCCCTTCACTACAGCATTAGGGGATTCAAAAGGACAAGAAGAAAGAATGAAGAAAATCATGGATGAATTAGGGTGGTATGCTCCAAGTTTTGATTCCATGGACTAGATTTGATTTTTACATTCAAATACTGCTTTTTAAATCCTAAATTCAGTTGATTACAGTGTAATGCTAATTTTCAGTGCTATTATAATTTTATTGCACAATCCTTATTCCTGACGTTGGCATTTCAACTTGTATCATAATAACATACCCGGAATAATAAAAAATGTTGTAATACAAAAATAACTCAAGTCTAAAAAATTATTGTCAAAAATCATTTTAATTGAAATTAATCATCAAAACAATTAAAAATCACGAACGGGAGATACTTCAAATCAACATGATTCAATGTACATAAACATATCACCAAATATAATATCACGTGTTAGTTTAACATGCCATTTCAATTTAATAATCATATTATATATCAATCTAATATAACGGTAACGTGTTTACCTATATACAGATTTATACACGGACTTAGGTGCTAAAAGAAATTTCATATGGTTTTTCTAATTGATTTTAATCAAAATAAAATTTAAAAATAATTTTTTAAAACTGTAATATTTTTGAGTTATAATTTTTTTTTATTATTATCAATCCGTTATTTTAATATAAATTTGATGATGAAATTAAGTTGGGATGTCACCGTCTGTATTCTCTAGCTGCAATGCCAGCAGACTTGAAAGCAACTTAAGCCAAATTTCAGTTGAACATGGTGCAGAGGAGTTGTTGGCACTGCTGAATAACAAAAGGAAATGCGAATACGATCAACCCATACTGAGATAGTGATACATGTAAATAAAACAAGAATAGTAGTTTATTGTATTAATTTAAGAAGGAAGATAATTTTGTTTCAAAAAAAAAAAAAGAAGGAAGATAATTTAATAGAATGCCTGGCAGTTATTAGCTAGGTGGGGACCATGATAAATCCACATCACATGCACGTCATAATTTTGTAAGTCATACAGCTAATTAATTATTGGGTTTTCGATTCCAAATTTTGTAATTGATACTTAATTCATTGACCCCCAAAACTTGTAAGATCGTTATCAAATCAAATCAGAGATATGCATAATCGTTTCCTTGACCACATAGGAAAATGAAATACTTTCCAATCACGTTATTTATTCTAGGGAACTAGGAATTTTAAGAATACACGTCACTTCATTTTCCCACCCAACTCTGTTAATTTCTTTTTTCTTTTTTAATGCAATTTTAAAATTTTATCAAAAATTAAGAAATAAGTGATTTTTTATTGAATGTCTGAAACTATAACAAAAATTCATGTTATTAAGGCAAAAATTAAGACTTTTTGGTCTAAATCATTTTTTTTTTCTATCATGCAAATCACATCCCAATTCAATGCATATCAAATAATTTTTTTTTTAATAATTCTTCACTGTTCGGTTCAATTTTTTTAAAATTTATGAAAGCTACTAATTTAAAATCGAGTACAATCTTATTCATAATTGAAAGTGTTAATGTCAATGGCACACATTTTATACATGAAATAAGATTAGACTATAAAATCTCATTTAAAGAGATATGAGCTCCTTAGCACTTGGTTGGTAAATAGTATTTTTTTCACATAATCTACAAATTTTTTTTTTTAATAATTATATCATTGAAAGTATAGAGCGAAATTTAAATTCTGATCGATAGAAAAAATAGTTAGATTATCGACCATTTGAAATACAAATTAATTTAAGAAAAAAAAAATACAAATGTGAAGTACTTATCAAATATAATTTTTTTTTCTTGCCATTGAAAAACTTCATACAAAGTTTTATGAGCAATTAAATAAATCCACATATTATGAGATTTATTTTTATATTAGAGACAATTTTTAGAGTGTTGCTATAATGCATGCGTGTAATGGCACGACTCTTAGATCGGCTGTGTACTATTCCACGCATACACTTTGACACGCCTCCATTTTTATACAATTGATTAATTAATTACTACAATTTTTGTTTTTTTATATAATTACATCAAACAATTGAAAAGGTTGTCGAAGTTGGCGATAACTGATAACCAGTAGATTTAGAAGCCTTTAAATTGTTGAAGGTTAGTGAAAATAGTTAAGGTAAATTTGACCATAATTAGTGCAGCAGTGCTTATTGTAGAAATCTCATCATTATTTCAACACAGAACATCACTCTTTCTTAATCTATAAAAACAAGAATTAAAAAAAAAAAAACCAAATTCATAGAACCATTAATATTTCACACTATATTATTCAAAGATTCATATCCCATATTTGTGGCCACTGATTTTCTAAAAATAGCAGAGCGGATGTAATGATGATTCGAGGCTTTGCAGAGAAATTGAAGGCTTTTGTAAACAACAGATGGGTGGTGTTTGTGTGTGCAATGTGGGTGCAGTCATGTGCAGGAATTGGGTACTTGTTTGGGAGTATATCACCGGTGATCAAGAGCGCCATGGGTTACAACCAGAGGCAGGTGGCTATTCTTGGTATAGCCAAGGACTTGGGTGATAGTATTGGATTTGTAGCTGGAGCTTTGTGTGAGGTTTTGCCCATTTGGTCCATTTTGCTTATTGGGGTGTTTCAGAATTTTGTTGGGTATGGCTTGCTTTGGCTTATTGTCACTCAGAAATTGCCTGCTTTGCCTCTCTGGGTGGTCAGTTCTTCATCTTTGTTAGTGCTTTGAAGTTATATATATTCCCTGTGGAATTTTGGATTATTGGGTTCCGAGAATTTGTCTTTTTCTTTCTGAAATTTCTGTTCGCTTGTGATTATTTATGTGAAGTTCAGAGCTTTGACAGATCAGAAATGCGGAAATAGAAACCCTCTTCTCAACTACTTATCATTCAAATACAAAGAGAAACAGTAATATAATCCCTTGGATTAAGAACTTTAACACAACCTTTAGACGGATGCATTTCTGTACTTTTCCAGTAAAATTGGTTGCTTGAATTATTCAGTTTCATAAATCCAAATCATAATTAAGGTCCTAACTTTCACCAACCGATCAACCAATCAGGTTTGTTTGCCAATAGATATTAGTTTGGTAAAGTTTGATAGTTAGTTGTGGATGAGAGGATAACTACAACTTAGATTCATTTATTGAAGACTAGCATAAAAATTGCTCACTCAGGATCAGGATGAATATTCTATATACATACATATACATGAACATAGAGCATAATTAAATCATTTCTTGTTCCAATTTCATACTTGGGTTCCTTTTTTTCGAATTCTTATGCGACTTTTTATAATTTTGGAGTTGGATAAGATCATAAAGTTTGAGATTCGCAGGACTGAGATCTGATTTTTAGTCCTGAGTGGAAAATAAACATTCTCTAATCTCGCTTTTGGAGTAGAAAAGTGGAAAAGTTGAGGGGACTAGTCTTAATTGTTGCATTGTGGAAACCTTCTCTTTTCATAAAATTACACTGAAAAGCATCAACAAAATTTGCATTCAGTGACTATATTAGTATGCCATTAGGTTGCTGGATTAGTTTTACTTCCTGCTAATGAATCTTAGAGTTTCTGAATGATCTAATCCAATCCTGTGAGGATAACAAGTTTATACAATGTACTTATAGGTGGTTCAAATTATATTTCATATTACCAGATATAAAGTTTGGACTTGTGCCTTATTTCTTCTTGTTGCAAGAAAGAAGTCAAAGCTTTTCCTGGTAAACTTGAGTTCATGTATTGTGCCATGTTTAAAATGTCCAGAAGCTCTGTGATTTATTTGTTTTATTTTTGCACCTATGCAAAAGATTCTGCATTTTCAATAGAGGAGGAAGCATTGATGATCATTCTGTTGGTTTGTGTTCATCTTTTTATCTTGGATTATAGATATGCGCTGCAGAGGAGCATTGGAAAAGGCTTTATGTCATTTCTTCTGCCATCAGTTAATTGTGAATCACGTAATTGATTGATATATTCCAAGTCTAAAAGCCCATTAAGATTGTTCTTTTCATTTTGTGCGTGACTTTAGAGTAGTAATAGGAGGGATTTCAGTTTTTGTTAGCTGACATTTGTAGAAGTTTGCCAAATTTTTGTTTGCAGCTCTGTGTTGCCGTATTTGTGGGGACAAATGGTGAAACCTACTTTAACACAGGGGCTCTAGTTTCATGTGTCCAGAACTTCCCTAAGAGCAGAGGTCCAGTTGTGGGAATACTAAAAGGCTTTGCTGGGTTGAGTGGTGCAATTCTGACTCAAATCTATCTTATGATCAATTTCTCTAATGAAGCATCACTAATTTTCATGGTTGCCATTGGACCCTCTATGGTTGTTATTGCTCTAATGTTTATTATTAGACCTGTAGGAGGTCACAAACAAGTTAGGCCATCTGATAATTCAAGCTTCTTATTTGTCTATAGCATCTGCCTCATTCTGGCAGCTTATATACTTGGAATCTTGATGCTTGAGGATTTTATTGATTTGAGCCAAACTTTGATCATATTATTTGCTGTAGTTTTGATAATTCTTATACTGCTTCCTATTACAATTCCCGTTCTATTGGTTTTCTTCTCTGAACCAAGATCTCAAGTAGAAGAGAATCTTATTCCTGAGCCCAACAAAGAAGAAGGGGCTAACTCTGACCAGGAGAAGGACCGCAATGAGGTTATTTTAAGTGAGGTGGAAGACGAGAAACCAGCAGAAATTGAATCACTTCCAGCAGCAGAAAGACACAAACGAATTGCTCAGTTGCAAGCTAAACTGTTTCAGGCAGCTGCAGAAGGAGCAGTAAGAGTCAAGCGGAAAAAAGGTCCACGTAGAGGGGAGGATTTCACTTTGATGCAGGCATTAGTAAAGGCAGATTTTTTGCTTATCTTTTTCTCTCTAACACTGGCTTCTGGATCTGGTTTGACAATTATTGACAATGTGGGTCAGATTTGTCAATCGCTGGGGTATACTGATACAAGCATATTTGTGTCCATGCTCAGCATTTGGAACTTTCTGGGCCGGGTTGGTGGTGGCTACTTTTCTGAAGTTATCATAAGGTGAAACCTATCTTCTATTGATTTCCTTATTCAAATGGCTATCTTTTGATTGAAATTTATATTTATGTTGGTATAATTTTTCCAGAAAGTTTGCCTACCCAAGACCAGTAGCCATGGCTATTATGCAGGTTATCATGGCATTTGGACTTCTCTATTATGCACTTGGCTGGCCTGGACAAATTTATGTTGTGAGCATTTTGATAGGACTTGGCTATGGTGCCCACTGGGCAATTGTGCCCGCTGCTGTCTCTGAGCTATTCGGACTGAAAAGTTTTGGTGCCTTGTACAATTTTCTTACACTGTCAAGTACTGCTGGTTCTCTTATATTCTCTGGTGTTATTGGCAGTGGTATATACGACTACTACGCAGAGAAACAAGCTGCCATTCGACAACTAAGTTTAGGATCAAGGCTTAGTGAGGAGGAATCACTTACTTGTGTGGGTTCTATATGTTATTCCCTGACTTGTGGGATCATGTCTGGCTTTTGCGTTATTGCAGTGATACTGAGTTTGATCGTGGTTCGACGAACCAGAGGCGTATACACTCAGCTCTATGGAAGAAGTAATGTTTGAGTTCAAAGGAAAAGGGACTATAAATTGTTTTCTATTTAGGTATGAGCTTCAATCACTGCCAATATGGCTGAGGATCATGCTAATCCAAGAAAATTAAGAATCAGATTTTTTTTACCCCGTAAAGTAAAATACCAAGTAAGATCAAGGAAAACATTTTTTTCTGCCTTTTGGCGGAATATTCTTTAGTAGAAGTATGTTTTGTTTGTTAAATATATGATTTTATAGCTCTTAGGCTATTGTTTATCATCAGAAACATGAGATTATCAGCTCAGTTATGGTGCAATGTCTACAAAATCGTGAAGGCAGAATGCATTTTCTACCGCAGAGCTTTGGCCATTTTTTTAAATACTTGTACTATGAAAGTTTATTCAGTGAAAAAAATGCAGGTGATTTGCAATACCATATTATGATTCTCAAAGTCGCCTTACCCTTTAAATTATTTTGGACCATAAATACTTATATAGGTGTTCAAACTAGTATTAAAATTCTCATATAGTTGTTGAAAATGCATTTTTTTTAGCATTTTAACTCCAAAAATTAATTAAATAGCAAAATAAAATTTAAGAGTTAAATAGTAGCTTTTTCCTTGCATTTATCAAGGGAAAAAAAGGGCTAATGGACTCTTGTATTTTACCTTTTTTTTTTTGAAAAAAAAAAAAAAGAAAGGGGTAGACCCCAAAAGTATTTATGAGAATTTTGTCACCCTCTTCCATTCATTGGGGTATATTAGTACTTTTAGCACTCAATAATATTTTTACTTTAACCCCCCTAAAATAGCAATTTTCAGTTCTGTCCCTAAACAGAATAAAAATGGCAAGGAAACTATGGGATATCGGTATGGAAAGGATATCATCCAATGGTGGCAATACCATACCAGTTCTCTACCTTTCACAACACTCGGTCCATTTAAGGTTAACTCCAACCAAGAATTTGATCAGGTTTCGAATATCGGCCAGAGTTGCATCTTTCATTTTTGGAAAAAAATCACTATAATTTCTATACATTCATTCCAAATATCTTTTCTAGATCCTATACATAAATTCACTCATGTATTATACTAATAATAAACAATTATGAAACTGATGGATTTGTCCAGCAAGGCCAGATCCAAAGAATGCTGCAGATTATGGGCAAATAAGTTGACGTTCATTATGAAATAGGTGCAAACAGATTGAATCCTATCGAATTAGATTGAATTATGACAAATTGAATCGCATATTGGTTATTTTATGGCCCAAATTAGTCATTATTAAATAAATCAATTGTAAACACTTATGATATTATTTTTTATTAAAAAAATTTATTAATTTACAAATTATAAATAAGAATTTTATAAAATCACAAATAATATAAACAGGTAAGAAATGTATTAAAAGAGCGAATTATAAATGGATCGAATAATACGGTCACATAATGCATTGGATGACTTTACGGGTTAAGATGATAAATAAGTGAATTGCATTAAAATTAAATGACATTTTGTAGGTTGAATTGTATGAAATTGATGGATGGAAAGAAGATGAAGGTTTGAATAGATGAGAGAGAGGGGGCAGAAAGGCATAAAGGCGAACGCAGTTTTTGATTCTCGGAATGCAATTGGGTTGGTTAAATGGGAAAACAAAATGCAGACAAAATTTATATGACATTTAGCTTCAAGTTTGGACAACAAAATCTGTAACTTTCCAGTTCAGTCAAAACTAATTAACCATTTTTAGATCATTAATTTATTGCATTTCTAAATTTTTAGACATTAAATTCTACAAATCAATCCATGCATTGCATGCTTTACAATTGTTTCATTGCTTATGTGGTGTGGCCTATCAATTTCATAAACTCATCAAATCTTCATCAATGCTTTGGATTTCCTACATTTAATCACCAACTCAATAACCTTCATTAAGAAATTAATCAAATTCACTTCATCTCACACGCACGTACAAAACTTTATATCAGATCTACACTAAATTTTTAAATCCTAATTTGGATTTTAAACAGAATTTATATTTATATTTATCATTTGAGGTTTATTTTAATCTTTATCATAGAATAAGAGATCTTCATTTCATATCAATTGATCCAAAATATTGAGTAACTTCATTTTATAGTATTTCGAATATTGTCATCTAGAAGTTAGTCTCTCGACGTTTCTCGAAATTTCTATAGCGCATAAACTAATTTATTCTAATTTTTAGTCTTTTAATTTAAAGTTTATTCGTATAATATTACTTAAAACTTTAACGACATATAATAAATGATTTTGACTTCGAATCTTTTAATTTAAATTTCATTTACTTAAAGTGTATCGTAACTTTAATGAAAATAATAGTTTTCATTTTCAGTTCCAATATTCTCATATAAAATCATGAATGGAACTATAAAGAATTAGCATGATAGAATTATTAAACATATTTTAAGCTAAATAAATAAATGATGGTCTTAAAAATTTCAAATTTTTTTTCTGCTTCTAGCCATCCTAATAAATATATTTCCTTATTTAGGTAAAAAATAACACAAGAGTTAAAAATACAACCGTGGTTAGGGTTTTAACCTTTATGTAAAATTGTTGAATTTTGCATATAAAAGGAAGTAGAACGGCCAGGAAAAACCACATTACTTTCTTTTCTCTATAGATTTTATTAGATTATTAGGAGTCCAATTTTCTCTCTCAACCCTCATTAGGCTTTAAAATATTTGAAAGTAAAAAGAAAAAAAAGAATCAAAAACAGAAAAGAAATGGATACTGTGGCATTTTTTAATCTCTTTTTTTGATCTGTAGCTTATAAAATGGGGAAAAACAAAATTGTAAGCTTTCTTCAATGGTGTCCCTTTTCTCAGCTCTCTGCAAATGGGTAATGTTTTGTACCTCTCTGTTTGTTGCATTTTATGCAAATGTTAATTTTTTACACTCGTTTCTGCTCTGTTTGGAAATTTCTGATGATTCCTTTGTGCATTACATCGTTTACTAATGATAAAAACTATGCTGTGTTATACTCCTAATTAACGGAATTGGGCACTTGGGACAATGGAATGCACTTTGTTCACAGAATTTGATTTTCTCATTGTATCCGGATAATCGGTTTCTTTTGCTTTTGCAAATTCAAGTCAATCCGTGAGCTGGGTGTTTGTTTCTTTTTTTGTCCAAATTTGTCTCTTTCGGGTGGTTGTGTTGCTCCATTGTAGAATAGGGCATATGTGCTTATGGATTGTCTGCTAAATTGAAGTGTATGGTGCTGAGATTATGCTATCAGCTGTTGGAAATTTAAGAGAATTTGGATTCTCTTAGATGCTTATGAATCACGGAAATGCAGGGATAGTTTGGAACTTCGTGAAGATTTTATTTTTTTGAATGAAACTTTCTCATGAGTGTTGGATTCTTTTTCTCTTTTCTGATTTCCTGTTGGTTTTTGATAATCAGATGGATCAATGAGATTCTTATTTTATCGGTGTTGGATATGAATGAAGAACATGCATGGCAATGAAATAATATTTTCCATAGCTATCTTGTCTGGGAATTCATCAGAGAAGGCTTGGTAGTTTATGACCATAGGCTATCTTGTGACAATTGGGATTTATAAGGTTCTTAGTCACCAAAAGAATCATTGACATTTTTATTTAATCTCATATTGTTGGTTTATCCAATGATTTTGCAATTGGATATGAATTTACATGGTTTTATTTTTGTGTTTTTGATAATCCATTGTATTCAGTATTTTCTTACTGAAGTTTCAGAGCTGTTTGGTGGTTACATCATTTGTTTGTTTATTAGATTTCTTAGATCACTAGGTGTTTAAAGACGCATAATTGATGTTGACCCACTTCTTAATTTTCAGATCCCTTAAGCCTTAGGTTGGAAATTCGTTACCGGATACATGGAATTAATAATTTTTTTTCCAGTTATTTCATATGATCATAAAACATTCTTTTAGATTGATAGTTTGCTACCGGATACGGGGAATCAATGAATGTCTTGTAGTCATTCATTTGGCTTTACGAGACTTTTAGATAGGTAAGTGATTACAAATGTGTAATTTATGGCATTGTTATTAGATTTTGCTGATTAAATGCTATGCAAATCTTGGAAGTTCGTTACCAAATAAGTGGAAAGTCATTATGTTTCCGATTATTTGCTTCGTCATCTTGTACATTTATATTTACACGTGTTAAAAAGTTTGTAGTTTAGGGATCCGGAAACATTCATTAGGGTTTGAAAGCTTTGTTTTTCAGGAATGGCTTCCAAATTATTTCATTAGAAAACTTTGCAATTTATTTACCTTTTCATTGAAGATAGTCTCCTTGTCATTATCAAAAATATTTTTTCATCATCCTGTAGGTTTATATTTACATGTTTCAAAAAGATTGCAATTTAGGGATCGAGAACCATTCATTAGGGTTTGAAAGCTTTGTTTTTTAGGAACGGCTTCCAAATTATTTCGTCAGAAAACTTTTGAATTTATTTACCTTTTCATTGAAGATAGTCTCATCATTATCAAAAGTACACTTGACGTCAACATGATCATTTTTACATTTTTGTATTTTCCGATCCCCTATACTTATCTTGGAAGTTTGTTATTGGCTACATGGAATTTTTCTTTTCCAAATAGGATACAAGGAATTAATAAATATTTTTTAGTTATTTTATATGATCATGCAATAGGCTTTTAGTTGGAAGTTTGTTATTGGATACATGGGATTAATAAATAGTTCTCCAGTTATTTCATATAATCGTGCAATAGGCTTTCACATTGATTGTTCACTACCAGATACGTGGAATTCATAAATGCTTTCCAGTTATTGCTTATGATTATAAAGTAAGCTTTTAGATTGGAAGCTTTTTCAGGATACTTGGACTCGATGAACGTCATCCAGTTATTTTATTTGTTTCTTTATTAGGCTTGAGACTGGTATATGTTTGCAATTGTGTAATTTATGGCATTGTTATTAGATTTTGGTTATGCGAATTGCAGAAGTTTGTTATCAAATTCTTGGAATTCATAAAAGTTTTCTAGTTATTCTGTTTAATCATTTTCTAGGTTCATATCCACACGTGTCAAAAGGTTGTGTTTGAGGGATTGGGAAGCAGTCATTAGGGTTTCAATGTTTTTAATTGTTGCCCCTGAGGAATTATTTCCAAATTTTCACAAAAAATACTTTTAACTTTATTTACCATTTTTGTGAAGATAGTTTCCTCATTATTATTGTTAATATTGTTAATATGGTCAGGCTGGTGCAATCACAGTCAGTTCCATGATGATGCACACAGAAGCTGTGGGTTCTAAAAGTTAGACACTGTTTTATTTTTGCTAAGAAGGACAGCCATCAGTGAGATAGAGTGCAAATGGAATGTAACAAAGAAGATGCCTTCATTGTTAAGGAACTGGCACAGAAGAAGTTCATGGAGAGAGACATTGCTGCAGCAAAAAGACTTGCTATGAAAGCTCAAAGCATGTATCCTGGTCTTGATGGTCTTTCTCAATTTCTCGCTACTCTTGAGGTGTATATTTGTTCTGAGAACCGAACAAACGGAGAAATAGACTGGTACCGCATCCTTGGTGTAGAACCATCGGCTGATGAAGACACAATCCGCAGACATTACAGGAAACTGGCTCTCATTCTTCATCCTGATAAAAATAAATCAGTTGGTGCAGAAGGAGCTTTCAAGATTTTATCCGAAGCCTGGGGTTTGTTGTCTGATAAGGCCCAGAGAAGTGCCTATGACCAGAGGCAGAATTTATGTCATATGTATCAGAAAGTTTCAAGTCATGGATCATCATTGGCAACTGGTCAGAATGGTTTCTATGACTTCTTCAACATTAACAAGTCTAATCCAACGACTCAGATGAGTGCCATGCATCCAAAACCTGCTCCACCCCCTCATTGTTCCAAACCTGAGACCTTTTGGACAGTCTGCAAGTTATGTAAAACACAGTTTGAGTACCTTACGGTTTATCTCAACACCAGCCTTCTTTGCCAGAACTGCCGTCAGCCCTTCTTTGCAGTTGAGATGCCACCCCCACATATAAATGGGAATGGACCATCCACTAAATGGACCCCTTTCATGCAAGGACAGAATTCTACTCAGCACGCTAGGAGTGAATACTCATGTGCTATCGGGAAAAGGCCAATTTCTACAACAGATGTGAGACCCAAAGCTAATCCAAGCGCATTTGTAAGAGCAGGCACTGCTAGAAGAGTGCCCTTTGAAGCTCCAAAAATTGATAAGAGAGAGTCCATTCAAAGGGGAGCTCAGACTTTTAAGGAAACAGGTTCTGGTTTAGCTATGGGATCTTCTCGTGCTGGTTTTGTTTCTGTACCAGCTGGAGGCAGGCTGAAGAAGAGAAGACGAATTGATGAATATCGGAGGAACTATTCACCATCTCAAGTGCCAAGCAGAAATGGAGGAGTTGCTGATTCTGATACTCAGAAGGGTAGTTTTGGAACAGGAAATGGAAACATTGCTGGAAGCTATAAATTCAGTCAGATGGGAGAGCTGTCGCAGCGGCAACTTCGGAACGTTTTGATGGAGAAGGCTAAGAAGGATATTATCTTGAAGCTTAAAGGCTTAAGGATTCCAAATATTGTATCAAAGACATCTGAAAAGGAGATGGAGAAGAAGGAGACAGGAAAGCAGAAAGTTTCTTCAAATGGCACAGAAGCTGATGGAAACAGTTTCCCTGAGGTTGTAGATGCCAAGATTAGAGCTCAACTAGAATCTTCTCTTGCCAAATTGGACGATGAGCTTGACAAGAAGGGCCCTGATCCAGTATCAATGACTGTTCCCGATCCAGATTTTCATGATTTTGACAAGGATCGTACAGAAATATCATTTGGTGATAATCAGGTTTGGGCTGCATACGATGATGATGATGGTATGCCTCGATATTATGCTATGATTCATAGTGTGATCTCACGGAAGCCATTCAGAATGCGTATCAGCTGGCTTAATTCCAAAAGCAATCGTGAATTGTCCCCACTAAACTGGATTGGTTCTGGTTTTTTTAAGACCAGTGGAGACTTCTGGATAGGCAAGCATGAAGTTAACAAGTCTCTTAATTCTTTCTCACACAAGGTCAAGTGGGCAAAGGGCACAAGAGGAATCGTTCAAATATTTCCAAGGAAGGGAGATGTCTGGGCTCTTTATACAAATTGGTCACCTGATTGGAATGAGCTTACTCCGGACGAAGTAATACATAAGTATGATATGGTGCAAGTGCTTGAAGATTACAATGAGGAGACAGGTGTGACTGTTGCTCCTCTTGTTAAAGTTGCCGGTTTCAAGACTGTCTTTGGGCGTCATCCAGACTCTAGTAAAACCAAAGCAATTCCAAGAGAGGAGCTGTTTCGACTTTCTCATCAGGTCCCTTCTTATTTGTTGACGGGTCAGGAAGGTCAAAATGCTCCCAAAGATTGTTGGGAACTTGATCCTGCATCTATGCCTTTGGAACTGCTTAAAGTATTAACTGAGGTTCAGGTGGAAGAAATGATTACAAATGCTGAAAAGGCTAAGAATCCACTTTGGGACAGGCAAAAATCTGAAGTACAATTGATGGAAAATGTTGATAGAGCCACTGAAAAAGCTGTGATGTTCAGTGCTGCAAAAGAAAATGTAGCAGAAGCAAAGAAGGATAAGGGTAAGGAGACTAAAGCAGTTGAGTTAATAGTGTACAAAAGGAGACGAGCAAAGAACTAGGTCAGTTGTAGGTGAAAGGAAAAGAGTTAGAGAAAGGTTATACAGAAAGTGATTTGCCAATTGTTCTGATTTCAACACATTGGCGGATTACAGCTTTGTTTTTGTAGTTATGTGGTGCCCGTGAGAGCCGTCTCAGCTGCAACTGTAACATGAAGACAATTCGAAATGCTGATTTACATAGAGGTTTACAGGGTAATTAACAGCTTAACAACCAATAGGGGGAGCTTGTTAGTCGTTGCCCACCATGCATTTGTTTCTGTTATGAGTAGTCTAAAAGAGCTGTTTTTGCAGCTGGTCAATTTTGTGAAGCAGGAGCTGCACATCTTTTGAATACATCATATATATGCTTTACAATCTTTACTTGTTGAAATTTTGACAGATTTTGTTCTGTTTTTGGGGCTTCAGGTAGGGTAATTGCTGATTTATTTCCCTTCTTTGATCATGCATCTTAACTGTCAATCCCATACCAGGATATTGCATTTACTGATTTACCTTGTATCTCATATGAAAGGGTTGCATATTATTCCAATACTAGCGTGATTGCAGAAGTTAAGAATTACTGTGGCAGGTCTTGGCATTTCATGGCAGCATTTGAATTCACTCGTGGCAAAAGACAAGCAATGCCTAAAAACTCTGTTGGTCAGGGACTATTTTCATGGTGTTAGTTGTAACGAGGGAAACCACCAGTCTAATGTATGAAAATTTTGACCAAATGAACTCTCCCTATATAATTCATTATCAAGTCTACAGACTTGGAAAGTCAAACTTGGTCAAAATTGTGAAACAGGCACTGAACTTGCTTCATATAGGAGGCAGCAATGGGAAATAATGGGGAAAATATGCTTTTATAGATGCTGTTTTCAATGGAAAGATATCTTTAGTCATTAAACCAATGGCTTGGATTTAAAATAGAAGTCTGGTCCTTCCTATTTTGATAGACTTTTGATAAACACACTACCAATTTCACACAGTGATAACAGAATGCAAGCAGCAGTGTATATTGATAGGAAAGAAAATTAATAACAAAAGAGTAACTCTGTAACAAGCAACAAGCAAAAGCAAAAGCAAAATCAAGGAAATACTAGCAAGGGCCAACTATAAGAAGAAACAGCCAAACAATGCTATTCTCCTTTCCCTTACTCCTCTTACTCCTATTACAAATCAATTTCCCCCCCTCCCTCATGCTTCTAACAAAACCCCAATATATAGTACTCTATCCTACCCCTTTCCTAATTACATATGTCCGATCAGCCTTCTCTGTTTTCTTCTTTAATGTCCTGGCGTAAGCTCTCCATATAGTGGGCCTTTGGGCTTGGAACTCTGGGCTGGTAGCATTTTCTTCATCATTGCCACCGGGTGGGAGAGCAGTCTTGTCCTCAAGACTGAATTGAGGAAACCGATTGAGAATAGTAAATGCATCTTCCCAAGTGGCATTGCTTATTCCACCCACCCGCCATTGGATCAACCACTGAGAGACTGGTTCCCCATGCTTGCTGACTATTCTTTTGACCAAAATACCAAAAGGGTTGGCAGTGGGTGCCACATCTGACTCCAGGCCTCGAAACATAATGAAGTCCGGCCTCACATATTGCAAATCAACATGAATCTGGGAGATATAAATCCTTGATGCAATTGTCTCCGGTTCAAACTTCAAAAACATCCAAGCGAGAGCAATTAAAACTGCAGGTGCGGTAACATCTATAGTAGTTCCATCCATCATCTGCCCCACACCACGATAGTGTTCATCAGTAGGTGGTGTCAAGAAAAGGGGTCTTTCATGATGAACTTCTTTGCCACCAATGTAAAAGAGCAATCGATCAACTAAACTGTCCATTAAACCAAGTGCATCTTCCCCCCGACCCAAAAGATCAATACCTAAAACACACCCTGCAGCAACCTTGCACGATTTCTCTAGGCAAACAGCACAAGCATCAGGATAATTAGCCAGTCCCTCCAATTTTATCACCAAAACATCCACAATCCCATGATAATTAGACACCTGGAGTTTAATTTCGGTACACCTATTGTCTATCCCAATCAAGTGCTCACCCCCTAATTTAATCTCAAGGGATTTAATCTTACATACCTGTGCAATATAGGGATAGGCCTCCTCAACAATAGCAAAATCAGGATTACCCACCAAAGCTATAACTTCCAGCACACCAACTGCCTTAATTATGAGAACAAAATAAAGGGGTATCCGAAATGGATAATCAAATGTTATTTGTGCCAGATCTGATGCTAGCTCCTGAAAGTTGATGTTTCTTGCTCCTCCACCTTCGAGCGCTTGATCATAAATCTTAGTCAGGATGGGCAAGATAGTTTCCAAATTAACACCTGGTGAATGGATCAAATTCCCAGGGTGAGGATCAGCATTTTCTATGCCTTTTGAGTGCTTTTCACTATCAATCCATTGTGTAGTAAGAACCTTTCTAGAAGTATATTTTTCATATGTCTGCGGTACCACCATTTGTGGAAGGTCCTTCCTCATCATTTCAGCAAAGAGTGTTCCATTTTCTCCTTCGATAACGAAATACAGTTCTTTAAAACAAAGAGCAGCCCATTCATCAATCAATCCCACCACATCTATAGAGGCCCGAGCAAACCGACGGAGAACTAAACCCAGATTCCTGATGAATAAATCAACTGTTGCAATTTCAAGAACAAAAGATTTTTATACTTTGACAGCCACTAGATCCCCATTCTCCTTTAGCCGACCCTTATATATCTGTCCAAGAGATGCGGCAGAAATAGGGGAAGAAGAAAGCGCAGAATAAATCTGATGCCATGGCTGACCAAGCTCCTCCTCAAAAGTGAAAGACCTGAATTGATGACTAACTCCTTGTAATTCCAGAATTTTACACTTCCCATCAGCCCACGCTTCCTCTGTGTCAGTCTCAACTTCAAAAAATTCTTCCTCCTCTTCGATTTCGTCCCCCTCTTCCATCAACATTACATTCAGCTGTGCCTCCGGCCATTTTTGTTGTGGAGAGTCCGCCTGACCACATTGAGGACCAAGCCCCTTCCTGTACTGCTCCTTCCACTCTGTTTTGGACAGTCGAAGAGCTCCTGGTCTCTTTTGTCCCCATCGATGCAACTTGGCTGAAGGAGAAAACGTTTGTTGTTGGTGGGTTGGGTAGTTTGGGTTTTTTTGTTGGTTTGAGCCCAGTATGGGATTGGGTAAATGGTGTAAAGGCCCAAAACAGCCTGATCCACTCCATCCAGCTTGGATCACATGAAGGGTACTGGTCCCTTTTCCTTCGTTAAAACATTTTTGTAGCAGTCGCGCAGATCCTCCTTTTTCGGTCTGCAGAAGAGCCTCCATGGAAAGGGCAGGTCCCAAGGCTTCCACGCTCTCTTCAGGCTGATGCTCCTTTGCTCCTCCCCTAATATCTTCTGTCAAATCGCCGATACAATCTCCGATGTCCTGTTGTTCGGACAACCCAGGCATATTAGCAGCCCCCATCTCAAAAAGTTTGGTGTTCCCTTCAACACTTTCTGCTTGCTGTAGATCTGCAAAAGCTTCATAAGAAGTGGGAGAGTAATTGCTATTATATCTCCTCATCATCTCCATCTTGAATTGCTCCCATGTCAAGTTAGGATATATATGCAGGAGCATTGAGTACCAATGTATGGTTGCGCCTTCCATAGAAATTTCAGCCAATCGAACACGCATCTCAGGAACAATTTAGTGTATATAACAACGTGTCTCCGCTCTGATGATCCATCCCCTGGGGTCAGACCCATTGAACATAGGGAGTGTAATTTTTTGCAAGGGCGGATGAGGATCAACGAAGTAATTGGTGTGGACTTGGAGGTTCTTTCTTGAGTTTGAGATTTGTTCCTGATGAATCTCACTTCTGTTCAGCATTGTTTTCCCAGGAGAGCCATACGCCTCTATATTGTTTGGATGGTTATCGTAACGTTTGATCCAACTAAGCACCTGATCTCTGAATGCCTCTCTCTCCTTTAGATCCGCTTGATAATTCAACTGGATCTCAGTGACAGATTTGGTGAGCTCCTTTGAAAGCTCCGCCAATTTCCCTATTTGGCTCTCTCTTTCTTCCAATCGGTTATTCACAGCTTCCAAACGAGTTTCCATTTTTCGATTCTCCTCTCAATCGTATCCGGCAGGTCGGACCAATGATAGACTTTTGATAAACACACTACCAATTTCACACAGTGATAACAGAATGCAAGCAGCAGTGTATATTGATAGGAAAGAAAATTAATAACAAAAGAGTAACTCTGTAACAAGCAACAAGCAAAAGCAAAATCAAGGAAATACTAGCAAGGGCCAACTATAAGAAGAAACAGCCAAACAATGCTATTCTCCTTTCCCTTACTCCTCTTACTCCTATTACAAATCAATTTCCCCCCCTCCCTCATGCTTCTAACAAAACCCCAATATATAGTACTCTATCCTACCCCTTTCCTAATTACATATGTCCGATCAGCCTTCTCTGTTTTCTTCTTTAATGTCCTGGCGTAAGCTCTCCATATAGTGGGCCTTTGGGCTTGGAACTCTGGGCTGGTAGCATTTTCTTCATCATTTTTCCTATAAAAAAAAGATGCAAAAGCAAAATTGATTAATTTATAATCCTCTACTCAAATTGTTTTTGGGTAAATTTCATGAATAAGCCTTGGAAATGGTCATTTAATTTAGCATCAAGGACCAACTTTATACAGTAATTCAAGTTGGAAATGGTCAAAAAGAGTTCTTTTTAGAGTGAAAAGACAAGAGAATGTTTTGTTATTTAAAAAATAATTAAGTAAGAAATAAAGAGGGGAAGCCCAGGACAAGCAAAGGTTGGGAATCCGAGTTAGCATAAAAAAGGACAAGAATGAAGAAATCACCAAATCGCACGGATCCAAACTCATCTCCTTCTCTTCTCCTTCAACCTTATCCCTTCATCTCTCCCCTCCATTTTCATCAAACCCTCTCTTTCTCTCTCTCCCTATAACACCAACATCTGTCTCTCCCTGAAATTTTCGATCTAATAAACAATTTTTTTTAATTTAATTTTACAAAACAAAAAAAAAAAAAATAAAGAAAAAGAAATAAGCCAATCAGATGGACGCCAACAGCCAGCAAGCTCAATCCGCCCCGTACCCTCCACAACCACCCTCCACTGGCGGCCCTGCTCCGACTGCTCCCACCCCATTCCACCACCTCCTCCAGCAACAGCAGCAGCAGCTTCAAATGTTCTGGACTTACCAGCGCCAAGAGATCGAACAGGTTAACGATTTCAAGAACCACCAGTTACCTCTCGCTCGAATCAAGAAGATCATGAAGGCTGACGAGGATGTTCGCATGATCTCCGCCGAGGCCCCCATTTTGTTCGCTAAGGCCTGTGAGCTCTTCATTTTGGAACTCACTATTCGCTCTTGGCTTCACGCCGAGGAGAATAAGCGTCGCACTCTTCAGAAGAATGACATCGCTGCTGCTATTACTAGGACCGATATTTTTGATTTCTTGGTCGATATTGTCCCTAGAGATGAGATCAAGGATGAGGCTGGGCTTGGAGGCATGGTTGGGGCTACTGCTAGTGGTGTGCCTTATTATTATCCGCCCATGGGCCAGCCGGCCGGTGCTGGACCTGGAGGAATGATGATTGGGAGGCCCGCCGTGGATCCTACGGGCGTTTATGTTCAGCCGCCTTCCCAGGCATGGCAATCTGTCTGGCAGACCGCTGCCGCTGCCGAGGATGGTTCTTATGGAAGCGGAGGTAGCAGTGGCCAGGGGAACCTCGATGGACAAGGGTAAGTATGCAATTTGTTCCGTCAATTTCTCTGTGATTTTTGTCTTATTCTGGATTTTGATTATGGATTTTGTCGCATTGCTTTCAACTTTTAATTCCTTCACCTGCTCTTTTCTAAGATGTCTTGTTTAATTTTTTTTTTCTTTGTAATTTCTTGCATCATAGGACCGTCCGTAATATACTGCGCTAAGATAACGAAGTAGATTTATATTATATGGAGGTTGTGGTTCTATGAATTTCTTAGGGTTTTGATAAACGATGAACCTTTTAATTGTTTAAGGGGATGTTTTGGGTGTTTTTGTGTATTTTCCTTTACCTTGTTCAGAGGAATTGTTCTACCTGCCCATATTGTCAAGTTATTTCCTTCATTCTATGTTGGTTTAAACTTGAGAAAGCAATACAGAAATGTAAAGGAGATGTTATTAGTGGATTAAAAGTTAAAACTCGAGTTATACTGTTGTATGATATCAATTATTGTGATTAGAACAGAATTAAGAGTTATATAGAGAATGTGGGAGAACACTGATTATTTTGCACGTTGAATAGCTTAATTAGAGTAACACCATCACACAAGTTTGCTCCGGTTGCTACTCGTTGTGGTTAGCATAACTGAGGGTCATTAGAAGAGTTATATTGAAAAGGGAGGTTTTGCAGTCTATGGATGTATTGTGCCACGTTTTGCCTCCTATTCAAATGAGAGGAAAAAAAGTGAATATATCTCTTTCTTAATTGTTTTCTGGAATTTGCTGGGTGGGTGGCTGTAGAAGGTCCGAAGAGTCTTGTGTTTGGATCGTATTTCATGTCGAACCAGTAAAATTAGCCTTTTGACATTGATGACTTTGGAATGACTCACATTTGATCATACCCCCTCTTTTAAACATTGCCTATCCAAATATGGATCATTGTGAGCTCTGGCAGAGAGTTGAAAAAGCTTGGAGACAATTTAATAGGCTTATCAGCTGTCTCTTTTTGGGGAAAGCTTTTCCAGACATGTAGTTAATTATGACTGTAATTCGTCTTTTGTTAGAGAAAGTCAAAGCCCTTATAAATGAAAGCTGGTAAAACAAGCAATTATAATAAATGATGTCGACTTTCAGTTAACATAAAACAACATCAACATATTGGGTGTAGTTCTAAACAATTTACTTCTGATTAACCACAGGAGTTTTCCCATTTCATTGCTGTATAATTTTTTTGGGAAGTCCATTTCTGAGTCAATAATGGACACCTGGAGCCATTTTTATGTTTGTGATAGGGTAGCAGGTCTTCTCGTTATCTATGTTTTCATTTTCCAGAAAGGTTTTCGGGCTGGCTCCAAAGCTGCTTGCCAATCCCTACTAGGAACGTTACTTTACAATAGGATCCTTTGATAAACAAGCCTATTTTATGAGTTGAACCTTGATCCATTTTGGTGGATGTGCTAGTTGAGGGAAGTTGTAAATAAGGTGCAGTTTTATGACTCTATTTAAATAGCTGACTGTTTTTGATTTAAGCTGGCTGAACTTGATTACTTTTGTTATTGGCGGAAGTTGTTGATTTCTTTGGAATGGACTGTGGAGGGAATTTTCTCCTCATACGGTGCAGAATAGTGAACCATTTTTGAAGCTTGTCCAACCGTATAACTCTATTTGCTGTACTCAAGCTTCAGAATGTCTAATGTCTCCTGTCCTCAATTAGTAAAGAAGCCAAAGATTCCTGGCTTTAGCCTTTTTGAATCTGGGAGCAAGGCCATATTTATTTTTCTTTGCATTTGCATATCTCAGCTTTTTAACTGAGTGAGAAGAAGGGTGCATTAATTTATAACATGAAATTCTTAGTTCCCACATGAAATTTAATATTTACTTATGGCTGCCTATTTGAGTATACATCCTCAACATGGATTTCTTTACCATTTCCCTGGCCCAACATCTGTTTATTCCGGATAGTGAGGATAGTCTCATTTTAAAATAAGCATGGGAAAGGGTAGACCAGACTTGTTGAGTTGTGGTGTTCACTTCCATTAGAGTTCGATTCGACTATCTGATGACATCTTGGACTTAAAGTGAATTCTGGTTTTGTGACGGCACTATTCTTTCTACATTTCAGAGAGTGGATGAATATATCAGCATTCTTATTCAAAGAGTTGAATTGTCCTTTGTTCACCTCAGGAGGATTTTTGCATGGGTGCTATTAAAATTGATGTATTTCTAGATTAGTATTCTACATGAGGTGCATTATATAAGCACTTGCTAATTATTTGTTCATGTAAAATTTCTGTCCAAGTAACGTGATAAACACCAGGCTGTCTTTTACTGCTTCACAGATTGGGAGACTTTGCCTGAGGAACTAGGGATTATTTCTATTTTTATTCCTCTTTATTGCCTTTCTTGTTGGTGGTTACGTGATCATGTCTTCCTATCAAAAATATTTGTCATTCTACTATCATTTACTACCCTAAAGACCACAGATCATCCAATAAATGCATACTCAAAATTAATGTCAGTATAAGAACAAATCTTTAGCATCCTCCTTGTCGATGTTGTGTCTTATATCTATTTTTTTCCTTCATGGCTGTGCATTTTCCAGAGTCTATTGTGCCATCCTCATTTTTGACTGTTAGTAAGATTAGAAAATAGATATACTTAAGCCTAGAATAAAAGGTGCTTCTATTGAACTGGTTTGTCTTATCATATTCCTTCCATGGATATTTTTGTAAAAATTGCTTGTTTGGTTTTAATAATAGGGAGTATAGTATTAGTCAAAAAGAAGGGACTATGGTGTTACAATGGCTTGAACATCTAACAACACAAAACATGACTACCGTGATACTTTTGTCTCCAAAAACATGGACTACTCAATCTATTAAACTGCCAGCAATTTCTGGTTGTAGTAGTTTTCAACGGTGGCTAATTTGTCATTAGTCTAACCAGGGCATTGGTCATTCTCTTGTATTTTCATTTTCAATTTTCTGGTTTATTTGTTTCAAGATGGCAAGCTGTATCTTGAATCTTTCTTGCCTATTAAATTATTTATTTAAGTTGTTTTATCAATTTTATTTTTCCCATATGATATATGAACCTTGGTCCATAATGTTGGCTGCAGTTGAGGAACTGAGATGCGGTGATGTTGAGTGGTGGAGCAGAAGGCAATGGGCCTTAGCTGATACTACTTGGATTTTTGCTTTTGGTTATGATCTTTAATGAACTGGTCTGGTATTATTATGGATATCCCTGTCCTTAATTGTAATGGATTGTTAACTAGAAACAGCTTAAAAACTTTAACTTAATTTTGTAGCACCATGCAGTCGATGCCATGGCTTGCCTAATTATATCTAATGTGCAGTTCCTTGATTTATTATCCTTGTGTTGCCGATGTACATTTCAACTTTGATGTACATTTCAACTTTGTTCCGTAAGACCTCACAAAAAGAATTTTATACTTAACTGAGATTATAACTTGCTAAACAATCTAATCTTCTAAAATCACTCTGGACTTCATTAGTTGAATATTATAAAATCAATGTTGGATATCTAGTGGATTTATGCTCTAATTAGTTCCACATTGTTGAATGCCATTTCTAGATATTTTGTTTACAAGTTCATACAACACTTTAAAAAGATTATGAAAATTTTTCTGGAAAATAAGTACCAAATATATTAAAACAAAAAGGAAAAACCAAAATCTTGAATTTTCGCTATTAAATTTTTATATTTTTATTTTGCAACATTGAACTTTTAAAGTTATTTTTTTTTACACATTAAGCTTTTTTTGAATGGAAAACATGAAATTAAATAGTGCGTTTTGTTTCATGTGCCTTTGGTAGTTATACCTTGATCTCAATTTGAGTTATCATAGTTAATACTCTTGTAAATTTGAAGTTAAAATACTAATTGGGAATAGTGGTTAATTTAAAATTGACAAAAAGATAGTAGAAACATATTAATTTGAGGTTCAAATACAGATAATAGAAAGGTATACCAAATAAAATGTACAGTTTAATTTCACATTTTCAGAATTTAATATGTAAAAAAATAAAAATTCAGGAATTCAAATTTGCAAAATAAAAATATAAAGATTTAATAGTAAAAATTCAAAAAATTTAGGGACTTGTTAATATTTTTTGCAATATCTATAGTTACACTTTTAAAAAATACTAAATTAATTGATTTTGAAATTATTTTTACATTTAATTGGCTGGATTAGTAATTGATTTGTGTTTGATGTCACCAAACAATGTCTAATAACCTATAATGAAAATGTATTCTTAGCACATTTTAGCATCAGAAATGGTTTATAGATGAGGATTTAACCCATTTGTTCTAAATGGGAAAACATGTACTTTCTCACTATAAAAATTTGATTTTATTTCAATACAGAAATAAAATTGTATTTTTCAAGTGTAAGCAAAAAAGACTATTGATTTTATAAGGTGGGGTAATTTCGTCAATTAGAGGAAAATGTCTGGTCTTTGAATAGCCCTCCAATCGCAATAAACGTATGACGTGTCCTCTAATAAAATAAAATCCACTATTCGTCTCTCTTTACTAGAGATTCAATTTCGCCCCAATTAACAGATCTAGGGTTCCCCGTTGCTTTTGATCCAAATGGATGCCATCGACACCGTCTTCGATCCTCTCAGAGAGTTCGCTAAGGATAGCGCCCGCCTCGTCAAGAGATGTCACAAGCCCGATCGTAAAGGTAAATATACTATTATCACTATTTGTGGTGAATCATTTGCTTGTCTGTTTAATTTTGTTTTACTTGGATTTGTCTTCTGCCTTGCGACTTGTAGAGTTCTAACTTCTGATTTGTGGTTCAGAATTCACAAAGGTTGCATTTCGTACTGCAATTGGTTTTGTGGTGATGGGATTCGTTGGATTCTTTGTGAAGTTGATCTTCATTCCGATCAACAACATCATCGTCGGCTCTGCTTAGGTAATGTTTCGAATATTCATGCGAAAATTTTGTTGCATTTATGATGGTTATTTCTGAAACGGATGCGTACCTGATACGTAACTGCAATTCTGATCGGTGACAGTAACTATTGTATCCGATTTGGTATACCCGAAACTTGCGTTTACTAGATTGGAAAACCAATTGCAGTTATCTTATGAAATTTTGTATGAATTTTCACAGGATTAATCAACTTTTAAGTGCCACCTGGACTTTATTATTTGTTGATTTCACCTCGTTTGCAATTAAGCTATAAGAAATCTATATACGGATCAGAAAACTTGAAGCCATTTTTGTAGCTTACAATTGGTGTCTACGATTATATGAGATTTCAATCTCCCTCAAGTTTTATGCATGTATTTCAATAATTTTCGATGTTGGATCCTTTTTTTCATAAGTTATATAAGTTGCACAAGCAATATGAATTTGTTACGTAGCATCAAATCCAAACACACACATTAAAAAGTTATTATAATTACTGGATTAGGTGATAACTACGACTATGTCTCCCCTTGTATGCCATGGATTTGGCTAGAATTGTTTGATTACAATGGCAAAAACGGCAGTGTTTGGGATGCTTTGGCATGGCCTGATCTGTACCCCCACCATACACACGAAAAAAATTTATATTGCTGAGATCTATCTTTTAATTGGTCACTGCATCTAATTTTTTATTGGAAAAGATTTCATAGGAATCATAGTATAGTTTATTTTTGTGTTAATTTGCTTCTATGATATGATTGACAACTGTCCAATACTAGCTTTCTCCAGATATTTGAGCTGAACTATGGTTTAGTATGAAATGCTTTGGTAACTGATCTGGTGCATTGTTGTTCTCTCTTTTGTAAATTTTATGTTGTTTTCATTTGAGATAGAACCTCTATATTGTTATTCATACAATAAATCAGAAATAGGGTCTGGAAACATGGCTCATTGTTTAAGTAGGGTACATTTTTTTTTATTTTTTATTTTATATATTTAGTTGCTGGTTGTTGTGCATAGACTCCTTGGCTTTGTCTAAAATGAGCACAAAAGATGAACGATTTTAATTTTTTACATATAATTGCAGGTCCAATGCGTTATTGAAAATTCTACAAGGCGGAAGCAGATCAGTGGATTTCAATTAGCATTTAACTTCCTTAGGTTTATTTGTAATTTGTATGGAGTACTTGAGTAAACCAAGCATTATCAAATTAAACTTGCCTGGATTTTGGTTTAGCTTTGTCAAAATTTGTAACTTTGCTCAATGTTTTGTTTCTTTGCCAGTCCAGAGATTGGTTTGGTAGGGGTATATGCTCAGGTAGAGCATATTGGGGCTCGATATAATTTATTAGGTAATTGTAGATTTGAATTCCATGAAATGCAATAGCAATAGGCGGTAAGCTTGGTTCTGCACTCAATCCGTCTAGTGTTTCATCGAGGCAAATTATGCAAAGGAATGTTACTCCATAAAGTCCATACACGGGTTAATTACATACGTAGTTATTGAATTTTTGGGCTTATAATCAAATAGTCATAATAAAATAATTTATAATACAAAAATTATTAAACTTTTATTTTATTTTAATTAAAATAAAAATGATTAAAAAATTAATTTTTCATTACTGAAGGGGTCATGCAAGCATGTTACGTTATTAATGATATTTTAGAATGTATCTAGTCAGCATATCATGTAGCCCATTTATATGGATGATTTGACATTTCTGTAAGTACACGTCAGTAAGATTTTTTTTTTGTACAGGTTAGCATGACACATGTATTTACTGATGTGTAAATTCTTCTATGTATGCCTTATAAAAAATCACTGATAATGTGGTATACTTGCGTGGTTTTTCAATGACAGAAAATTAAATTTTCGGTCATTTTTACATTAATTGGAATAATTTTTATGTTATAAATTATTTTATTATGACCATTTGATTATAAGCAATGTTTTGAAAAATCGGACCGGCCGGTCGAACAGGTTTAATTGAAAATTGACAGAAGTCTAGTTCTGAAAACATATAAAAATGGGACTACATAAAAATCAGTTTGAGCCGGAAAAAATCGATCAACTATTGAACCGGAAAGAACTCGATTTTGAGGGAAAAAAAACCAATTAAAAATTAATTGAACCAATTTTTCAATTAACCAAACCAATTTTTTCAGTTCATGGTTAGTAATTTTTCAATTTTTCAATTTCGGTTTTTAATTATAAAAAACCATCAATGTCTATTAACCTCACTCAATTCCCTATTTTTATTTATAAACAATTGCTTTGATCTTTTATTTCTTTTTTTCAATATAGGATTCACATCCTTTTCTTATTTATTGACAATTGTTTTGACTCCCTTGTTTCTTTTTTTCAACGTGGGATTCATTTTTTTTTCTTATTTATATACAATTGTTTTGCCTTACTTGTTTCTTTTTTTCGACGTGGGATTTTCATCATTTTATTATTTTTTCTTATTTATAAACAATTATTTTATCTTCCTAATTTCTTTCTTTTCATGTGGGATACATCTCTCTTTATTATTATTTTCCTTTTATTTGCCAATATTAAATTTGATACAAGTTCAAAGATTGTTTTTATTTTGCCTAATTCTTTGAATTAAAAAAAATTATTTTTTATTTGAATTTGTATGAACAGTGAATTTTTTTTTTATGTTTGAACAACTTATTTGATTTTTATATTTGTAAACTTTGTTGGATTTAAAATTACTATTTTTATATTAATTTTTGATTATTAATAGGTTGTTTGAATGTATTTTTTATATAATATATTATTAATTTTTTATAAATAATTATATTTAAAAAAAATAAAAATTTCGAGTCAATTCAATACAATTAGTTGACTCCTGACTCAGTTGACAGGCTGAATCGATGTCCGATCCGATTTTAAAAATATTAATTATAAGTCTCAAAATTTTATGACAATTGACGTAATTAACCCTTGATACACAGTACCAAATAATGTCCAATTTGGCCAGTATAGAGTAGCCTTGTAAGATATAGTAAGGACGCAAAAAGTAGGGATAGGAGTACCAAATAATGTCCAATTTGGCCAGTATAGAGTAGCCTTGTAAGATAGAGTAAGGACACAAAAAGTGGGACAGGAACGATTTTTGGCAAGAGTATCCTTGCACATGATTGCATTGCAACCTCGCACTTTAGATCCGGAACAAGTAGAAAAAGCAAATGGCGGGGATAGGATAATTTGTGGTGCATATTCATGGTGGCTGCAACGACATTTTAGCATTTTACACGTGAATCCATGGTTTCTTTACCAAATTCTCTATTTTTGATAGATGCCAAATTCCGTTGACAAGGCTTTGCAATTTTCTTTTTCTATTTACCAACGATTTCGAGAGTTACACCCTCTCTCTATACTCAATCCCAGAACAAGATTCCCTGCATACAAGCTGCTGCATAAGCTTTACCACAAACATTAAACAAAGTATTAAATATAGATAAGTAAAAGATGTATAAAAAAATGGGAAAAAATAATTAATTAACTTCCATTTTATAAAATATTAATTATCATTTATTAAGATATTCTCTTATTAATTATTTATAAATATATTTTTATTCTATTAATTTTTTTCTTCAAATATAACAGTAAAATAGTAAATTGTATAATTAATATTTTTTAAAATTTATAAATTATGGCTTTAAGTCAAAAAAGAAAAAAGAAAATTCTTAAAAATTGTGGCACCATGTAATTTACAGTCATAACCCGGGAGAAGTTCTAAATACAGAGGAGGTCATAGAGGTAATATCGGACAGCTACTTCAAATTTAAAGAAATCCAGGCCACGCGTTTCAATCCCTCTTCGTCCACAGCCTGTAAGTGGCACTTCTCAAAGCTCTCTCACCCTCGACAATGGCGGCGGCGGCCTCCTCTGCAGCCACCACCATCCCTAAACCCTCCGCTTCTCCATCCTACTCTGCCTCCAGATTTCCAGTTTCCTTTTCAAGATTCAACCTTCCATTTTCTCTCAATCCCCAAAGCAATACTCCCCACCGCTCTCTCCACGTCACCAATTCCGTCTCTAAACCCACCACCGTCACCACCATTCCTCAAACCTCCTCTCCCAGATTTTCCTCTGATGAACCCCGCAAAGGCGCCGACATCCTCGTCGAAGCTCTCGAGCGCCAAGGTGTCACGGTCGTGTTCGCCTATCCAGGCGGCGCCTCAGTGGAGATCCACCAAGCTTTAACCCGCTCTCCAATTATCAGAAATGTCCTTCCTCGCCATGAGCAAGGTGGAGTCTTTGCTGCTGAGGGTTATGCACGTGCCTCCGGTAAGCCCGGCGTTTGCATCGCCACCTCTGGTCCTGGCGCCACCAATCTAGTCAGCGGCCTTGCTGATGCTCTCCTCGACAGTGTTCCTCTTGTGGCTATCACTGGTCAAGTCCCTCGCCGCATGATTGGGACCGATGCATTTCAAGAAACTCCCATTGTCGAGGTAACTCGATCCATAACCAAGCATAATTATTTGGTACTTGATGTTGATGATATTCCTAGAATTGTAAGTGAAGCTTTCTTTTTGGCCACTTCTGGGCGTCCTGGGCCAGTGCTAATTGACATACCTAAAGATATACAACAGCAATTAGCTGTTCCTAATTGGAATACTCCCATTAAATTGCCTGGTTATATGTCTAGATTGCCTAAAGACCCCAGCGAATCACAATTGGAGCAGATTTTGAGGTTAATTTTCGAATCAAAGAAACCGGTTTTGTATGTTGGAGGTGGCTGTTTGAATTCTGGTGAGGAATTGAGGAAGTTCGTGGAGTTAACTGGGATCCCAGTAGCTAGTACTTTGATGGGTCTTGGGACTTTCCCAGTTGGGCATGATTTGTCATTGCAAATGCTTGGGATGCATGGTACTGTTTATGCCAATTATTCTGTGGATAAGAGTGATTTATTGCTTGCCTTTGGGGTAAGGTTCGATGACCGTGTGACTGGAAAGCTAGAGGCTTTTGCTAGCAGAGCTAAGATTGTCCATATTGATATTGATTCAGCTGAGATTGGGAAGAATAAGCAGCCACATGTGTCTGTTTGTGCAGATGTTAAGTTGGCCTTGCAAGGGATGAACAAAATTCTGGAGAGCAAAGGCTCCAAGAGTAAGCTAGATTTTGGGGCATGGAGAGAGGAGTTGAATAAGCAAAAAGTTAAACATCCATTGGGTTTTAAGACTTTTGAAGATGCAATTCCGCCTCAGTATGCCATACAGGTTCTTGATGAATTGACTGATGGGAATGCCATTGTAAGCACTGGGGTTGGGCAACATCAGATGTGGGCTGCTCAGTTTTACAAGTATAAGAGGCCACGGCAATGGTTGACATCAGGGGGATTAGGGGCTATGGGTTTTGGATTGCCTGCTGCCATTGGTGCTGCTGTTGCTAATCCTGGTGCAATTGTGGTGGATATTGATGGTGATGGGAGTTTTATCATGAATGTCCAGGAGTTGGCTACCATTCAAGTAGAGAATCTGCCCATCAAAATAATGCTCCTAAACAATCAGCATTTGGGAATGGTCGTGCAATGGGAGGATCGATTCTACAAGGCTAATAGAGCCCATACATATTTGGGGAATCCATCAAGAGAGTCTGAGATATTCCCTAATATGTTGAAGTTTGCTGAAGCTTGTGGAGTGCCTGCTGCCCGCGTAACACGGAAAGAGGATGTTAGAGCAGCAATACAGAAAATGTTGGATACTCCCGGACCATACTTATTGGATGTGATTTTTCCGCATCAGGAACATGTTCTTCCTATGATACCTAGCGGTGGTGCCTTCAAAGATATTATAACAGAGGGTGATGGGAGATTGAAGTATTAAGGAAACCTGTATCTTATGTGTACTTCCAAGCTTAAGATTAGTTCTGGCATGTCTTTTAAGTTTAAACTAGTCAGTGCTTTGATGGTGATAGTGTTGGTGGTTCTTTTGTTGAATGGGACCTTATATATTTGGTATGTTTTTGTCAGTTTTATCTAATGGGATCAAGTAATTTGTTATTTATTTATTTATTTTTGTTTTAGGTAATAATGTGCTGCGATTTGGTGACTACTTATGTGGTTGTATAATCAATTGATGATGCTGTTCCTAGATGCCATGGCGAATAGAAATGATGCTTAATTTCACTTGTAATTGCGTGCAGGGAGCAGGCATGTTGCTCCATTTTTAGCCTTGTGTTCATATTACCATTTCTAGCTGTCTGGGTTTTCCTTTGGCAAAATTTGCATGAGTTCCTAAATCAATGAAATTGCCTTGGTATAAGTTTGGAGAGAGATAGGTTCAACAATTCTGCTGATTATAATTGGTAACCATGCCATGAGTAAAACTCACACCTGATTGTTTATTATGAATCATTCAGAAATTATTATTTTGAAAGTAATTAGGTTAGATGCAAAAAAACATGTGGTTTTTCCTTCTTGTTACCTTCCGCCTAACTTAATCTACAAACACTGTTGCAGTTACTGTAATCCCAACGGGCAAAGTTTAATTACTTATTTTCTCACCTTGAGCAATTTACCAAGTTATTTTTGTTAACCTTGTAACTAATGCAACCTTAAAAATCAATATTTTGAATCGAAGCCTTCCATAAATTGTTCGCCACCTAGCACAGGTTGAGGGAATTCATTTCATTGGGCATGTCTGGCCCGAAACTCATGTTTGAGGCCCAACACATTAAGGGACTATAAATATTTTTTTTTTTAAAAAAAATATAGAATTGCAGCAATGAAATTTGGAAAAAACTACAACCGGAACTGTACTTTCATCACAATCCCAAAATTCATATCATGAAAAGATTATTTAGTATCATGCTTATTATATTTAAACTTACTGTTTCCATATAGGAAAAATGAAAAATTCAAAGTGCAGAAATGTATATATTCACATACCAATTGAACTCTTCTTAAACACTGAGTGAACTAAGATGAAGCTGTTGAAGTATCAAAAGATTTCTTCCTGACAAGTAAGCAAGTAATGCTTGAAGGACTTGGCTGTGTATTATCAGGACTACACAGAACAAAATCAGGCCTGTGAAGTGCAAGATTCATGCTATCTTTCCCCATCACAAGTGCAGTTGCATCTAACAGAACATGCCATGAATTTCTATGAGCTTCTGATACCCAATGCTTCGAGTACCGGGTTCCATTTACATCAGCTGGATAAGAAAACAGCCCTTTTGGGCTGTGCTTGCACTTTCTCCTGAAATATTGGCTAAGCTGCGACCCTTTAATCCTCAAATCCAGCCATGTCTCTGGTGCTAATATCACTTTTGAGTCCTTGTAAGTGGCAAATTCACGTACATAATCAGTCGCTTCTGATAGAATTGTCATGTAGAAGTTCCCTCTGAAGAAAGGGTAGCTCTCACCTATTAACATCATTGCATCTTTGTAATTTGTAGTAAACAGAACAAGATAATCATCATCAGGCAATCCACAATGCTTCAGAACTCGGTTTCGAGCTTGTATTTCGGGTATTGACACAAAACTGCCAGGAAAAGAGGACTTCTTGGTGAGAATATCAAGCAGCCTGGAGGGTTCTAATTGGGTTCTATCCAAATCAGGGAGATTGCTACCAACGGAGGGTGATGAGGCCTCTCTGAAACTAGTCCTGGGCGATTTTCGCCTATCATCAGGAGCAGGCTCTGAAGCCTCTTCATTGATGCAAAGTGTAGAAAGATCAATCTTTTCTCCAACAACAAGACCAGCATATTGTGGATATTTTGCCAATACATATTGTTCAACATATTGCCTTTCTGTTGGTGTAATTGGACCTGACCATCTCAGATCAAGACCCCGGAGAGTTGATATGGCTTCTGCTATTATATGTGCAGGAATTACTGTATGTACTTTCTGTTTCAGTCCAATTTTAATCAAGAGTTAGATTCTTTTCTATTGAAATAAATAAGATATACTCCAAAGTTGCATTCTTTTCCATTAAAACATATAGATATGCTTCAAAGTTTGAATCTTTTTTACCTTTAAAACCACACTGCTTGGTCTGCCATTTTCAGTTTCAGGTTTGGCTATAGATGCAAACAGAGATTTTTTATGCTGACCATCCATCACAGCCTAATTTGATGTCAATATTTCAATCAGGAAAAAAAAATATTCATATCTTATGATCAAATCAAAAGTACTTACCTTAGGTTCTGCATATGAAACAATCTCTTCTTCTGTGTTTGTCCCCATGGAAGCTAAGATTGTGACAAAAAATTCATTAACTGTTAAAGAAACTGAAGGTTGACCTCTAAGAAATGGGAAATATGAAGGAAGAAATGGAGGCAAGTGTGAAGGGAAGACTTGGCCAAACTACACAAAACATTTGTTGTTGTTGCAGAGTTGGTTCTGAATATGGGTTTTTAATGATTTAAGAAATTAAAATTGGGTTTAAAGATGTGGAATAAACTTTGGTTACACCATTAATTTGGCTTACACAATGACTTCTATCAATCTGACTCAAGGGTATCTGATAGAGAGTCAAATTATTAATAGAAGAATTTAAGTAGCAAGGAAACTAAATTAAATTGGGATCAAACATCAGCATAAGGATTTCAAAATTATGAGCAGAAAGCGACCATTTAAATATGGATTCTTTGAATTTTTGGTGACAATGCCAAACTTGGGTTGGAGTCAAGACAGTTGGAGCCCTTCCTATTCTTTTCTATTTTAATATTTTAAAAACTAAGCATAACCTGCATTATTATAATATAATGTCAATTACAACCAAATTATATTATATTTTTGCAGACACAATTTGGAGAATTAAGGTATTATATAATATGATAATTGTGGACTGACTTGCAGTTAAATTTAACTAAAGTATTTTAGAATTCCACATATTCGGAACTATGATCTGTAAAAAAAAAAAAAAAGAGTTTAATATTATAACAATTAAAGATTGAAGTGTAAAATGGTTAACAACAGACCTCAAGAATTAAATCTAATAATTTTTGAAACAGTAAAAAGTGAGTGAAATCATATGAGATGCTGTTACTCGTCAAAGCAAATTTAGACTTTGCGCAGAAGAAGCTTCATAGAGACGAATATGCCTTAAAAGAGATGCCTTGAGAGCAAGAGCTACAAAGAGACAAACCACAAGGAAAAATATTTTGTAATGTTCAAGTTGATATTAATTTTTATTATATTCCTCTTTTCTACTGAATGGGAAGCCTCTAGGGAAACACTACTTTTTGCTATACACCTAAATTCTTATTGTAGTCTTATCATTTTATCAAGTGCTGAATTTTAATGATCTTATTTGTGTTGAATTTTTCAACTGAATGTTTTATGTAACAGAAGTAGATCAGAACTGGACCTTATGAAAAGGACTTGAACCTAATGAGAAGGCAAGTGATGGGTGAAGGTTGGGAAGGAGAATGTGTACTGTGAAGAAGAGTGCACAAAACAAATTCAGGCCTATGAAGTCCAAGAATGAGCTTATCCTTCTGCATAACAAAATCAGTAGCATCAAGCAGGACATGCCATGAGTATCGCCGGGCTTCAGCAATCCAACGAATCACGTCAATACAATCATTGACATTTACTGAATAAGAGAATGGCACTTTCGGACTGTGCCTGCACTTCCTTCTCAAGTACTGGCTAAGCTGAGATCCTTCGACTCTTAAATCCAACCATGCTAGTGGTGCCACGAACGCTTTTGATTCGCTAGCGAATTGGCGAATGTGATCCACTTCTTTCCCCAGAGTGGTCCTCTAAAAGTTTCGTTTAAAGAAAGGGTAGCTCTCACCAACATCATTGCATGTTTGTAGTTTGAAGTGAATAGAACAATGTACTTATCACAGGTAAACCAAAAGTCTCCAAAACTCTTTCAAGTTTGAATTTCGGGTATTGAAACGAATGTCCCTGGAAAAGAGGATTTCTTGGCGAGAAGATCGAGCAGTCTTCGTGGCTTTAACTTGATATTAACCAACACAGGGGGACTCCTTCCAAAGAAAAGAGGTGATGCCAAAGAAGGCTGTCTTGAACTAAGTCCTGTAAGCTCTTGGTTGCCACAGGATTCAGGTACTGGGATGATATTTTCATCAATACAAAGGGTGGAGAAATCTATAATTCCTTCAATAATAAAACTACGGTACTGAGGATACTTAGCGTACCGAGATTCCATTGGTGTTGCTGGATTTGATCATCTGAGGTCAGGATTTCTGAATTTTAATATGGCTTCTGCTAATATATGCGCAGGAATTACCCGGCGAGCTTTCTGTTTCAGTTTCATAATTATAAACTGATCAAATTTCAGTGTTACTAGGAATCCACAACAGTCACCAGAGAATGAAAATCTTACCTCCACTTCCACACTGCGTGGCCTGCAATTTAGTATTATTGATGTTGTGACTGGTGTTTCAAATAGAGGGCTTTTCTGCTGATGTTCCATCATAGCCTAATTTGTTGCCAACATTTCAATCTGAATCGCCAAATATTGAGCGACTTCTTTAATAATAAAATGCAGTTCCTTATCTTATAAAAGTTACTGATTAACTAACCTCCCTCGTAAAAAGGTCAGAAATTGATGCAGAAGAAACCTAGAAGAATATGTTCTCCAACAAACAAAGCATACCAGCATAGTTGCTTACTAAGACGATTACAGGACAAACTTATAACATTGTGAAAATAACTGGAAATGGTTAAACTTCTTCCTCGGACTGATTGCCGTCCATCAGATCCTCCATTGCACTCGTAGCTAAGCTTTTCAGTTGCCTTGTCAATTTTAGTTATCCAATCAAGAATGTGTGATTTTCTGCGAAGCTTAATTTGAAAAGGACTACATTCGCCGTCCTTGTCTGAAATTGGGAATTAAGTTTATGATAACAATCAATCACCAGCAGCACCTATATTCACCATCCAAGAGCAAGACTTCAACTCTCTGGAAAAAGTACCATTTCTCTTGGTATTTATAAGAAATGATGCTATTTTCTTCTTCCACGATAGTACACAAGCTCTCTTTGCATTTAAAGCTCCTTCTTGCCAGTTTTATGACCAATTTCAAGTGGGTTGATTTGAAGACACACAAGCTGATTTTGACGGGACTTACCCCGTGGTTCCTACAAGCTAAGAAAACATTTGATTTTAGGCGTCTATCTCTACCGGCCATCATAATAAGAATGAATAGTGCGTCTGATGAAGTCAAAATTGGTAGAAAGCGACCCTGCAGCTAAAAGTTAGCCTCCTTAAGCTTTACTCAGATGCACCAAACGAGCCACGAAAAGGGCAAAATGACAACTATGAACCAACGAATCCACGTCCTACAAGTTCAAATTCATTACTCATTTCACAGCTGATACACTTGGGCAGCATTGATTTGTAAAATGGTAACAACAGCAATTAGGTAACAAGCTGACAGCTCCATGAAAAGATAACACTTGAAACACAAGCGAATGCTCTTTCCTTCTTCCTCACTCAATAAAAAATATTAAATGAGAAAGTGTCGTTATAACCCACTAGCTCAAAGGACAGAAACAAAGGAGCAAAACAAAATGCCCCCAGAATTACCCCATTATCGTTCCTTTACAACTCCTTTTGTTAAGTTTTCACCTCAAAGTTCTCCTGAAGCATATATCATTCTACCTCCTGGCAGGAAATATTTCAAAGGAAATAAAACTATGAAAATTCCAGGAAGAAAACTTATACCTGTGCTTGTTTTCATTTTATCAACCATCTCCATTCTTAGACTTCTTAGGATTGCCACCTCTACATCATCTTCTACTACTTCATCACCCACAGTCTCTCCAAGTCTGAGACACAGATGCCATTCTCCATCTCCAGAATGCAGCAATGCCTCACCATATGCGCATAGCAGACCAACCATTCCAACTAATGCAATCGTTCTCACAAAAAAGGAATTTAAGTTTTTATCTAATCTTATTAAGCATAAAGCCCCCTGCAACCTTCTTGTTTTTGGTCTGGAGCCCCAATACCTAAAACTCTCCTCGATCAACACAGGTGGTATCAGTGTCTTTCTAGAAGACAATCCAGACAAGATAAGCAAAATCAGAGCAAAAACTAACAGCACTCAAATCTACAAGGTCAGCTACCAGGTACCTGGAAAAAAAGCTTATAAACTACTGAAGCATGCAAGAAAAAATCCATCTTGTGCACCCAACTCAGGAAGGCTTCAAAGCTCAACATGCAAACTTGCATTAACAAATTTACCACAAGAAATTTATAAGCAGAAATGGGATGTGGTGGTGGTGGATGGACCTAGTGGACACTCAGCAGATGCCCCAGGCAGGATGGCTACAATCTACACTGCTAGTATGATAGCAAGAACTGGAAACACAACGGATGTAGTAGTACATGATGTGGACCGAACAATTGAGAAGTGGTTTTCGTGGGAGTTCCTGTGTGATGAGAACTTGGTTTCATCTAATGGTAAGTTCTGGAATTTTCGAATCAAAGGTAAAAAAAATTCTACAAAATTTTGCACAGACTAAACTTATTTCTGGACTGATGGTTTTCTTTTGTGGGTTAACTGTACAAAGAATCAAATCCTTTGATCTCTTCAACACTCTGTGCTCTGCCCAAGCGCACCATTAAAAGTCATGTATTTTGCTAGACCAATTTTTTCACATGCCCGCCAAGAAAATACTGGTCAAGGGACATGATCTACAATTATCAGTCCATTACCATGAATTATAGACAAATTCCAAGCAAAAAGATAGGAAGAATATAAACACATATCATGAAATACAACTAGAAAATGCATCAGCCTTCATACAGGTGCTGCTTCATTACTTTTCATAAGTTGATATACGCAAAGGGTAAGGGCACCTAAAATCGCACATCTTTTACAGATTTTGATGTACGAATCCAGTTTGTTTATGAGCCAATTTTTCCATCTTTTACATAACATATAAATGTAATAAATATTCCTACGTAATTGTATAAGACAATTCTCTCTCTCTCTCTCTCACACACACACACACACACACACACAGAATGTGGGATTTGCAACGCAATTCCTAATATTAGAAATGAAAGGAAAACAATAATATATTTCTCTAAAATAAAATGATATATACATTCATTTCAGCATCAATTGAATGAAATCCAACACCTCCATGTCCAGCATTGTCTGGATTGCAGCGCAAACCAGCTGCTGATTTACCATTTCTGGACTGATGTTCACTAATATCACTTTTCAGTTTAACTACAATAAACTCGGCTTATCAAAAATTTGAAAGTGAGGAAGATGACAGAAGATTATGCATATCAACCTCTCACCGTGTCTATCACCTCTAATATTAATCAGATGCATGTTGAGCATAAGTCCTCGACCATCATTCACTTGCATCCCTTCTCTGTGATTGGACAAAATATATGAATGTGTAAAGCTAAAGAATACATGCATATAATCATCATGGAACAAAACTTTACAAATCAAAACAATTGGTGCGGAACATAACTAGTGAGACTCGTGTAACAGAGATGATTGATGTTCCTTCCACGATATTAGCTACATGCTAAAAGAAAATTCCATGTTTTTGCAATTCTGTTACTATGATCTTGAAAATTCCCAATTCATATTCTTATAATGCTCAGTCCCAAAGGAAATCCATCTAGGGAATATTGGAGCCAAATCTGTAACAGTCACTAACACCGGTGCATGCAAAATGTTTAGCCAAAGGCATATTCATATAATGCTCACTCCCAATTTGTTTTTAGCAGTTTATGCACAAACAGGTGCCAATAGTTACGTTTGTTGACAACCACATAACTGGAAAAGAATGCAATGAAAAGGAATGTACTTAGCAACATAAAACAATAACATGTCTCTAAATAAAGGACACTAACATCATAGCATAAGATAAGGAAAACAGAGGATGTCATAAAACAAAGCACATAAGAACTTGGTGCATACCATTCTTTTGCTTATGTAAGGTTGTAATGTAATAGGCATCTCGGAATGACTTTCAACCTTGGGTACTTTTTGTTTCTCCTTCTCAAACTCTTTTCTAGATTCCTTTCTACTGCCTGACTGCCAAACTCTACCAAAATTAGGAAGCCAGTTGGCATCACAATCACTCTTGACAATTTCTCCTCTCTTTTCCATCTCTAACTCGATCTTTCTTCTCTCTGCCCAAGCAGCTCCTACTCTCTTTGGGTTTAATTTTTTCCCTGGCTTGTTTGCAAAGGACGCAAAGCTAGATGAAATTGGTTTCAATAGAACATTTAGCTGATTCTCTTCTGTTGCTTCCAACCAAGGAGGAGGTGCCCCGGTATGCACATTTCCCCCAGGCCTTTCAGGAGGCAAGGTGGAAATTTGCATAATTTGCTGTGAACCTGATAAAATATTTATAAAATGAGGATTGCTTCAAAATCAAAGAGCATGCTAATAAAACCCCGAAACAAACAACTTCATTCAGAATAAATACCATTCAAGGGACATACAATAAATAGACGACTAACTTGACAGAGTATACTGTTTAAAATACAAGAAGCAGAAGGAAAACATCGCCAAAATTATTACCCTGTGAACTGCTCGCTCCATTTACCATTTCTCTACCCTGAAAACCCTGGCAATGCAATAGCAAAATAAATTGTTGCATATGTTAAATACTTTTATACTTCAAATGCACATATGCAGAAAAGATATTTCCTGGAAGCCCGCTATGAAACTAGAAGTCAAACCAAAACAGAATGTGCAACAGCATAGAATCTACACGAACCGGCCTGTAAGAGAACTAAAGAAGGAAAAAGGCACATACAATATTGCACAAAATGGTAGACCACTATACTGCACATTCAAACAATAAATGCCGGTTCCACAATGTCTGTAGAATGTTTAGGGAAGATTGTTACAAATGAAAAGTAATACCTAACCAAAAACAGAGTTAAAGCTTGAAAACTGGGCCAGGAAACATGAATGCAATTGTTTGCTCACGTTAACGGATAACAGTAAACAGTCAATCAATATTCTTATCAACATGCTAAATAGTATGACAAGCAAAGAATGCAAGACCTCTGCAGATATTAATACATTTACTTACAATCATGTGAATTAACAGATCTAAATGCATGTAATTACCCCTCATGTGAATCAATACAAAATTGGCAAAGGGGTCGTAGCAAAATTACATAATAACCTAGCGATAAGAACCCATGATGTAATACTAAACAAGGATACACATTATATAGATTTCTAGGCACCCAAACAATGCTTGAAAGGACGGAAAAAAGGGGCAATGTGTAGTCTTAGCTGCTGTTAGTATCTTTACAATGCCTGAAACAACCATCTAAAATTGATACGAAAAACAAATGCTCCAGGTCCAATGGACTTGTCAAACACTCAGGGTATCTGTCAAATGTCTGGCACGTTTCAACAGTCAAAAAGATTATAAGCAAACTATAACATCAAGGAAGTTGCTCTCTATGTAGGATATAAGCTGCAACTGTTAATTTTAAATAGTCACCTTCGAATGGTAACACATGTTATTCAAGAATAAATAAGTAAAACTAAATGCCAACAAGATATAAAACAAAAACACAGTGAGGGTGCGAGTGAAGAACCTAACTCACCACTCGGTTACTGAGATTGGATGGTGACAATGCACTCCTATAAGGGAGAGGCTGTTGGCTATTTGAGTGAACTGCATTATGCAAGCACATTGAGCACACCACAAGAATAGTATTCATTATAGTTGCCGCAAAAGAGAGAAGAGGAGAAGAAGAAGCTAAACATAAAGCAAACAAATCAGTTCATTAAACAAAAGAATTATCAAATAAAGTGATAACTGTACCCGTTAAGTCATTTGAATTCCATAAACTTGTACCAGAACATGCATCCGCAGGCAAAGAAGAGACAATATCATGTACAAATTGCCCAACACTTGCATTTGCTGAAAATCCCAGATTGGATATCTGATACTCATTCGTATAATAATGTAAAGGCATAACACCGTTTGAAAGATTTGATTTATGAGGTTCAAAATTATTTTTGTCAAAGCTATTTATATGTTTATGGTTGAGTTCATTTTGGATATCATTTGAAGTTCCAACTTGCAGCACATGAGATCCGCCACTGGATGATTCAGTGTAATTCTCCAACAATTCGCACTTTTTCTCCCACTGCAATTACCAAACTAGTAGTTAATCATTCTGTATCTTTTAAAATTATGTTAGATATTCTTTCTTCCTTTTCCCCCCCTCCAATAGAATTAAGAAAATGATTTCTTTCCAATTATAATTCCTTTCAACAGCTAGACAATCATATTTGAATACCAGAAAAATCCCATGCAACCACAATTCAACAGCCATTTTCATTTTTTAACAACATAAAGACGTGACCATACCTTAGCTACATCAGCTCCGAGAATTCGAAAAGTATCAATGCGATCCATTCTGCCACCATATTTCCAAAGGAAGTGCTTCAAGTTTTTCAAATGATCAGCACTTTCCAGATGACGTATTGCATTAGCACTGGTATTTGCAATGAAAAAAATATACATAAAAAGAAGAGTAACTGCATTATTACTCACAAAAGAACATCAATATGATTGTACATGGTTTTACTGAAGAGAATTGAAGCAGGAAAAAAAATACACAAATTACAGACTCTCTTCAATGATTTTACTAAACTAAGGCAACTGATACTGGAACCTCAAATCCTTCAAGGTAAGTACTCCATTAAGCAATCCACAGAGTGCAAAATTAAGCTAAATGTTCCATTCTCTCAAAACTAACAAATTTTAATCAAATCAGTTAATAATAACGATTAATTGAAGCCAGTAAAACTAAAATAATTACCGAGCAAATGAGCTTCCTATCTCATCGATATCAGTATCGCAGAAGACGCACCAAAAGCGATTGCGAGAAGCGTGTTCTGGGAGCAGTAAGCTAGGGTTTTTGAGAAAGAACAGAATGTCAGCAAGCTTGCTCTGGAATCGAGAGAGGAAAGCAGAGAGGGACTTCTTATGATTCGGATAGTACTTATGGCTCTGTCCTTGGTCGTGATTCAGACGGCAAACCTTGCAAAACTCGAATTCACTCCTCTTCTTCTTATTACGTGTATTCTCCTTAACGATCTTCTGGCTCATGGCGTTGAATTTGGAATTAGGGTTAGGGCTAGCTTTCTAAAATCTGCGAACGATCATTCGTTTATCTTGCGGAGATTGCAGAAGAAAGTAGCTCTGCAACTCGGCAATGCTCCCCGGCAAGGTGAAAAAACCAGCGGGGTGGTCTGTGAAAACGCACCGTTTTGCTTTCCACCAGCTTAAATATTCTGTAAAAAAACCACTCTCCGTTTATTTACCGCCTGTTGCGTTCCCGCCAATTTCTAATTCCCGGAAAATAAAGTTACGTCCAAATATTTATTTGGGTATTTACTTAAGTAGGTTGTCTTTTCATCAATTTCAATTATAGTTTCTAATCAAAAACCAAATAGCAGTAATTATGAGGACTGAATTGCAAACGAAATTTTTGTTAGGATTGAAACCGGGTAGATGGAATAAACATTGGTCACTCTTAGAGATGGACATGATACTCATTAATAAGTTCACAGTATACCTTTTTTAATACAGTCCGTTATTATTAATTTTTAAAAATTAAAATTAAAATTTAATTTATTAATATCTAGTTAATTCTTAAATCCTGGCAGTTGACTATTAAGTATTAACTATTAGTTAACTATTGAAAAAATTAAATATATACTGTATAAAATTAAAATATAAATTATTAAAATTTTAAAAATAAAAGTACAAATAATAACAAGTGAATAATTTTTTGTGACTAAGGTATAAAATATGGTCATATTATTTATATAGAGTAAAATAATAATAATTAAAATATAAAAATTATCCTTATGGGACCATATATACATAAAGACCAATTAACTATTAACCAATCAGTTAATTAGACATTAAAATTTAAATTCGAATTTATTAGTCGTAATTTTTAAAAATTAAAGTGCATATCCACTTCTAATTGTATCAATTAACTGCATAAGTCAGTTTGAACTTAATTTTAACCATCAATTTAACAATTTTTTCATTTTTTTTTTCAATCCTATTCACATTGGTTCGGTTCTGGACTTTTTAGACGTATTTTTCATTGGACTTTTAATATGTACAGGTACATAAATTCAATTAAAATATTTCCAACAAAATAAAATCATTTAAATTAATTAGAATAAAAATAATATACATAAATTTATTATATTTTAGTACATTATTTATGTAAAGTTTCTATTATTTTGAAGTGTTTTTGGTGTTCTTTTTTTTTTTATTTTGACATTTCAGTATTTTGATGTAATATTTGTAAGTTAAAATATTATATTATGACATAACAATGATTATTTAATTTAAAAAAGGAATAAACGGATTAAATGAATCAATATGTGACTGTAATCCCACCAACCTATTTGCAACCCAATCTATTATCATTCGTGTGATATAATCTATTTATGATCCGATATATTTGCCAAATTTAATTTATATTTGATAAGTTCTAAAATATCAGAAGTTTATATGAGATCATATAACAGTTGAATTGCAAGTGAGCCAGTCGGATCTTTGACGAATGATCGGATATGGGATGCTTTGTTACTGCAATAAGATAAGTCTGGTTGGAGTAAGCGTAAGCGTAAGCGCTCTAAACCTTAAATCAATAGTGCTTTTAGAGAAGGAATGTAAAGAGAAGATTTCAATAATTTTCATACCTGGATCTTCATTTTCGGGATATTTATAGAGACTTAAGAGAGGCGTTTGAGTGATCTGCTCTAGTATCAAAGTAGCTGAGCGATGATGTGACAAAAAATAGACAGGAGAATAAAACAGTATCGTGTGTCTGTAAACTGACAAGTGGCGTGCCCTGTCAGTTCGATCGGACGTGCCACGCTGACAGCTTATTGACTTATTTGAGTATCTTGTATCACATATCTGTAATTTATAGTTTTAGATATGTCTTGAGTTTTGGACTGAAATTGACTCAGACCTAGTGATAATGGATAATATCAATATTGTTTCACATAATTTAGAGCAAATTTGAAATTTTACCTCTTATTTTAAAATATTTAAACAAATAATGATGATTGTTAGTAAAAGATAAAAATGCATCGGCATTAATATCAGTCAAATAACTCTAATTGCAGGCATTGAAGTGTGCGCAATATATACACGGCTCTAGTTAACCATATATATTTTTTTAATGGCTCTAGTTATTAATTCTGGTCTAGCTTTGGGCCAAAATGTTGGATTTCTATCCTAGACCGATCCATGTGAAACGCAGTGCAAGTTTAAAACTTTTTTTTTTTTTTTTAATTTTCATTTATATATTTTCCAAGCAATAAAAGTAAAAATAAAAATATATTACATGAGTTCAATTCTTTTAGTTTTCAGATTCTATAGATCGTGCTGAACAAAATGAACCACAATTCTAATTCCCTTCATAATCATATAGATTGAAAACTAACAAAATAAATCAAACTGACCAAAATCTATTTAGTTCAGTATTCAATTTATCCCTAATTATTTTAATATAATTAATTATTTAATGATATGACTGCCAAACATCACCTTAACTCCGCATTAGCATGATATTGTCCGCTTTGGGCCAAGCCCGCACGGATTTGTTTTTGGGCTCCTCCCAAAAGGACTCATACTAATGGAGTTAGGTAAACTCCTTATATTCAAGGTGTTTCTCCCTTGATTTTCCGATGTGGGATTTGGGTTTGTAACCCCAACAATCCTCCCCTCAAACCAAGGACCACATTACTATGTCCTCCCCTCGAGCGATAATCCATTTGATTCGTCAATCATCTTGCACCGCCGTTATCAACCAACGGGACACGCCATCTGACCACCACAATATCAGGAAGACTTTCGACACAAGACACCAAACACGAATCTCCAATCGTCTCGGGATCGTACTGGGGGAGCCTCCCACACAACGCAGTCCACTATTCCGGATCGTCTCCAAACCACGGCTCTGATACCACTTGATAGGACTGCCAAACATCACCTTAACTCCGCATTAGCATGATATTGTCCGCTTTGGGCCAAGCCCGCACGGATTTGTTTTTGGGCTCCTCCCAAAAGGCCTCATACTAATGGAGTTAGGTAAACTCCTTATATTCAAGGTGTTTCTCCCTTGATTTTCCGATGTGGGATTTGGGTTTGTAACCCCAACATTTAATTGTTATTATTAATAATATAAATATTAATTATGACTTATAACTTCTAATGTTTATTATGCTCCTGTTTAATAGAGGAGTACATTCGAAAAAAAAATATGAATGCCAGAAAAAAAATATGAATAAGATTTCGATTTTTTAACCATTTTTGTTAATTAAATTTTTTAATTTATATAGAAATAAAGTTAAGTTAATCAATGATAATGACTAAGGTAAATTATTGGGTGGAAGCGTTTTATTCATTTATGAATTTATCCAATACGAATCGAAATTAATTGGACTAGATTTTGGATAAAAAATCAATTATAAAAATAAAATAAAATAATTATGAGTTATGAGTTATGAGACGAAATGAAAATGAAAAAATAAAAGCCGAAAAGGGGAATTTATTTGTTTTGTTTTGAATATGGAAGCAGGAACGTTTTTTAATAAAAAGAAAATATGAGAGAAGACTATTATCAAAGAAATTAAAAGTTAAAACCTTTAAAGTACAAAACGATATTGTCAAGACTTTATCAATTATTTTCTTAATCATTGATATTTGATAGTACTAATAGCTTAGAATCTAAGAAAAGGGTGTCGGTCTTTTATAAAATTTTTCAGATCATTGCTTTCATATATAGTAATAAATTATGATAAAAATATAGAGTGAACTCAAGTTTATTAATTTACGATTCAAGTCCAATAAATTCTAAATTTGAGAGATATATATATATATATTTTTTTTATCTTGTGCTAATTTTAAATACGATATGATTGTATAGAAAAGAATTACTCCCTTCCTCCATTGCTTTTTATTTATCATTTTTTAGTAAAATTCAAATTCTAATTATATGTCATTTTTATATTTTTAATGAAATTTATTATTCTTTTTTCAATTTAATTTTCTTTTCCAACGAAAATTAACCAATTAAATGTAAGTTTGTGTATTGTATCACTCAATTTTATCATATATTTAAATTTAATTAATAATGTTTAATTATAATGAAAATAACAAAAGTAACAAATAAAAAGAAATGGAGAGAGTGTTATACAAAAACATGCATACATGAACTAATTAAGCATCACAATCTTTTGAAAGACTAATTAAAATAAAGTTGAAGTGATTATTCCATAAATTTCTACTACACATCACATGCAATTCTTGATGATCTAGCAATAAAATTTATGTAGTGCATAGCCTCACCGGTCGTTTTCAGATGTCAAATACACCTCTGCTATGCAAATCTTTCTTTTTCTAAAAGAAAGAAAAAAAAATATATTATTGAAAAAGATAAGTAGACTGATTAATGGGTGCCACCATCAACTAATAATAATCTCTCCTAACATATCTAATTAAAAGTGAGTTACCTTTTCTATTTTTGATTGACTTAGGCATCACTTTAGTGAACAAATTTGTTTAGTTTTCACACATTTTCTTTCTTCTTATAATGATAAGGATGGAAATATAATCTTTAATTATATTAGGAAATTTTACCTTACTACGTACCACACCCCCTAAACCACCACTCATCACATGCAACTCACGAACTCCCACCATTTTCTGTCTCCTCCTAATTCTATACATATAATGCCTCCTTCTTGCTTCCTTCCAAAATTTTTGACGATAAATCATTGGCATTGTCCTTTTGTAAGAATTCAGTCAAGATTCTCTTACTCTACCTAATTATGGTGATTAAAATTAATAACCAAATTCTATTAACTAAACTTCTAATCTCGAATTTATTTAATATAATATGTACATATTTAGACATTATATAAGCTCTTTCAACTCTATTACGTAAGATTTTTAAATTCTGAGCCAGCATAGTCTCTCTTGCCAAATATATTCCGGTTCTTTTTCTTTTCAACTGACAAGAATTGCCAAACAGTCATCATTAATCATGATATTTTCAAAAGATGCAGGAAATTCTGGTAAACTCCATTGAGAAAAAAAAATGATTGAACATGATGAAGAGCTGTCAATTTCAAGAACAGGAAACTTGAGGAGAAACCAGGTATGGGGAGACATATATAGACAGAAATATACGAGTGGATATGGGAGAAATGGTGACTAATCCTTACAATACAATGATACAAGTGTTTGGTTTCCGACAAAAACCTACATCAAGACTCAAGTAGAAATACAGTATCAGTTGATGATAGTATGTGGACAATCTGAAAAGACAAATGTTAAGGTTTTGTCATAATGACTAGTTTGATGGCTCAAGCAAAAAACTATGCCCTACAACTTTATCTTTGATTGTATCCAAATATAAAGATACAAAGACAAGTCCCCTCCACCCTTCCATAATGTTATAGTGGCCATATGTCGGAGTACGGTCTCTGATTAGTATGATTATCTTTTAATTATGCAGTTCCATTAGGATACACTCAATCAATAGTTTTTTTGTTAGTTTCCAGCCTCTAAATTCCCCATTTTCCATCATTGCACAATCTCTCCCTTTACCACTCCATTTTGACTATTTCAAGATAATCACTTAGGCTTTCATGCATTTTGTAAAAGAAAAAGAAAGATCAGTTTTGTCTATACAAATTTGATCGGAGTTCAACTTTGTAATCTCATTATAATTCTGTAAATTGTTATACATCATGGAAACGAATATTATGGTTACTTAGTGACGTTAGAGTTGAGCTGTGAATACTGAATATATAGTGAAATGAGTACCATGATTACTTAGTGATATTGAGTTGAGCTGTTAACACTAAATATATAGTAGCTCGTAACAATTTATCAAGTCTGATTGTTATAAGTATCTTTAATGAAAATAACACTCAAAACAAAAACTTGTACGAATCCAAACTATTTAGAAGAAGTTCATATTACATAGTGACGTTATTATCATGTATGATTTGGTATGAGTCGATGGAATTCTATTGAAGTATTGAAATAGTGGTTTAACATGCATCTCGTAAGTTACAACGATTAATAATGGTGTATTAATTAAAATAACAACGATTAATAATGGTGTATTAATTAAAATAAAACAAGAATATGGGATTAAATTAATAATGAAAGTGGGTTAACTTCATTAATTTGTTGTAATATGGTGATGGCAAAGGTAGTTGTCAGAAGGACCTAATTTTTTGAAAATTGTAGATACTAGCGCCCCCACAGGATTATGTCTTTACCTAATAAGCAAAAGAAAGAGAGTGAATTGTATTATTGGAGGGTAGCCCATAATATGAGAGATGGAAGTGTATGTGAGCTATAATGTTTTGAGGTTGCTGACAAATTAAGCTAATTATGTATGTTTCTTGAGACACGTTGAAAGGGGCACTGTTCTTCTTCTGTGAGACTGTGACTCTCATAATAATATTGCTTTCAATATCCTATCTTGAAAATTCTAAAAGAAATTGAATCTTTCCTGTGTTGGATCCCAGACATGGATAGTGGGTAGTGTTTGGTTTTCTCATCAGCTAAAGTTAACAAGTTGAATACAAGTGGATGCAGCTATATATCCTTTATAATTTGTGTCTTCTTCTTCGTGAATTTTTCTTGCTTTTTGTTCTGATTCATTTGCCTTTCTGAACTTGACTCTGCTATGCCTCAGGTTTGACTCCTTTCCAGGTTCACTTGTTTTATTTTCTTACTAAAAATTTCCATTCACGGTAATAAAATTAATAAGAATTCATTAGAAGCTAGCATAATGTATTTGCGACATCCAAAATGATATATAAGAAATAAAAGTTAGATATAAATGGAAAATATCATACCGATGGTTTAAGCCCAACAAGATCAGCCAAGAAGACAAATCTATTGTTTTACTTTTGATAGTTGAAATACATGTTTTTTTTTTTTTTTTTTTTGACTTTTGGCATTTTGCCAGTTCTCGCTTTCAGTGAGGTTCTGAGCTGAATTCATCATTGATATATTTGCCAGACAATAATTAATTACATAAACCAAAAACGATAGACCCACAGTACATGTAAATTTCTTGCATTAATCTATAAACTGAGAGGAAACTTTGATCTAAAATTATAAACAAATTGAATGATATATGTACCTTATTTGTAAATTAAATGGACCTCAGATTATTTATTTTTTAAAATAAATGCACTGCATATCTATCAAATCACATAAAGGAAGGTTAATTTACTTGGCCGACTTCCGGTAAACTTTATCTAATAACAAAATCAAATTTTGCTTTAGCTTTTTAAATTGTCAAATTAGGATAAGAATTTATGAGTTCAGCAGTCTTGCTCTATGTTGATTGCTGAGATTTGACAGATAACATTGCATGCAGTCCATCCACTTGGTTTTTTCTTTTTTTCTTTTATCTTCCCTGTAACCGAACTTATGGATTAATTATCATATATAGATATTGATTTCAATATATTGGATGGTCTCAAATTCGAATCTTGATCTCATTTTCCTCATATATATATATATATATATATATTATACAATCTAGCTAGCTACAATGTCTTTTTTTGGTAAGAACTTAAATAAAATGTTTAACCTGGCTTATTAGTAACTTACAAAATCGCATGACGACACTTATATATATGTAGATGTATGTATGTGTTTGTGCAAATGTTGTTATTGTTATAGATGTTTAGAATATTGGGAATTTTATAAGTGAAGTGTTTATTTAGAAAACAAATAGAGTGCATGTACTTGCATAGATGGCCTCAAATTTCTCAACTCCTAAATGAATTTCCACCATAACTTCATCTATAGTGTAACATATGCTACCATCAATAACTTCATATTTTCATCTAAACAGCAATTATATGTTCATGACAATTATTCATTAATATTATGTTGATCTATAAATAAATACATAAATCAATCCTGATGATTGTTGGTCAAAATAAAACACTTAATGAATCCAAAATGTTTGGTAAATTATGTTCATGACAAAGTTGTGAAGAACAGTGAAGAACATGGAGACCAAATTAATAGAGAGTTTGGAACAGTGATGAGACAAGAGATGGTCGTCTTGTTCAGAATTTCATGCATAATATTTTTGAAAATCATTGCATTACTTGAACTTGCTAAAAATGAATTGCGTATTCATATTAAGAAACGAATACTATACATTATATATATGACATTAGTAGGTGGATGTGACAATTACAGTTTGTTTTGTTCAAAATCAGATTCTCTAATTTGAAATTCAAATAAATTTCTTCACAGTCATAATTATGAATTAATTATAAAACAATGAAGAAACAAAATATGGCATTTATGTTGTGTCCTTAATTTTATCTTATCAACATCCCCAATAGCTCCTGTTCTGTTCTGTTCAAAGAAAATTATAAAAGGAAAGGAATCCAATACCCAATTATTCAAAAACTCAACAACTTGGATTTTTGGGAATAATCTCATCATTCTCATCTCAATCTTAATTATATATAATAACCAACAAAAAAAAAAGCATTATTTAATTATTTCACGAAGGCTTAAACCTTTGCCTGCAAGATTGGCAAGTGATCTCCATGCACGTAGAATCAATCTGCCTTGTGGCTCTATCTTTCATTCTCTCAGCTTTTTCAACTTCCTCTCTTGCCCTTTGCCACATATGTCTTGCCCGAGCGAACTCGGACTGAGCCAACTCCATCTCTCTCCGAGTCAGTTCTCTCACTCTCTCCGCATATGCTTTTTCAATGGCCGCCAATCGGATTTGCTCCGCCGCCTGCCATTTCAAAGCCTCCACGCAGCTCGTATCGGATTTTCCGTCGCTGAATTCGCAAATTGGACCGGTTAAAACGCAATTAGACGGTGCCTGAATCGGAGTTACACTGATCGATAATTGCAAGTCCAGCGATGGCCCTCCGTATTGATGGTGGTCAGACACCGCCGCTGATGCTCGGTACTTCATCTGAGAAGATTCTGGCAGGCGTGAATACAAAGAAGAAGAAGAAGCAAGTAAGGATTTCTGAGAAGGAAGAAGCTGTAGCTCTCTCTGATCATCTTCTTCCATTGGAAAAAAATGGAGGTTTAAGGACTGTTAAGGTGGGAAAAATATTGGTGCCTATATATAAAAAAATCTTACTCCTTGAAAATTACCATTAAACCCATGGTTTCCATGCAAAATGACTCAACCGGGCCTTCCAGTTATCAAATTACAATAAAACCCTTTTTCGTATTTACATTTACTGTGGCTGTGGGTAAGAGGAAAGGGCGTTTTGGGTACAGTGAGAATTCCGTTATAGAAAGTGCCAAAAAAAATAACGGATGGCGTTATTGAGCTATGAGTAGCTTTATTTGTGTGTGGGTGAAGTGTTTTGTCTCTCCTTTTGTTCATCTTTATTAATTTTATTAATATTTTTGTATTATTTTATTATTCATTGGATAATCCTTTTTCTCTTTTTATTATCATAGGAGATGAGGATATAGATGGGGTGTGGCTGTGTAATAATTAGACTCGCACGTGCACCAAGTGTTGTTTTAAGGTAAGTTTTTACTTATTTATATTTGTTTAATGAAAAAAGAAAAAAATATATATTATTTATCATGTAATCCAATTCGTCTTTTCAATCAATTACAAATCCAAAGCCAGCCCACAAAACTAATTATTAAAATTATAAGCATTGATGATTCATTAACCACAAATATTCAATAAAAAGTACAAAAATTTTAAAATTTAATTAAATTTTTATTAATATTTATAATTGTAATAATATATTATGCGTATCTTATATATATAAAAAAAAATAGTTCACAAAAGTTTATCCACCCTATTAAGAGTAATGTGAAATTTATGATTATTAAGAAAAGTAATAATGTCTTGCTTTCTATCTTTTCTTCGTTTTAAAATAGAAGAAGGAGAAAAAGAATTAATAATATTCTTTTGATATAAATAATAAGCAAAAAATAAGAATTGATCACATGCAATTTTGATCTTATGAAGGTACAAAAAGTAAAACAACTGCGAGTTTCTTGTTGTACATTGCTAGACATTTTTAGTATTAACATGAACATAGAATTATGAAAAAAAAACATAACAACTTACTTTCATATAAATATTTATTTACAATTTTGGAGACAATTAATTTTTTTAGAATGAAAATTACATTGAAAAATTATTTCTTTTTTGTATATGTTTTATTGGCAAATAACTTAATAAATTTTTAATAAATAGAATTATATATATATATATATATATATAAAGAAATTAGGTGCTTTGAAGATGGATAATAAGCTTTAATGGTAGGGCTACGGATGTCGGGCCCTCGGTGGGAAAAAAGTAATCAACTTTATAACTCAGCAGCCCACGCTCCGGCCAGGTTTGGCACGTGGGATGGCCTCGCTGCTACGCATGTCCATGATTGTTCCTACTGACCCTTCCTTTTGGACCGTTTATCTTTCCGCTCTTTCCTGATGGATCGTTCTCCACCCTTCATCTTTTGCCTTTTCCATTGCCAACATACAAAATTTTTGTGCTTTCTTTCTGCTTTCTAGGAATCTATCTCCATGCTTTTATCTAAAAAAAAAAAAAGATAATTCATTTTTACATATTTCTTGTAATTTGGTTTTCAATATGTTTATAAGATGTTAACACAATGTTGTACTAAAAAATTCATTCTTATTTTTTAATTGTCATATTTTATGAATAATATTAATAACTAATTCTAAAAATCGTGTTGTGAAGTTATTAATTATACAATCTTAAAAAAGGTTGCAATCAAGAGGATTAATATGCGGGACATTCCAGCAATAAATGTCGGTTTCAATATATCGAAAGGTTTTAAAGTTTGAATTTCCGTTTTTCATAAAAAAAAAAAAGAAAAGAAAAAGAAAGTGGATTAAGTTGTGTACATAAAGCCAATTAATAGTTATCACTTATAAAATAATTGCCAACAATAAAAATAAAATAAAACAAGCAGAACATGCAAAAATACAAAAATAATTGAAAAGAAAGAGATATTGGGATACATATTGTGAAAGATATGAGACATAACTTAAAAAAAACAATGGAATAGTTAAAAGAAATAATAATAATATAGAAAAATGGGAAGTGAGATGATGGTATTGGTATTGCAATTGCAATTGCAAATGAAGATTCTCTATGAACACTTTATGCATGTGCAAGCTTTGATTGTCTTGACTATCTCTTGTTATGGACAGGATTGCAATCAAAAAAATTAAAAAGAAAAATAAAGTTCAATAATTTTTTTTTTCTTTTTATCTTTGGCACCAACCTTTTTTAGATTGCAAAAAGAAAATCTTTTTGGCTGAAATTAGATGATAAAAGAAACCCAGTTGGGTCTAAAGAAGAAGTCAAACTGAAATTCTGCAATAAATAAATTTCTGAAATTTTAGGAAGTTATTGATGTACTTTTTTTGTTTTTCATAATTTTTTGTCCTGTGTTTTATCTATTGATGAACACTAAAACTCTTCTCATTTATAAAAGATTTTATTTTTCACTTATATTGCAATTATTTCCATAATTAATTTAATTTTTCATATATAAAATTTTATTCTACTAACTATCAACTTCTTAACTCCAACAATAATTTATAAGAAAAACAGCTAAAATGTTACTTTTAGCACTTCCATTATCATAGAATTCACTTATAATATTCATAGGTATTAAATATTTAATAAAATAAAACCATTTTGATTGTAATGCAATGAGTATGATTTAGAACCACATAATCTTTCTTCTTTAGTGTTGCAGAAAGGAATCTTTGTACTGGTGAGATTCTAATTCTGAAATCCATGTCATTTTGCACACTTTCAACCTGTCTATTGAAGTCCAAGACCATGAAAAATAAAATATATTAGAAAGGCTAAATTTGTTTGGAGGTTAATAATATATATATAAGCCGTCTTAATGGCTATTTAAATAATAACAAATTCGAACATTTTTATTTTTAGGTATATGAAAGGAAATATTTTATACTTTTTGTGAATTTATTCGAGATTAATTGAGTAAATAAATGAATTATAAAAAGAAAATGGGGAAGTCGCTTCAGTACAATGATTTTATAATATGGATTCCAACTAAGAACTTTGCAATTTTTTTTTGGTTCGTTTAGGGTCCCATCCCATCCAATGTATTGCACGATGCATCATCTTTAACCTCTAAAGCCTAAGTAAACTCACCTTAAAATAAATAAATAAAAAATGGCTACTTTGCTATTAGTTGCTTTTCCACAAATTTATGCAAAAAGAGACCTTTTAACTGCAGCTCTTACCTGCAAACATCTACAACAGGATTGCCATTTTTAATTTGCCTCTTTTCTCTATACATCCAATTGATTAGTATTCACTAGCCGCAATGAGTGCAGCTGGTTTTACTTTTCAATCTATTATTTCCCTTCTCTTTTGAGAAAGCACCTATTATTTCATATTTTATTATCACACTACTTTTTATTTATTTATATATACATATATATATATCCATTTTAGAGTAATTTAATTTAACCACAACACATTTATGTGATTGTACCAGTATTACGAAAAACACCTATTTAACACGTTCACAAAATTTCCCAACCATTGTGATAAGAATATGTACAAGTCGAGATTTATGTAAGACTGAGTTAAAACAGATATTTGAATATTGAAGGCCCAATCGTAAAAGAACAGAAATATACATTTTTCTGATCCCGATTGTTTAATTTCCTATTGTACTTGCTTATTTTAGTATCATAGTGAATAACGAGGATAAAAACCCCGACATGCTCGCTTGACTCTTGAACCTTGGCTTGCGATTTGCAAAATATAGACTTGCTCTAAGAACCAAACTAATCTTTAAGTTTTAATCATGTTGTTTCTATTGACACTTCCAAAATAAATGACTTTGAAAACACCTTTTCGGCTTTTTTCATTTGGGCTCTAGCTTAAGCCAGAATGAACTTGATCTTACTTAGATATATGTATTTTCCTTCACTAAAAGTTTCAATTTTGTTAGTTTACGATAGAGCCTTTGTTTCTTCATATCCATCGGAGGGTACAGCAATGAACATATCAACGAACTCCACTCAACATATGAATTGTACTCTTGGCTGAAAAACTAAGACTGGAACTCAGCCCTTAATCAGCATTCAGGGCCTCTAGTTGCTTTCTCAGTTCTTCGAGGTCATCAATTGTTGTGCTTGTTTCAGCAGCTGGGAATTTTTGAAACTCATCTGCGCTTGGGAGCTCACGGGCTAGACCTTCTGGAAGAGCATCTGTGAGAATTGATAAAGAGATGAACCAACAGTAAACAGATTAAATAAAGAGCAAATAACCGTCTGGGATAGAAAATTTTGCACATAAACTTCAAAGATCACCTGCTTTTGTAGTGTCAGCGCTTTCCTGCTCAATATCATCAACAACACTGCAGGAAGACCAATAAAAGATCACATGAGATAGAATAAGAGCAGGCAATCAGTATCAGTATACCAATCTGTGTTTTACCAGCACGACCTTATGTTCCATTCATTATCAGCATGAAGTGGAGTTTCTGTAACTGTTAATGCTTCTGCATCCATCTTGGCTTTAGCAGCAGCATCCCTAGATGGCTTTGCAAGGATGTATTCTTTCTGGAAAATAAAAGCAGTTTATTTATACTCAAAATATGTGCACACATGAATGTGTGAGCGCATCAAAAGAACAACTACTTCTGAATCAAAAGCTGTATGAATACCTGACGCTCCAGACAAGCTGCATTTGAACACTGAGGATTTGGCCTCATTTCCATGGTTGGGAAATAATCTTTAAGAGAATTGTATCCCTGAAACCGATACAAAAAAAGTCAGAGACCAATAAAAACTTGACAACTTAAGCAACATGCAACAACCCTCAAAATCAAGTAACAAAAAGAAAAAAGCACTGATTACAAATTGGAGAAGGCGAACAGAAATAAAGAGGACCAACAATAGAATTTACCAGGTATGGGGACACATGTCCAAATTGTAACAAGAGCTTCAAGGTATTTTGTACTAAAAGCCCTGCAACAACTCCCTAAAATTCATTCACGTAACTAGATATTAGAATATTAGAAGTAAATCATATAGTTTGTGGACCGGAAATTCTTTAAGATCTAAAGTTTGTCCAGATCTTTAGCTACTCTATAATACTATTCTGGAAAGACAGAGTGAAAGTGCTTCTAGAAACAAGAAAACATTCAAGAAGGTTGTGAATAAATTACCATTGTGGTTGGTAATGATGCTGCACAAACCCCCTCACGTTTGAGAGTACGCTCATCAACACCAGATGCTACGACCTAATAAAGAACAAAGCCATTGCCACAGTTTGTTATTTCACAACCGTAAATTGACTTGCAGGGCATATATACTAAAGGAAACGAGACAAGTATATAGAGAAACAATGCATAGCAACCAAAAAAAACTCCAGAAATTTCAAAATTAGATTTTGGTCACCCATTCTAGACTAAAGCTCTATTAGTATTGTAACATACCAGAGGAGGTGCACAAGCAAAACAAGCCGTTGCTCCAGGAATTAACAGTTGTATATGACCTGAGACAGCATCTTCAGATACACCTGCCAAGAAATATCTCCATATGAAGCTGACTTCATCAACAGATAAGGTGAGACCCAATAAGCACAAGACATCAATGCCCTAGAAGGTCCAAAAATATAAGAGGCATAATTAAGTCTTGAAAATCTAATAGCGGTGCATCAACCTGACACATGTCTGCAAATGAATTATAAAAGAAATATATGTTCCATTGAGCATGTTAGTGAAGCCACTGCAGGATAATATGAATATTGATGGCCTCAATCATACTATAATCCAATTCTCCATCCATTATCAATCAAGTACCCATATCAGAGCAGAATATGTAAACCAAATCTTGCTACATAACATGCTTGTAAATACTAAAAAAAAAAAAATTACAGTAATCTCCTATGATTTTCCTGACAATAAACCAAAACAACAATCAAGAAGATATTATTACCAGACTCCATCCATGTTTGATTCAATTCATTACAAGCCTGCATATCCATAATAAAAGCGATCAAGAATACAGAATATTTAAAAAATTAACTCCTCAAAAAATTACAATCTTAAATTTTAATTCATAAATGGAAAGGTAAAAATGAGATAAATATTAGAATGCAAAACTTCTATAGTACCAAAATACTGTCACAAGCATCCTGCATATAAACCACATGAAAAGGAAATCATTGCCCACGAGAACAGTTTTCTTTACCTGGTTAACAGCCATCCTCGCTTCATAATTATCCACACAGCTCAAAACAAGATCTACTCCAGTACCTTCTTTACTTGGGTGAAATGATTTTTGTTTTAAACTTGACACAAAGGTTTCAAATCCTTGCACTGTTGTGATGTTTAACGTATAGCTCTGAATAGAAAAGATCCAATCAGCACACGTATTCAGAATACAGTCAACAAAATCATTTTTCTTTCCATTTTTTGAATAAGTTTGTGATACCAAAACCAAAGCAAATAAATGTAAGCCAAACTCCAGTTATTAACAGAAACATACAGTAAAAACAGAACCAGATGAACACAGACAACTTCCTTCCTAAATTGTCAATGCTGAGATATACACCAATCAAACAAGGGCATACAGAACAACCAGGCCTATCATTTTTTACCATCTCCCTTACAAGCTCCCATGAACTTACCTCAAGCACAACATCCGGGTTAATGTCTGAGAGCGTCTGAACAGCAGCATCAGTCTTTGTCATGCCAACCTACGAACATGGAACTTTGTAAATGAACAATAAAGAAGTTTTGCTTATCATGTCTACACAAAATCTGCTGTCTGCATGAAATTTACTGCTCAATATGGCAGTAATGAATACGTCAATCTTTATATGTATGCTGTATCAGGACTTCAGCAATGTTGTATAAATAAAGTGAAAAATACAAAAGGAACCTGCTCTGGACGAAAGAAAAGTCTATTCATGTTCGCCAGCTCCACTTTGTCATAATCATACAACAAAAGACGACCTATGCCGCATCTTGTTAGCATCTCAGCTGCAACACTGCCAACACCACCAACTCCCTGCGATCAAATAAAAATAACCAATTAAAAGAGAAAATCAGGACATATTGGATCATGATATTGATAGAGAACAGTAATGTGCCTAGATGTGATTCTTTTTTCCTTGGATAAATGGCTAAGGAAATCATGGAAAACTAGGTTTATGTTACTTGACAGGGTGGCTGAACCATGATATATATTGACGACAGACTATCATCTGAACCAAAAAATCGTGATTGACTTCACATTTCAGGGTTTGTTTCTTAATAAATGTAAAATTAAAATGCTACATTTCTATTATGACCACCATCGAGCCGAGCTGTGCAGTTAACGAATAAAAATCGTTAAAATAGTTTGTCAAACACCAAATGCTAATCATACAGCAACAGGAGAAACAAGGTAAGAGGAGATAAATACAGACAACAATGGCAACAGAGAACTCCCGTATCCTCTCATAGTTCTTCACAATTCCCATCCTTTGAAGTGCCATGAGCCTACTATAAGGATTGCTATCCACCACCTCCGAACTCATATCCTGTCACCGAGACAAGTAACATATACATTACAGTCACCAACTTCAGCCAGTATAACTCAAAACACTTTCACTGATAAATTTAAAAATTCCAGAAAATACCTCGACTTTTGAACGCCGAACAGGTGCAGACTTCGCCTGCCCTGTCAGATGTTCAACGCGGGATTGCAGCTGCAAAACGCAAAAAGATTTAGCAATAAAGTAATGATAACTGATGTCCAGATTGAACTTGCCATGATCTTGATAACCGAATTCAAAACTAATAATCATTTTCCTTAAAATTCCCAATCAATGCACGATGATTCCTATCAACACAAAATTCAGATCAAGCAGACAATTTCCTCATCCAATTTCACAAATCAGTCTATAAACCTATACACAAACAAAATTACATTGATTTTACAATTCACTTAAGTATTAAAAGTACAGGCATAGATTTATAAATAGATACCTTATCGATTGAAGCGTGAAGAGAAGAATCGGGCAGTGAACGCTTGAGAGATTGAAGATCATTAAGCATATCATGCAATTCCGCCTCCATTTATGAGCTAAACTATAATCTTCTTCTGATTTCCAAATCTAACAATGTTTTCTTTTCTCGCTATATCACAGCGATCTTCTCTGTCACCTCAAATTTCGTTACATTTGCTGCATTTTTTCTACTGCGGGATTTTGCCTATTGAAAGCAACAAAAACTCGAAGAGAGATGCTTTGAAAAGCGGGTTTTTCTTGTTCTCACTCCATTTCTATGGGCTTACATTTGGGCTTTAGAGCCCATTATAATAATACCAAAGCATAAACTGAGTTGGTGATGGATCTTTCCGAATAGATGGCCCGATGCTGAAAAGGAAAATGGAATTTTTAAAGTGTGCCATATTACACCCCAAACTTGGTCAAAGAAACCTAATTAAAGTGTGCCATATTACGCACTTCAACTAGATCAAATTGTACAGCATATTATACCTCAAATAGTCCCATTATTAATTTTCATATACTTGTATTTTTTTTTTTAAATTAATGGTATCAACTTCATAGATTAAATGAACCTTAAATATTTAACAGAAATTTATAGTTTACTAATTTAATAATTTTGATTTGTTACTCTCAATTTTTGTCACAGTTGCCCTTAAAAATTAGAAAAAAGAATTACTAATATATAAAATAAAGTTAATTGAGTGTAAGTATGTAATAACTTTTTTTTGCCAATTTTGGGATTTTAAATATGCATTATGCCATGCACGTGCAAGCAACGTGCCATTTAACCTAACCTGGAAGTGTTTTTTCAGGATGGTAATAGATGCAATTTTGCCAAATTCAAATGTGTAATATAGGATACCAAAAAATTTAAATGTGTAACAATTTTTTTACCAACTTTAGGGTGTCACAGAGGCCCATAACACTTTGTTTTGATGAAATTTATCAAGGTATACTATGATATAATATGATGTGATATCATATTATAATTATTATTAACATATTTGAAAAAATGGTATGGTATGATATAATTTAATAAATTTTCTATAAGAGAAAAATTAAAAAATAATTTTTTTTAATAAAAGAGATATAAGATTAGAATCATATTACATTTAAATATAATTGGAGTTTTTAAAATTGAATAAAAGTAGTAAAAAAATAAAAAAAAAATCACGAGAAACCACTAACACTACAAAAAAAACAGCTATTAGCGACGGCCATTTTAGTCGCTAATTTGAGAAATTCCGTCGCTAATTGATTTTAGCGACAAAACGACTAACTGTCGCAAATAGCGCCGTCGCAAAAAAATTTGCGACTAAAACCTAAAACCGTCGCTAAAAATAGCGACGAAAAAAACCGTCGCTAAATGTGAAAAATTCCGTCGCTAAATTAACCTGAGACTGACCGGCCAAAATGTTAAAAAATAATTAGTGACATAAAATTCAGTCGCTATTCCGTCGCTAAAAATATTATATATTTTTTAATTTTTTACATTAATTTTTTTATTTTTTTAATTTAATTTATTATTATTATTACATCCAAAATTTAATTTACATAAATAATAATTATACAATATTATTAACAATACTATTAATTTAAAAAATATAATATTATAGAAATATATTAAATTATACAATTAGGAGTGCAAATAATCGGTTCGATTTTAGACCGAACTAAATAGACTAAAAATTGAACTTATATTCAACAAAATAAAATTATTTAAAATAACTGAAAGAAAATTTACATAAACTTTTCATATTATGTCTCTAATAAATACTAAACAAAATTACATTAAAAAAACATACATTAAAAATAAATAAAACATAAAATTTGATTAATAATACATTCTGATATCATAACTTGATTGGTCTTGGAAAGAGAGTTTGAGTCTCATCTTGAATAAAAGCCTAAAATAAAAAAAAAATTAAAATAAGCAATTCCAATACCAATTTATTAAATACAAGATACTCTTTTCAATAATAAAAATAATACAACAATAATAAACCGATTTAGTGTATAAGCAGAAGAAGAATGTTACCAACTAATAAACTCAGAAAGAGGTGATGTGGAGCTAGTTTAGGTTCACTACGTCATGGAAAAGCAAAGGTTTTAATTTAACTGCGATAAATGACACATGCCACATATAGTCATCATAATCATAGATTAAATAAAGAGCAATAGCTTAGCAATAGTAGAAAATAATTAGCCAATTAATAGGAACGCAAACTCATATTTAATGATTATAATAACAATAAAAAGAAAGATGGTTGATCATATATAGTTATGGTTACAACTCAATTGAGAACCAAGGCTGCAACCTATATATAAAGTTGTTTATTTTATTATATATTTTTAACTTTTAATTTATTATTTTTTAAATTAAGTTTAAAATTTTAATCAAGCAAAACGTGTAATTTTATTAATGTTCAAGTTCGGCTAGCAATGTTTTGAACAATATCCAACCAAATAGTGCAATTTATGAAGTTTTCAAATGAGAGAAAAAAAGAGCTCAATCTATGCATGCTTAAAAAATCTTGGCAAAAATTAATTAATGACATACTATCAATTGATAATGACAAAATAAAACTCAAACCACCACAGACTACTAATAAAAACAATGTAGTGAGCTCAGGATTCAACATACAAAAACTAGAATAGGAATCCAACTACAAAAACACAATATACTCACTCTCTTAATTTTCCACCATGAAGACAGTTTGGCAGCTCGGCAATGTTCTCTTTTATGCTGCAAAGGCCAAGTAATTTGTAAGCATTTGTTGTTCAAGTTAACCTCAATATTAAGATTCAGAGAGAAAGAGACACACCAAAAATTAAACAAAGGGAAGATGACAATATGAAATGGCAAGAAGCACTAAAAAGCACCAACCTGTGTGTATATATTTGCCTTAATATTTCAGACCACGAAAAAGCTGTGTGTATATCAACCATTTGTACCATCCACTTAGAGGGGCATTAAAGAGTTTCCAAGTACTACCATCAGGTTCTAACTAGACAATTATGATAGAAAAGAAGACCTAATAATAAGATATTCCAAAACATCAGTTCCCATAACCAAGGGCAGATCTCTAAAACAACACTGGCAGCACTCCATTAGCATAAAACTCAAACAGCACAAGCAGTAGGCAATTTTAAACATACAAACCATCAAAGAACTAGCAACAGAGCTTTTAGAAACTACCAATAAACGAAACAGATCAAAGCAGCAATGAACTTTATCAGAAACACTACTCGTATCAAAACCGAGAAACTCATAATTCAACTCCAAGTACGACTAAATTAATCTTTGAAATGAACATCATAGCATATTCACCAAAAACTTCTTAAAGAACAAACTTTTTTACCTGAGCTAACTCTATTAACATGGTAAGACTGAGCAACAGAACTTTCTTTGACCGAATCCTTCTTGGCCACTTCTTTGACGGCAACACCACCTCTACCACTGCCCTCAGTGTTTGATGATCCAAAACAAGGAAAACACTCACCTATATCAAATCCAAATCAAACCCCGACCCACAAACCTCAAAATAGATACACTCAAAACCCAAAAACCCAAAATTTCAAAATTGAAAATAAACGAAGAGAAATTTCAAAGTTTGAGTCTTTAGCAATCAGCTCTTAAATGATGATGAAATAAAACAAAAATAAATAAACAAATAAATAAAAACTTAAGACAGCAAATGGCGAACACTAACCGGTGCGAGAGAGGGCAGAGTTGAGATCGAGTGGCAATGACGACGGGCCATGGCGGCGAACTGACAGTGTACCAGGGAGACGGTCCGCTAGGCAGCGGCAACGGCGAGATCGGATCTGCAACGGCGGGGTGGGGGGCGACGCCGGATCTGGCGTCTGGTGGCTCGCGATGGAGGGGGCTACGCGAGGGAGAGGAGTAGAGAGTTGAAGAAGTTCAGTAGATGAGAGAATGCATTTTTGTGATTTTAGGTTATTTTTGGAGGTAAATGCTAAATGGTTTAGAAGTCCCTGTCCCTCACTCACTCGTTTTCTATCTTCACTCTTTCCTGCATTTTACCTTTCTTTATTTTAATTCCGCGTTCTTCTTATTTTTTAAGTATTTATTTATTTATTTATTTATGATTTAATTATTTAATCAAAGTCGACACTTAATTTTCGGATCTAAATTTAACATTCAATAAATTTTTTTCTACCGGATTATTTTTAATTTTTTTATCTATATATACACAAACATATATTAATTTAGTCAAAGTTATTAATATTAATTTAATTTTACCCATCTAATTAATATTTTCATTAAATTTTTAAATAATTGATTAATAGAAAATTTATTTTAGACAAATTAAAAATAAAATTCATAATATAAAATGATTACAAGCTAAAAAAAATAAAATTTAAAAATTTATTTTAATTAATGAATGTACTAAAAAAATTTTAAAATTTTGTCCACAATTGTTTTAATTATATAATTTCAAAATTAAATGTTAATTTCATGGAGATTAATAAAATGACTGAATTCCAATATAATTTAATTTTTAAAGCAAAAATATTAAAAATAATTAATAAACATAAGCATGTGTGCATATTTTTTATTATTATAATACTTAGTAAAATCAATAATAAAAATTTTAAAATTTTTAAAAATTTAATTTAAAATAGCGACGGATAATTTGTCGTCATTCCGTCGCTAAACTATCACTAACAATTAAAAAATTTGAAAACTTTTTAGCGACGGAACAATCCGTCGCTATTTCGTCGCTAAAATTAATGAAAATTTGCATGTCGCTAATCCGTCGCTAATTAGCGACTAAAAACTTTCGTCGCTAAATTCAGTCACAAAAAAAAGGCGCCACTTACTGCCGCCAAAAAAATAGCGACGGTTTACTATTGCCGTCGGTATTTAGTCGCTAAAATCGAAAAAAATGATTTTTGCGACTAATTTTCCAAATAGTCGCTAATTAGTCGCTAATTAGCGACGAAAATTTATCCGTCGCTAATTTCCGTCGCTAATTTGTGTTTTTTTTGTAGTGTAATTTAATGATTTAAAAATTTAAACAAAATTAAACCATAAAATAGCCATATCATATGATATCATACTAATGGATGGAAAATCTTTCCAGACAACAAATTAATCGTTGCAATATCATGTCACACCAACCTTAACCGTGATCCAAACTCGGATTGGGCAAGCTCATAAATGGGACAAAAGCACTTCTTAGCTAAGAAGTATTTAATTATATTCTATACCCAAAACTCAAACACAATATATCAGTAATTAAGGGAAAATAAACTCCAACTACCTCATTATCTCATCTTATCTCCTTCCCAAGTATTTTTGACTGATTCTTAATTGAATACATTATGATGAGAATAAGAATTTTTGAAGGTCCTAATAATTAAAAAATGTTTTGGTGTATAAATAAATGAAAATAATTGAGAACTCCTGTAGAAAAGAAACAAATAATATTGATATTCCGATAACCTATTTTCCATTTCTATAGATATGATATGACAGAGAAGCATGCATGCATGCATCTCCCCCTTGTTTTTCTTTTACTGCAGTTCCAATTTATGATTTTTACCAAAACTTCAAACTCTCAAGTCTAAACCATTTGAAAGGTACGAGTCCATGGCTGCCAATACCGCAAAGAAAAAAATAAATAAACGAATGAAATGGCTCCTACAAGGTACAAATAGAATGTGAAATTTCAACTAAACCTATTATTAGGCGATGCCTAATTAGCTAGAGGCAATACCCAAAGATCCCATCACACTTTAAAACCTCACTTATCAAACCAACGCCAGGTCTTTCGCAAAGAAGAATAAATAATACTAATAGAAAACAAAAGGTCTTTCCCAAGGAAAAGTAAGTAATACTTATAAAACCAAGCAAAGAGACTGCAACATCTGTGATGCTCTCGATACTTAAATTTGATAATGATAAACTCATTATTACTTTAAAATGAGTTAATTAAATCATTTTAAAATTAGTTCTCCAATTTTTCTGCAAATACAGATAGATGAATTATGAATAGAAGGAAAATTCACATAATAAATTGTTTGATAAAAAGTAGCTTCAGTTTTTTAGGCATAATATATATTAAATATACACGTCACTTTATAGTTTTTTTAAACGTTTAATTTTAATAATGATCCACTGAACAGTAGTTGAACTTGTCAGTAATAAATATAAATTTACATCATCTTTGAAAAATTAAAATATATGATACTCAATCGCATCATATAACATTAAAATTAACATCAAAATCAACGACATAAATCTACTCATTCTATTTTCAACTTTGGCATGTCCCACTATACCCGTGGAACACTTGACTTCACTGCAATATTTCAAATGTCATATTAATCCAATTGAGTGCCATACATTTCAAATTTTTAAAAATGATTATTTATGTTAATCATTTATAAAATTTACAAATATAAATATTTAATACGTCATTAATTATTAAAATTTAGGATTTAAATGAATGACGAATTCAAATTTAGATGTCTATATATACAAATTAAAAAATTTTGACTAGTCTCAAAATTGTTTGATGAATTTATTTTCATATGGAATGAGTAATGAATATATGTCATATCAAATAAAATATAATAAATTATATTTCATGTAACAGACTATATATTGTGTGTTTTGAGTCACCAAAATCATGAATAATGCTGTCTATTTCACGTACTTTGAAGCTTATCCTATAATTTTATTTTTTTCTCCATCACAAATCCTCTAAAATAACATTTAGAGGCGGAGCCCACATCCAAAGAAAAAATTCAAACTAAATAATAATTTATTTACAACTTGCATAGTGGGAGCAACAAATATATATTAATTTAGAGAAGAGTTTGATACGGCACCTACCATTGCCACACCATATAATGTGTACAATACACGGGGAACCCTACAATTTATATTCTCATTATGTCAACCTTACACGTTCCTGTTAGTGATGTTTAATTTCTATTATAGCCTTTCCTATTCATGCTTTTGATTTTTTTCCCCTATATTCTATAAATTTTAGAAAGGAAACTTGTCCTTCAATCAACTTCACTTGTTTCTTTTCCAAAAATAATAAGAAAAAATGTATATATTTATATATATATATATAGTTGCACGATTTGAGGTAATTATTATTAACATTTGAGCTTTCTATGTATCTTATTGAGTTATAAAATAAATACGGTAGTTAGATTCATATATGGCAAATTGGTCGGATCAGGTCATGAAGAGTTCATCAAAATCTGCTACCCTAATTATATTAGTAATAATTCAAATTAGATCAGTAAATAAAAAGTTTATAATCTACTTTTAAAGTGAACACTTGTGTGATAAGGAATGCATCTTCCACCAACAAATTTTCTTAACCCTTTCTTAATGTGGCGATGAGAATATAGTCGGAATTTTACTTCCTCAATTCCCTTTTAAGTGTCCATATATAATTATACATCACATATATATGTTTTACAAAAAAAACACCATGCTCTGTTTGTAAGCAAGGATATAATGGCATGGAGAAAAATAGAAATAAATAATTCAGACACTCCATGCTAATAATTCTTTTCATTTTCTTTTATGGTATGCCTTAATTGGGAGGAGACCACGAAGGAGAAATAAATGCACACAATTATTACTCGAATTATAGCAATCAAAAGCAACTTGCTAGAGGAGAGCATTTTGTCATTTTTATTTATTCTAAAAAAATAAAAAATAAAAATAAAATCACATTTTCCTTTATGGCTTTGCTATTCACAAGCATGCAAGAGCATGTATGATATTAATTAGTAATGTATCCAAAACTCTATGATTACTATATAAGCACATGCATTTCTGATACAAAGCCATAAAAATCAACAACATATGGAGACACACACAAAGACATGGTATCATCAATCACTGAAGTTTCCAATGTCATTTTCATAATTTAATTGCTTGTGTTGCCAGGTCAACAAGCCAAGTATATGACTATTTTGCATTATTATTGACTTGTTCAGGGAGACAATTGAAAGAAGAAGCATCATGTACTCTACTCACACCTCCACATAAATTGTTAAGAAAATCAAAATAGTTGGATAATCTGTCTGTCCATAAACTAATAGCCATGGATTGATCAATTAGCAAAAAATCAAGGACAATACCACAATTACAAAAACTCAAAAAGGATAAATGTCAATTTTGTGATTTTTTTTTTCTTTTTAATTTTCGTATGCAAGACTTATCTCTTGAATCATTTGCCTAATGTCGGTCCCTGAGGGCAACAGTATATATATATATGATTACAGAAAGTCAAAAATAAATAAGTGAATAATTTCCGTTTAAATTAAAAAAATAAAATCTAAACTGAATATAGTATTAGAGCCAAAATTTAATTAGTCTATAAAAATATGATCTAAACATATATCATTTTTCAATAATCCATTTATGATTTGAGCTATTTTGATCCAGTCACTCATTGTGCAATATGACCAATTTGCATATAACTCTTTTACATTATTTATAACTTATAATTTTTTTAAAATTATATATACATAATTTTTTTAATGAAAAAATAAAAAAAATTAATATTATAATCCGACTCATTTATGAATTAATTCATTTAATAAAGACCAATTTAAATCATAACTCAATTCAATTCATTTATAATTCTCAAAAATTTAACTTTTTATAACTCAATTTAAATCCACCCAATGCCCCCATTTTGCCACATGCACATAGTTTCCATCCCTCATTTCACACAACAAATAAATAAAATAATTATGCGGAAAAGGAAAAGTAAAATCCATCTTGAGAAGGAAAAAGAAAATTACTGTGTATATATATATATATATATGTTCACGTTGATCTAAACCTTTGCTTGTGATAATGGTTACTACTGTGAACATGGAATGTCATAATGTTCTTCACGACTGATGGAAGATATTTTATAATAATCAAGCAATAAAATATATGAAGCTACAGACATTGATACTTAAAGTACAAATAATTAACTATATAACATATATAGGTAATTAATTAATTATTGTGGGAACTAGATCCATGTTATTATTAGGACTAAATAACACGCAACAATAACATATATTCACAAATGACTTAGTGTATATATACAAGAAATACTATATATAGGATTTGGCTGACCAGCTTTTCCAGGAAACAAATGGCTATCTGTGGGTGCATGCATGTGTTTGTCATTGTCCCTTCGAACCTGTTCAGCAGACATTGACTTTTTTTTTTTTATGTATTAATTTGTAGTTTTATTTGTTAATTATTATTGCCATTTAATTACCAAATAAAACGCAGATAGGTCATTGCTTACTTAGCAGAAACTACCTCTTCTTGAGCATCTATTGCGGTACAATCTAAGAGAGGGCGAACAAATAGCTAATAAAATATGATGCATCGATATGTCTATCGAATCAAATTATAATTCTATCAAAAGCAATTTGCGAAGTTTTTAATGAAACCAAATATCAGGTAAATTACATGTCTACTTAGCAAAGTTCGTGTTTTCTTTGACACTTCAAAATCATATTTTGTTATTATTATAGAAGAGAGAGGGGGGTTAATTAAGTTATAAACTACAAATTGTTTGTTGCTTGTATGTCACTAAATAATTACCTAGATAATTATTAGTGTTGTGATGTTGTAGTCGACACACAGGGATTAATTAGATAATGGAAAAGCTGAACTTTGAAATGCAAGATAGAAAATTATAATAACCTAGTGATCTAATCATAAATCATGCTTGCTTGCAGCATTTGAAGAGTTGAATCACACAACCTTTTTTGTCTATTAGTGAGAAACTCTACCTTATAATAATAACAATATCATAAAAAGAATTCTTTTTACCCAGAACTATCAATGCTTAATTAATTATTATATGAAAAATGTTTGAAAGCTGGTCATGTATAACACATACATATGGCACAAAGGCAGCAACATTTTACTTATTTCCTACCAAACCCAAATGGATTAATTCATCTTTTTTGTATGATAATGAAAAGGATTTGTGTTCCACCAACTCCACATCTTATTAAACCTTATCCAAAATTTCCCATTTATCCCTTATCCATATTCAAGATATATGTGCCTATTCATCAAATATTTCTACTCTCTTTTTTTTTTTTAATCTTTCTATACTGGAATCTCATTAACCTGATCAATTCAAAGATATGATGAGTAGACGAAGCAAAACACTTTTTTTAAAAAATATTTTATATTTAAAATTCAAATTTTTAGGAGTTTAACGTTTTATTTTTTTAATGTCATTGAAAAAATAATAATAAAAACGATAACAAAAATATCTTGGCTAACTTAATTTGCAAAACTAGCTTGCAAATTGCATTTTTTTTTGTTGGTTTCAACTTGCACTATGCGTGGAGATAAGAGATATTGATGAGAAGCCTTATATTACTCACCTTTTCTTACCAATTAATTAAGTAATTAAAAAAAAGTTTTATCCTAATGGTAGATATAAATAAATATATTTGTTACAGTATTTCCAAGTTAATTGTGATACTTTTTGAATAATAATTATCCAAATTTAAGTATTAACTATATAGAATCAATTGTCTTACTTATATCAGATTTATGTATATTTATTTATAAATGGAAGCAAATTCTTGAAATTATGTTTTTGACATCATAATTAATAAGTTATTGATTTCAATTGATATAGATAAGAGTTATAAGAAAAATATTTATCGTCATAAGTAATTAACAGGGTCATTATCGGTGCAAATAATTCATAGAGAAGCAGCACGTTTTTCATGTTTTTCCGAGGGCTAACAAAATATCAAACTATACGTGGAGTATTTTATGTTCTGCCATTCGATCCAGTAATTAAACAAACTCAGTTGATTTTATTTATTTGCTTTTTAAGCAATGCCATGCCCAATTGTCAATTCCATGCAATTATTACTTTTCAATTTCAAATTCTGCAACTAAATATATGTGAATAGGAAAATGAATTTTACACTCTTAAATAAATTATTATTTTTTTATTTTTTAATAGTAGTATGTTATTAACATAGTAAATGTATAATATATATATATATATATATACAATGAATTGAAGAAAGAGCACTTATCACTCTACATGACTATTTTAATCCCGATTTTATTCTTCTTATACATATATATATATAATTGTAATTAAAAATATTTATAAAAAAAATTGAGATTGGAATATCCTGTACCGCCTGCAGCCAAATTCTAGTAGTTAAATCACAATTTTATTAATGGCTGGCCATATAGACCGACAGGGATATCAATTTTATTATATATATATATAGAGTGTGTTCTTGAGAGAACAAAATTGTAGATAAATTAATTTATATTTTAAATAAAATATAATTAAGGAGACAAAAGTTAATCGTAATCTTGGAGAGTGGATAGAAATTGATGAGGTTATAGCAAAATAAATGAAATTTAATCAGGTTGTTAGTTTTGAGAAGGAACCAAAAACAGCAAATTTAAATATAAAAATTAACAACAGCTAGCATCCATTGGATGGATCCACCCCCCCACAGGAATAAAAACTTCAGCAATATTTATGCAAATAAATATTTAAGAAGGTAGTGGGTAGAATTTTGTTGGAACAGGTTTATTATATGTTAAATAATTAAAGATTGGAAATATAAAATTACAGCCCTTAATTATTATAGGGCAACAAACCCAAGTCCTGTGAGAATACGACACACAATTCCTAAGATATCTATCCTTTTACATCAAGCTCAAACCCTAAATCTGATTTTTACCTTTCAACTAATTTTACATCTACATTTTTTTAATTGATTTTTATCCATATACATTTTAAAATACATATTTTTCATTTCTAAATTTATCGAAATTAGTATATTTTATTTCTAAAATGGATTTTCTCCCTTTGATGTCATTAATTACTTTTTTTTTCTTTGAAACTTGCTAATACCGTCACTGAATTTTATACGTAAATTAAATTATATCAAAACGCATTGGAAACGAAGTTCAAAGTTCAAAGCATGGCTTATACTTCAAAACAGGATTTTTGCATCCTTTACTTCAACCTCAAAAGGGAATATATATTTATATATAGGATAGCATATGTTAAACATTATGTATGTGGGAATATCTTGAGAAGTCTCCAATACAAGTTCATACTTGGTGAAGCCACCGATTTTAATTCAGAAAACTATATATTCTTTTTCTAATATATATTTTTTATTTTTGTTTGATATGCAATTAGTAAATGAATGAAGAGAATCCCAACTCCAAAGGCACCCAAACCAGCAGCACTAATTTGTCTTTTTCCCTTGAAGCCAATGCATGGCCCTGAGGGTGGGGCCAGTTTGAGTGTTTGACCATTATCTCTCCTATGATCTAAGAAACCAGAAGAAATGCCAATGGAAATAGCCATTTACTCCTAAAATTAAATACTCCATTATTGTAATCAGTTTACTTCACGTTTGTGGCTCCACTACCAAACTCCCTTTAGATATATATAGCTTCTTTCTTTTTTAAGATGGAGCCAACAAATAGGCTTATTGCAGCATTACCAGCACCCACACACTCTGAAAACTTAGTTTCCTCTTCAAAATTCTTCTCCGTTTTTCAGTTTTAATTTCCTCATCATCCCCTACACAGTTTTACACTCAACAACATGCCTCCCAGAAAAAAGCACCGAAATATGCCACAAATCTCTGATCTATTCGATGGATTACCAGATGATATTGTTGTTTTTATCCTCTGCAAGCTCACTTCTTCCGCCTCTCGCCCTTCTGATTTCTTCAACCTTCTTTTAACGTGCGTCCTATTCTTCTCCATTAGTTAGTTTTTACATTTTCTGTCTCTGAATCGTTTTCTTTCAATCCAAACAGATGCAAAAGATTGAATCGTTTGGCTCTTCATCCTCTACTTCTTTCCATGGCCGGACCTCAAACACTTGCCGTCAAATCCAGAAATTGGTCTGATTCCGCTCACCGGTTTCTCAAACAGTGCGCCGCCGCTGGCAACACCGAAGCTTCCTACACATTAGGAATGGTTAGTGTCTCTCTAATCGAAGAAAAATTAAAATTAAACTATTGTGATGAATATTCGGGGTTTTAAAAATATTTCCTTTTTTTTTTTCCTGCTGTTGTAGATCCGATTTTATTGTTTACAGAATCGGGGAAGTGGAGCTTCTTTGATGGCAAAGGCTGCGATGAAATCTCACGCGCCGGCTCTTTACTCGCTCGCCGTTATGCAGTTTAACGGCAGCGGTGGCTCCAAAAACGACAAGGATCTTCGAGCCGGAGTGGCACTATGTGCTCGAGCCGCTGTTTTGGGTCATATAGATGCGCTTCGGGAGCTAGGACATTGCCTACAAGACGGTTACGGTGTTGCACAAAACATCGCCGAGGGACGCCGGCTGCTAGTACAGGCCAACGCGCGAGAGCTCGCGTCTTCAATACGCTCCATGCTCACGTGGGAGCCCCAGCACCAAAATCACCACCATCAGCAGCGGCGGCAGCATACTCGATATGCGACGTCATGTGCGCCTGGAGACATGGTCTGCCCACTGCTGAGTGACTTCGGCTGTAATGTACCGGCGAGGGAGGTTCACCCAGCGAACCAGTTTTTGAGAGAGTGGTTCGAGTCTGGGCGGGGGGTGCTAGGGCCAAGCTTGAGGCTGTGTTCGCACGGTGGTTGCGGGAGGCCTGAGACGAGGCCGCACGAATTCCGGCGGTGTTCGGTGTGTGGGACGGTGAATTATTGCTCGCGGGGATGTCAAGCGCTTGATTGGAAGTTGAGGCACAAGGCGGAATGTGTGCCAATGGAGCAGTGGCATGGTGTCCACGCCGGCGATAATGAGATTGGCGGTATGATGGAGATTGAAGGTGATAATGCGGCTGTTGTTCATTGATAGGGATTATTAAAATCGTTACAGCATGATTTGGGATTTATTTACAAATTTTTTTAATTTTTATGCTTTATTATTTTATTTTAAGATGTATATATGAGAAAGGATATGGATATTGTCTGCATACCAATTTTGAATTAAAGGTAATAATTTTGCCTATTATCTCTATTTTGCTACTCAAATTATTTTTAAAATATTTTTTTTATAATTATCAAAAAAATGTTTAAATGCTTTCTATAATGGTTTAAATAGATGTAAAAATGTCTTTATAATAGCTGAAAATTGTGCCATAAACTGCAAAAATAATTTACAAAGAATTAAGGCTAAAATAGTAGCCGATGTTGAAAGCAAAATAATACATTTTTTCACTGCATAAATACTTTAATTAGGGTAGGAAAAGTTATGGAAATTCAGCTATTGCAATTGTTTGTGTTTCTTCTTGGGTTGCACAGCAAGATATATAGTCCCCATTACAATTTCTTTTTCCTAAATAAGGGTAACATCAATTTTGTTTCAAAAAAGGGTATCTGTTTATTTTTTCCTTGCGAAATGGAAGTGTGATTGGTAAACAAATGGTGTCAAAGCCAAATAAATAAAAGCATAATGCGGGAATTGGTATAGATTTGGTATAATTGAAAGAAAAGTCGCAATCGAGAACACTACGGAATTGTTGAAAGAGGGGCCTAACCAAAAACCAGACCATAAATCAAAGTTGCTTTTGAATGCCAACTACCGGAGGACCATAAAAAAAAAAAAGATCTAAACTAAACAACCATCATCCGATTCGCTTAAGGACCCCTCTAATGCGACTTTTTATAAACACTAATTGAGATTTTTTACGGCTAAACATAATCACTCCTCCCCTAACCATTTATGGCCTCACACTTAGGCGCTGTCTAATTCTAAAAAATAAAGTCAATTTTTCAAGAAATTATACAAAAAAAATTAAAAAATAAAAATTACTGTTTAGTTGTAATATTTTTCAATTTAGAAAATTAAGAAACTATTTTTTGAATTTTCTAAAATTAAACTATTGTATAAAAAATAAAAAAAAAACATGTTTTCTTATTTTTTTATTTATTAAATGAGAGTTCAAATCGCACTACACTACCTTATCTTCTAATTTATAAAAAAAAAAAATCTAATACAAACCTAATATAACATTTTATCTCCTGTTACAACAACTAATTACGAGTTCAGTTTTATTTTTTTATGACCATCTTATTGATTGATTTCTTATTTAATTATATATTAATTTTTTGTTTTTATTATAATTATTGTATTTTTTTTATTTTTATTTGATTATCACCTACAATAGTTTTGTTGTAATTGTTATTTGTTCACTTTTCTTTCCCGGTTGAGAAGAATGTGTAATTTTTTTTTTACTAAATTGTTTGGATGCTTATATATATATATACACACACACACACAAACTAGATTATCACAACACATGGCATTTGTTTGAGTTTTTTCCCACCATCAGTGCTGTATTATATAGCATATACATAGGTAACAACTTTTTTTTTTGTTTTTCTTGATCCACTGCACGTAGAAACATGTAGAATATACGAGCCATATATTAAAAAAAAATACAAATTAGCGACGAAAATTAGGGACGAATATATTTTCGTCGCTAATTAGCGACTGTTTTAAGAATAAGTCGTAAAAAATCATTTTTTCAATTTTAGCGACGGAAATCAAAAAACAGTCGCTAATTTTAGGTGGTAATTGTTGGTGCTTTTTTAGCAACTGAATTTAGCGTCGAAAATATTTTTCGTCGCTAAAATTCTTTATTAGCGACAGAAAGGGATGGGTCGCTAAATGTCGCATATATATATAGTAAAAAAAAACCTAGTTATTTTTTTTCCTCTCCCTCCCTCCCTCCCCCCCACCCCCTCTCTCTCTCTCAGTCACTTGGCTGCGCGTAGATCTGCACCGCCGCCATGCCACCCATCCGGATCGGACGCCTCCACCTCAGCCCACCTGGATCGGAGGCCCCCGCCGCCGCTGCGCTGCTCTCCCCCTCTTCCTAGTGCGCTGTCTCTCTCTTGGTCGTGCCCCTTGCTGTTGCTTTGATCCCGTCGTTCGTCGCTGCCGCCGCCACCTAGCGTAGATCTACTCCATCCTGCCGTTCATCGTGGCCCCCTCTCCGCTGCCTTCTCCTTCTTCTCCCACCAGATTCCTCTAACTCTACTCTTTTACATAACCATAACTCGGCTTCTCTCTCTATAAGTTCTTTTTTCAATTAATTGTAGTATATTTGTTAATCTTTGTGTGTATTGTGTTAAATTACTTTTCATTTGTCCTTTTTGTACACTGGTAAAGACCTATTTTTTTTGGTTTAGTTTGCTCTTATTCGTGGATGAAATGGATGGTTGGTGTTTTATTTTGATGTATCAATTTGATGAGATCTCTTCTTGTTTTAAGTTTATTTTGATCTAAGTTAGGTTGATACTTGTTTATGGGTATTTGTTCTTCCTGTTGTCTTATGATGTAATGGTGTTAATCCATGTGGTTTTTTTATCTTAATTCAAATAATCTTTTTACATTTTTGGCCAGCAGTCGAATACCCTGTTTCAGTTTGTCATGGATTTGTTGTTGTTGCTATTCGGGATGCTCTCTTAGACTAAAATGTCCACGCTGCTGCAACTGCAACTGCAATCCATATGGCTTCTGTTCATGTATCCGCTGCCCAACACTGAAGTGGCCGCATTGCTCGTGCTCGTGCTCGTGTTTTGTCCGAGGTCAAATTGCTGTGAAAAACCTTCATGCGGCTGTAATTGCTGCAAATGTGGAACTCCATTGTGCCCGGATTGCTCTTGCTGTAAATGTTCAAGGCCGAAGTGCAATTGCTTCACATGGTTATGCTGCTGCCCAAGATTGAAATGCTCAACACCTAAATGTCCTAAATGCACTAATTGCACCAAATGCTTCAAGGTATGCCTTTGTTCTAATTGTACAAAAAACTATTGTAATTTTAATCCATGTTGCTCATTATTTTAATGCACAATTACTTAAGCATTATGAGATATACCCATTTAATTTCTTCGACTATTGGGTTTTTTGGATTTTAGCTGCAAGTGATACAGATTTTAGATAACCAAGTAGGCAGCACAAAATTCTGTATTGGCTGAAATGCATAGGATTTTTCTTTGTCAACAATACAACTAGGGCAAGAAAGCTGCAATAGTTGAACCAAAAAGCCAATAATTTCAAACAATGGCCTTGGTTTACAGCATTGACTTTTTCTATTTATTAACTGGCTTTGGAAATTGTTAAAAATTAGTTGTTAAAAATTAAATTTATAGCTAATGTAGATTAGCAATCTCTTGAAATTGAAAATCCATATAAATTGAAATTGAAAAATTAAATTTTTCTACTTATTAAGCTGGCATTAAATTGATGTTTATATCTAAGTTAGTTATTCATTTGTAGTTAGAAGTTGTTCCATGTGAGATCATTTCTAATATCACGGCTATTTATTATGTCATTTGTTCTTCTAAAATGGCTATACTGGGTAGGTATGTGTCTATCATTTCAAGATAACTTTTTATCTTTTTTTTTAACTTGGTATTAGTGACACTACCTAATATATATTGCTTTTGGATGGAGTGGTACCACATAAGAAATATTAAGCACTAAGAAATGATTATATTAGCTGTGAGTTGCTGTGAAATTATATCATATGCCTAACTGAAGCTCATTCTAACTTTTACAGATGAAAATTGTAGCTATCGGCCACTGACAACAAGGTAACTTTGATTGTGAACTCATAGTAACTTTTGTATTCATTCCATTTCTCTACCTTTCAATGACTTGCGGATTGTTAAATGCTTGTGTTTTTCATTTCTTTTCTTTTTGCAGCAAAGGTGGTTTTATTGCGGGGATATCCATATCAGCAGCAGCTGGGATGCTGTTATTTGGGGATGCGATTTAGCTTGGATTATTATTTTTTTCTTTTATTTAAGTACTATACAATTTAGTGTACAATTTAATGTATTTTTATGGTATTATATTTTTTTAAAGTAATATTATTGGAAAATTGTTATTTATATAAATTAAAATTTGGATGTTACAATAATAATAATAACAATAAAATTAAATTAGAAATAGTAATAATAATAATATTAAAAAATTTTGAAAATTAAATAGCGACGGATTTGTACAATTAGCGACGGAATTAGCCGTCGCTAATTTCCTTTTTAATGTAGCATTTTAAAAAATTATTTTGCGATAAAATTTAGCGACTAAAAATTCTGTCGCTAATAAATTTTTAAATAAGGCGACCAAGGTTATTTAGCGACGGATTTTTTTGTTTTTAGCGACAAATTTTTTCGTCGCTATTTTTAGCGACTGTTATATATTTTAGTCGCAAAAATGCTTGCGACAGAAAAAATTGCGACGGCTAGTCGTTGCGTTGCTCAAACTAATTAGAGACGGAATTCAAGAGATTAGCAACGAAAATTATCGTCGCTAATTCCCTTTTTTTGTAGTGATATCTTTCAAGCATTGATTAATTTAAATATTTATTTATTAATACCTAAAATATTATTAATATAAACAACAATTATTGTAATTATATTGATAGAATATATAGAATATTAAAAAAAATTGTAAAAGAGATGTAAAATGAAAATACTGATAAAAGAAAAAAAGCAAACATGATTTTCATTTTTTAATTTTTTATTTTGAAAAATAAAAAAACAGAAAAATAAGAAATAAAAATAAAAACTGAAAAAGGAAAATGGAAAATATTTCTTAGAACTAAACAACCCCTTAGCATTTTAATGGACACAATACAAAACAACTTTTTGGGTATTTTATCTAATATTTTAATTAAATCAATTAGATAAAAATTCAGTTGTATTACTCTTTCTTGTAAGACAGTGGACTTAAATAAAAATCATGATGATAACATTGTCGAGAAAATTTTCATGATCTGTTACCTGCAAAAAAAAAACAAATGACGTGTGGATATTTATGAATATTCCGACGGTCAAATCAGTATTTTGATAAAAATATAAAAAATATAAAATAATTGAGAAAAAGATTTAGTCTGATGAAAATACCTGAATTCCTGCTATTTATTATTGGATTTTATCGCAATAATTCAAATTAAACGCAGCGGAATATAAATCGAAACCCAAATAGGATCCATGTATTTTCAATTGATTTAAAAGGAGGGATTAAGATTTACCAACCTTTTCTTTGCAGGAAATCGAAATTAACTCCTTAATTCGGACTGCAGGTGCTGCCTTAATCACGAACGCCCTCTACCGGTATCCACATGTACGAACCGACGAACAGATTATCGCAGGGGTGCTAGCTCCCTTTACGTGCGACTGGATTTTCTGTGTTTTTCCTTCTAAAAGAAAATGTCGGCTAGGATTTTTTTTTAAGTGGCAGCTAGGGTTTCTCAAAATCGCCTTTCTTAGGAAAACGTAATTAGCAGAAAAACGTGAATACTTTTCCTTAAACATATATCTATTTATATATGTAAACCCTATAGAGATAAATTAGGGACATTATCTCTTATTCAAAAATAAGATATATATATATATATACACACACACAGACACACACATATATTTATTTATTTCTTATTCAAACTAAGAAATATCATATGTAAATATATATTTATATATCATTACGAAATTTAAATATAAATACTCATATTTATATAATTTCATAATACCCTAATTAAAATCTAATCTATTCATTGTGGTCTTGGTGTGTGACCCAATAGGTTTATATTAAGTTGGCAGTACGCCTAATACCATAATAGGCCCATAAGTCATAATTGGTCTCTACTAAGACATTATGACTACCTAAATAATATAAATATCGTTAGTCCGATTTTATCCTGACAATAGAACATGCTATTATCTTTTTGTCACACTATATCTTGTTTGAACATAAGTCATGGTTCATGTCAAATTTATATTGTTCAAACATATAATTTCGCGATCACTAAGTAGACTGATCAATTCAAATGACATTGATCACACTATCAATTCATTCGAGCACAGCCATGCATTTTTATAGTCCTACTTATCGAGGGACCCAATAGATATCTCTCTCATAAGAGACGGACAAATTTCATCTTGATTATTCACTTTTCTCGGCATAATTCTCATTATGTTCGATTATAAACTTTATAATTATCCGATTAAAAATAATGTTTGATTATATCAAAACATAATATTCCTTATATAGGAAATCGTGATAACCTCAGGTCAAAAGATTCAATAACATATCTATTATAAGATCACTTATGACACTATCCCATGTAGTGATCTCACAGTGGGTCTATCCAGTACTTTATTCTCTAACAAGTACCTATATATTTGATTTATATCATCATATATAATCATCCCATGATTATCAATGCAAATCTATACTAGTTTTAATTTATCTTCATACCCTTTAGTGATAAATGATTTGGGACAACATGAATAACATTGTTATTTATAAATATTACAATAATGTAACATGCTAATAATATTAGTGTGAAAAAACCATCATATAAATGAAAATATAATGATTAACTCAAGATCCAAAAATTTGGCCTAGGGCATAACTACTAGCAATATACCACTGTTGTATTTCATCGCAATAATTCAAATTAAACGCAGCGAAATATAAATCGAAACCGAAACAGGATCCATGCATTTTTTATTGATTCAAAAGGAGAGATTAAGATTTACCAACCTTTTCTTCGCAGGAAATCGAAATTAACTCCTTAATTCGGACTGCAAGCGCTGCCTTAATCACGAACGCCCTCTATCGGAATCCACATGTACGAACCGACGAACAGATTATCGCAGGGGTGCTATAAGTTTGTATTTGCATGTGCAAGAATTTAACTAATAGAAATATATTGGATTTAATAAAATTATATTTACTTCCATTGAGAGACATGTATGAACATGCAATAAAAATGTACTTGAGAGAGAAATGCACTTGTAAAAAGGCATATAAGAGTTGTAATAAACTTGAAACAGACTTGTCCCTGCGAGTCTAGATTGAGAGCTACCTTGGTTTATTACTGTTCTTGTTTGCATTGTTTCGAGCTATTATTGAAAAATAACTGCTAGAAATTCAAAATGCACTTGTCTTGTTTGAGAGGCTGTTAGTTAAACAAGAACAAATTGAGGAATAATCAACAAAAATTAATATCGTAAAGATAATACAAATGCTATGAATATTTGAAAAGCACAACCCATTTGCATTTGAATATGCTTATATGCGTGATGGTGGCTTTAATAAATTAAGCATTTAGTTAAAATAATATAACTATGATATGCCAAAGTTCAAGCTAATTAATCAAAATAAGTTTTTAAAATGAACTAAATAACCTTCACTTACGCGGCTTGCAATTTGAGGAAGTTGATCAATGGAAAGAATAATCTCCATGTATAATTTCCAACTATGTGACAAGAGTGGACAAAAAGATAATGGCGCTGTCAGAAGGTATCATGGGCCAATGTTTGACTTTGTCCCTATTTTACATTTAGCTTACTAAAAAGTTGCATCTTCTTCTCTTTTGTGTTAATATACACGACCATAATAATGAGCACCCATGCTTGGAACTGGAAGCTCGCCAGTCAATGACCTTTCATCAAAACTTCTATTCTTCTCTATATTCACAGGTCTCGGTCTTTCCAGTAATTTCATAATATCAGAGCCTTCAAGTTCAGACACAGACTATTGTTTCACATAATTTAACACTTCCATTTTGGCACACATCCATTGCAGCCGTTGGAGGTATTCTTTAATCAAGAGGGCCCAACAATAATCTGCATTATTAGATCAACACATGAAGGACGGAACTGATTCACGGGTTAGCATCATTGGAGGAGCATTAGTAATGCATGAGGGATTTTCGGTTTGAATTACACTAGACCCAACAATTCAATCTTCCTTTTGATATGATGTGAGTATAAAATTATTCAGTAAGATAAATATATGAATAATCAATAATAAAAATAATAAAGTCAGAATTGTAGATGCTCATTGGTTGAGTACAAATATGATAGCAGAAAGTGGGTAGTTACCACCAATGTCAAAACCAAGCTAGAAAAGAAACAAAGAGCGGTCATGACAGAAGTAGGAGTACGGCTAAAAGAGAGGCATTTGGGAAGGGAAAACTCATTAATCATGCTTAAACAGGCTGTAGCGATCTCTGGGCCAACATTACAATAATGCTGGTAGAATGCTGGATTGAACCCATCCAAACCCGATGATTTGTCAAGATGCATTGCAAAAAGAGCAGACTTAACATCATCTGCAATAGAAGGAGAAAGGAGCATCTCATTCTGCTCTTGAGAAATGGAGTTTGACGCAATTAAGAATATCTTTGTCAACAGTGGCTTGGGAAGAGAACAAATTCTAAAAATGAATGGAGATATGAGCGCCAAGACCAGAATTCCAATCCAACCAATTGCTATCTGAATCCCTAAGCTTCACAATCTAGTTTTTCCTTCTTAGTTTAGAGGCATAGGCATGAAAATACTTGGAAACTGCTCCAGTTGATTTTACTGGACTTAAAAGAGACATCATATGTAAACACAACCTCTTTACCAAAAGCAATCTGTTGTGGAGAAAAAATCTTGCATTTCTATCAACCTCTAATAGGAACTTGGCAGTAATTAGAAACACCAGAACCCAACTAATACTGCTTCATCAATAACAAAATCTCAAAGTTAGGATGATGCAAGAACTGTGGGCAAAACTCTGTCACCGCATCGACATCCACCATTTAAGAAACAAATGAATCTCAACTACGGACTCACTTAAAATGTTGGTGTCAAGGATGCAAGAATCACAATAACCAGAACAAGACGAGCATCAAAGACTACCCATCCAAAGGCAGAGTAAGTAAAGCATCAAAGGCTAGCAACCCAAGTCTGCACTTACTAAAACGCGGATGAAGTACAGGAATTCCATGGAAAGTGAGTCAAGTTTTGCATCATGCACAAATTATGAAGTCAAAGGCATGAGAATGGAGCATACTGGATCGATCACATGCTTCAATGAGAACTATGCATAATTTGGAACTCCAAAACTTCAACTCCACAAAACTCAATCACAAGATATGTGCCAAAATGGAGCATCTTAGCCTGCACGTGGGGGAGGGGAAAAATGAAGAGCTTCCTAAATGCTTTGTGTCAGTGCGTGAACACAACAAGCTGCTCCCTAGTTGGTACTTATCCAGCCTACGAGCTTCCTGCATGGGGGCACCACCGTCACTGGAGCATAGATCGAGGCATCGGGAGTTCATAGCCAACAGTCACATGCCGGGAGGAGCAGCGGTCTGGCCGAAATTCGCGGGAGACCCACCTCTGATCTACTTGCTGCCGATGATTAAGGAGGTTCGAAGGACAGCGGCTGAAGCATTTGGGCTAGAGGAGTTCGCTGGTGCCGCGCGTGACGCCACACACCTTCGGGAATGGCCGCCGGAGTACCCTTTTTCTCCGGTTCCTCTCTTTCTCGATTTCTTACGTTTGCTGTGTTATTTCTTCTTTTTATTTTCGTTGTTTTGCTGGCCTCCTCCTTGTTCTATTTTTTAATATTTTATTTTCTGAAGGTCGCGTGTTCGATCCACTCTCACCGCACCAATGATAACATTGTCGATAAAATTTCCGTGATCCATTACCTGTAAAAAAAAATAAAGAATATGTGGAGATTTATGAATACTCCGACAGTCAAGTCAGTATCTTAACTAAAATATAAAAAATATAATATAATTGAGAAAAAGATCTAGTCTTGTGAAAATATCTGAATTCCTGCTATTTATGGGTAAAAAGTCAGTGTTGGAATAGGAATTAGATTCCTAAATAGGATAGAACTCATAGATTTTTAATTTGTCATTAACTCCCGGTAGAGTTCTATATTTTTTTTTAGATACAAAAGAGGGACTAAGCCAAAACAAACCAAAGAAACTCCGAGCTAAGTAGCTCGAATACGCCTAATCTTGTAAGTACCCATAATGTCACGGTGAATCAACTTTTTCATATGTTCATTCGGAACCATAATCTCATGAATGCCAACCCATGCTCCAAAGCAATATTAGCCAAACAATCAGCCACATAATTACTCTCTCTAAAGACATGATTAATCCTCACTTCCCAATTTCTATTTACAAAATCTCTACAAGCTTGAATAAGATTCCTATGCTCTCCATTATACTCATTAATTTTTGTTATCCAGTTAACTGCCACTTGAGAATCGCTCTCCACTATCACTTTTAGAAAACCCAATTTCGAAAACCCACTTGAGAATCGCTCTCCAATCTATGAGTTCCTAAATAGGATATAACTCATAGATTTTTAATTTGTCATTAACTCCCGGTAGAGTTATATAATTTTTTTTTTAGATACAAAAGAGGGACTAAGCCAAAACAAACCAAAGAAACTCCGAGCTAAGTAGCTCGAATACGCCTAATCTTGTAAGTACCCATAATGTCACGGTGAATCAACTTTTTCATCTGTTCATTCGGAACCATAATCTCATGAATGCCCAACCTATGCTCCAAAGCAATATTAGCCAAACAATCAGCCACATAATTACTCTCTCTAAAGACATGATTAATCCTCACTTCCCAATTTCTATTTACAAAATCTCTACAAGCTTGAATAAGATTCCTATGCTCTCCATTATACTCATTAATTTTTGTTATCCAGTTAACTACCACTTGAGAATCGCTCTCCACTATCACTTTTCGAAAACCCAATTTCCAAACTAGATCAAGACCTTGCAACATAGCCCATAGCTCAGCTCCAATAGCACTGCAGAAGCCAATATTTACAGTAAAACCCCGCACCCAAACCCCCTGACTGTCTCGTATAAGGCCACCACCACCTGCTTGTCTAGCACTCCCTTTACTGCACCCATCCACATTCACTTTAACCCATCCATCTGGTGGCAAATCCCACTTAATGAGTTTATTCTCAAACATCACAGGTTTAAAAAGAGACTTTTTCTTCACCATAGCCTCCTGCACTTGATTACAGTAAGCCTGTGGAAATTGAACCTTTAAATCCCTGGGCATAGCAAAACTACGGAACACTTCATTACATCGCCACTTCCACAAGCACCATAAGCTGATCGCGAACCTTTTCTTCCACCCAAACATGCCTTTATTATCCTTCACCTGAAGCAAATTAAAAATCATCCACTCTAAACCATTTTGAGGCTTTTTAAAATCAAGGTAAGAGAACGGAACCATGGAAGGCCAAATAGAATTAGCCTTTGGACAGTCTCTAAAAATATGAAGAATATCTTCTTCCTCCCCAATACACTTATGACAAAAAGGATTGCCTGTAAAACCTCTCTTAACCCTTTCCACATTACACATAACTTTTCCATGAATAATGAGCCAAATAAACGATCTAACACGTTGTGGTACATTCAAACTCCAAACAAACCTCCAAATTTTACTATCTATGGAGCTAGGCAACTGTTGCATTTCATAAGCTGATTTGACCGAAAACAACCCATTAGCCGCCGGCTGCCAACAAACACCATCATCCTCATCAGCATTATTTCTAACAAAGATCGCTGCCAGCCTCGTAAGAATATGTGAAGGAAGCAGCCCTTGAAGCCTGTCATAATCCCTACCCAAACTAGGAGCCCAGTAACTAGCAACAGACCGGTATTTTTCCACAGCAGAGATAGGATGCAAAACAAAGAAAAGTAAAGGCTTATCACACAGCCAAGCATCTAACCAGAAAAGAGTATTCTTACCGTTGCCAATCCTCATTCTTGTTCCTTGAACAATTAAATTGGAAGCTTTGACAATTCCTCTCCAAACAGAAGAAGCATTTCCTTTGCTCTGAATACCTTTCACAGACTTATCATTCCCCATATACTTAGCTCTTAACACCTTGGCCCATAATTGATCCTTTTCCATACCCAGCCGCCAACCCAATTTAGCAAGAAAAGCTAAATTATGCTGATAAATATTTTTAATCCCCAACCCACCATAATCAGGATGAGTCGTAACTTTAGCCCATTGAACCAAGCTCGTAGGTTTGTGATCAATCTTACTTCCTCCCCAAAGAAATCGACGCGCTACTTTTTCAATTTCTTTACACACCGAAGCAGGGATGCTAGCAGTTTGCATAGCATAACAAGGTATAGACAGCAACACTGATTTAACAAGGACAATTCTACCCGCCAAGGATAACGATTTAGATCTCCACCCTGCTAGCCTCTTGTAAATTCTATCCAAAATGTGCTGAAAAAGACCCTGAAGATAAACGTCCATGAATTGCTTGAACCCCAAGATACCGCTCTAAGTTAGTCACCAAAGGGATGCCAGAGAAAGAAGATAACTGCTCAGCAATACCATGATCCACATTCTTAGAGACAAATAAACTAGATTTTGCAAAATTAATACGCTGCCCCGAAGCTTTGCAAAACCGATCCAAGCAAGCCAAAATAACCCGCATTTGATTAATATCAGCCTCTCCAAAGAGCACCATGTCGTCAGCAAAAAGCAAATGGGAGATAGCCGGGCCTGATCTTGAGATTTTGAAAGGTCTCCATTGGTTCATATTAACACACTCATTAATAGCCTGAGAAAGGCGCTCAATACACATCACAAACAAATAAGGAGATATGGGGTCACCTTGACGCACCCCACATTGAGGAGAGAAATAATCAGCCTGCGATCCATTCCATAAAACCGACATAGAAGCAGATTCAATACAAGTCATGATATTACGCACCCAAGAACTGGACAACCCCACATCCTTAAGAGTATCCCTGAGGAATTTCCAAGAGACCCGGTCATAAGCTTTCTCAAGATCAATTTTAATGGCCATAACACCTTTTCCCGACCTTTTAGAATGCATAGAGTGAATAGCTTCTTGAAAAATCACTATATTGTCAACAATCTGTCTTCCAGAGACAAAGCTACATTGAGTAGGCTCAATAATATCAGGTAAAATAGGTTTCAAGCGATTAGTCAAAGTCTTTGTGATTAGTTTTGTTATCACATTAGTTGTTCAAATAATTAATAGTCTGATTATTTTTTTAATTTAATTATATATGAATAAAGATTAATTAATTGATTGTTTTTATACTTTTTAAAGGTTTTAAAAATATTTTCATTTTTCATTCTAACCTATCAATTTTACACGTGGACAGGGTGAAAAAGAAGGTAATGTGTAGAAAGTTTAATACTTATCATTTAATTATCATATTTAGGGTAGTGTTTATTCAGACAAGCTTATTATAATCAACCCACCCTTAATTTAAGCATGAAACACTATATGTAAATAGTCAGTGCACCGAAGGAAAAAAGCATGAAATATAATCTAATTCATTCAATTTCATTATCCTTACATTTTTTTTTGTTATTATTATTATTAGTTTTTTAGATTGCACTCTTTGTTTGGCCATTGATGCTACAATAGTATTTCATCTATAATATTTTAGGAGATCACTTTTTCTATTTTATTTTGTCACACTTTGAATGTCATTTTCAAAAATATTCAAAAAAAATTACATATATGTCCCTATTTAATATTCATTTTATTAGATATTTATCTTTTTCATCACTATATTTTTAACTAGAATTAAATGAAGTACTTAAAAATAAAAAAGGGTATTTTTATCCGTGGCTATAGTTTTTTTATGAAATCGAGATATTTTAATTATTTTCTTAATTTCCATAAAAAAGAAAAAGTTACTTCTTAAAATGAGACGGAGAGAGTAATTGAATATCAATTTTATATTAGATACACCAAGATAGGTAAATTATTATATTTTACCATATATATCAATTTAAAAAAAAAAGAATATAATGAATTGTAAATGAATTTTTGCTAAATTTATAATTTTTTTTATTATATGTGCATAATTTAATTTTAATCTTTTTAACTAATTTTTATGATTGATATAGTTCTAAAAAAATCCTAAAACTTTTACAACTAAAATACTAATAAATGCACAAGTGTGGGCATGCGAGTAGTTCCTATGCCATAAAGTGAAAGTAACCGTGTAAAGTAGAACGGAGGGAATAATATTTTGCACATTTTATACTCTATAGCTTAACTTAATTTCAAACATAAAATAGATTATTACAATCACATAAAATGAAAAAAAAAAAAAAAAGAAAAAGACACCTAGAAAGCGAAGGAAAATATATAATATAAATTTATACTAATTTTTATTTATTTGACTGAAAGATGATATCTACCTCTATTATTTAGTAAAAGTGCGTGTTTGACGAGTTAATCCTCTGGCCTCTAAATTACTCTTAAAATTTATTTTGCAATAAAAATAATTGTCTTAAATTTAAAATACTCAACAATTATAAAATTATATTAATTAACTCGTCTATGGACTATCTAATACTTTTTAAATTATTATTAGAAACATTTGACCTTACTTTTATATATATATATTTTTAACCAGTATAGTACGAGCCATAAATTCAAGAATCGTGAAAGAAAATTACCCCCAATAAGGTTTTAGCTTAATGTTGCTAATATAGTCAATATAAATGTATATGAGGCTCCAAGTTTAAGCCATGCTCATATTTCTTATATCAACAAAGAAAAAATAACAAAATACTGTAAATAAATTAATAATTAAATGACTACAAATGTACAGATGAGCTAAAATATCAATTTTATTTTATCCCTCTATGTTTTAATTAGCTCTAATTTTTTTTTAAAAAAAAATTCATCCCATTTCCCTCAAAAATATATTTTATTTACCTTCATATATTAACTAATTAATTATCTCTCACCATCCTATCAACCAATGACCTCTCGTCATTTTTGTCAAAAGTGTTAGTTTTCGAGTAGTATTATGTTTTATTTTTTTTTCTTGATGAAATAAAAAAGGAATTTCTTTTTGGCTATACACGTCTTTTTAGTCGTCAATGCATGCAAATTAGGCACAATTGTTAAGAATAAAGCCAAAAATATTATTTGGACAAGTTTAATATGATTAATAAAATAATTAATGAAAATTAAATATTGAGAAAAATAAGAGTACACAACAAAATTTGGCATAAAGCCTTCATTCAGGGAAAAATGGGAGCAAAAATAGGGTACAAATCGTATGATCCAATCTCATATAATTATAAATTACACTCCGAGTCTAAATAGTAAATACATAAAAAGGTTCAAAAAACACATCAAGTGTTTACATATTGAGCTTACTTTAAATTTTTCTCACAATTATATATCACATATAAAAAAAAACATCATTTAATTAAGGGTATAAAATTTATGTTTCACATTTACAAAAATTATAAAGAGCTAATATTCATATTTAATATAGAAATATGAAAAATTTTACTTTTATTTTAAAAAAAAATTGCTTAAAAAAATTATTCTAAATTTTAGTTAGGAGAAATTCACATTGGTCGAATTCAAATTGAATTTCGAAACACAAATCCAATGATTTCCGCTTAACTTGAATTCAGAGTAAACCAACAACAATTACATTATATCATTGAAGAAATATATAAGAGATAGCGTCACTTAAAAAACGATATCAAATGAAGTAAAATGATTCATATCCCATTTGTTCAAGTTTTTTACATTATTTTTTACACAAATCATTTTCGAATTAATAATATCAAAAGAAATACAAAGTGAAAAGGTAATATTTTGCCCCTATGCATGATTGAAATGAGCTGATATGCCCCTATCATTTTTTTTAAAGCAAAACAGTCCTTAAACTTACAAAACCCAGTCAAATATAACCATCCGTTTAGCTGCTGTTAATGGGAGGGGTAACGGCGCTGACGTAGTGTGCACATGAGATGGGTCAATGTGACGTGACACGTGGCCGACACGTCAGCGCCACGTAAACCATTAACCCTCAGTAAGCATTTTAGGCATTAACCCGCGCATTTTCTTTGCAATTACAAGTATAAATCAGATATGACTTTTTTTATTCCAAATCGCAAATTCGTCAATTTTATCAGTGCAATTTTATGCTGTAAAACTTTCAAAATAGAATTAACAAAATGGATTTGAACACTGTGTGTAAAAGTAATAAAATATTAATATTAATCCACTAACGGGTTAATGTATTTTTTTTGCAATTACGAGTATAAATCAGATATGACTTTTTTGATCCACAATTCGTCAATTTTATCAGTGCAATTTGATGCTGTACAACTTTCAAAATGGAATTGACAAAATGGATTTGAATACTATGTGTAAAAGTAATCAAATATTAACATTAACCCGCTAGCGGGTTAAAGTATTTTTTTTGCAATTACGAGCATAAATCATATATGACTTTTTTGATCCTAAATTCGACAATTTTATCAGTGCAATGTCATGCCGTACAACTTTCAAAATGTAATTGACAAAATGGATTTAAATACTGTGTGCAAAAATAATCAAATATTAACATTAACCCGCTAACGGGTGTCTTATGTTAAATCTGCTGCTTAATTTGTTTCTACTATATACCTGGAGTATCTTATATCTGCTACTTATGTGGACAATAATTGTCTCCCTTTAAAAATTTTCTTTATTAATGTGTTGGGGTTAGGTCTAGAATGAAATGCTGGGGCACTTTGAAGTACCATTATTTGACTGACACAATTATTGCAATTTGGATTTGATCCTAAACATCTAACTGTTATACATGTTCCAATTGGGTGTGTCAGCAAGGTTAAGGGGATTTCCAAACACATCAATTTTACTTTGTCCAATGAATTGTTAATGCATGAAAATAATGATAGGCGGCTTTCAAATTTCTCTATCACTTTAATAATTTGATGATGTTATGCTCCTGCATCTCAGAATTGCCGAATTAGCTGATAACAGAAAATTTTTTCTGTTTCTCAGAACAAATGGCAGTGTGAGTAGAAGATTCTGTTCTAAAAGCATTGCAATGTTATTTCTAAATGGGATGATTTATATGTTTAATATGACAGAGAAAGAATCTAATGGTCATTTTCTCTATTTAGATTTGAGTAAATATTTTTGATATGCTATAGAAAGGCACAATATAAAATTGAATATGCTGTCTGCAAATTCTTGTCGGTTGTTTTAATAACTGACAACATAAGAGCAATCATTTGTTTTCATAGTCAATTTATCTTTATAGAATTTTGTAAAATTTACATTAACTAGTAGATTTGGCCAGAGTTCCATTTCATGTTGCTTTTAGAATTTTGTTACATAATGCAGTACAGCTTTGAAGTGTCCATCATGCATAATCTTATAACATATATAATGAGTAAATAATCATTTGTTGGCCACATACATCAGGGTGTGTTCATGTATGGCATCCTTTGATATGAGAAGAGAGCATTCCTGTTTGAATCTCATACATGGAATCTCCACTCACGCTTCACTCCTTCTGAACCACTTGATCAAGGCCATGTCAAGTGGATTTAAATACTATGCGCAAAAAATAATCAAATATTAACATTAATCCGTTAGAAGGGTTAATGTATTTTCTTTCCAATTACGATCATAAATCAGATTGCACTGATAACATTAACCCGCTAGTGGGGTAATACTTGAAATGTTTACTGAGAGTCAATAGTTTATGTGGCGCTGACGAGTCGGCCACGTGTTAATCACCACACGCCACGTCACATTGACTCATCCCATGTGTACGCCACATCAGCGCCGTTACCTCTCCCCTTAACAGCAGCTAAATTGAGGGTTATATTTGACCAAATTTTGTAAGTTTAAGGGCATTTTTGCTCTAAAAAAACGATACGGACATATCAGCTCATTTCAAACAAGTATATGGGCAAAATAGTACATTTTCCCAAATACAAATGAGTAGGCCCACAATTACTAAATGGCCGAGCAAATCACAGTTGGTTTTAACGGCCCAATCTCAAGTCACCCATGGGCCCATACAAATCCAATGAATAACCACCATTAAACTTGGGCTTGGCCCAGACTTGTTCGATTTTAAATTAGATTTAACTAAACTTTGAAAATTTTTTTCTATTCAATTTAAGCTCAAGTCCACATAAATATGATTTATTTACTGTTTTTTTGGCAAAAGAAAAATGGATTTATAACAAAGATGAATGGTATTGTTTTGTAATTGTTTTTACTTTCTTATTCGAATTTAATTTCGGTGGCCTTATCTTAATTTTTTTCTATCATGTGTAAATGTAATTGATTTTCAACATTGTTTGCCTGACCTTTGCAATACTTGTAGCCAAAAATATGTGCTTGCATATGTAGAATAACATATATTTTTTTTTCTTCTAAGATGATAACAGACGTAAAAATAGGTAAGGAAATTTAGAAGAGAAGATATTAAAGTGAACCATTTATAGTATTTTATTTTGTTACAATTTTATAGTTATTAATTGCCTATTAATTAATTTAACTTACAAATTATAATTATATGTTAATATTAGTTTTTATCCAATTATTTAACAACCCAAAATTTTCACATTATCATTATATTAAAAAATTACATTTGAATTTTATATAAAAAAAATACATTTGAATATTATTTGTGGATATATAGTATAATTGTATTTTATTGTGAATCTAATATAATAAATTTCAATTATTATTCTCAAATTCTTATATATATTATCAGAATATGAAAATTAATGAGAAAAAAAAGAAAACAATTATATCAAAAGAGAAAGAACCCTAAAAATCACCCAAAAACTGCCGCCGGTTGCATTCCGGGTCTAGTCATCTTAAGTTATTGAACCCTGCAAAAACCCTCCTCCAAAGCAAGTGATACCTAACAGGTGGAATACGAGGAATTTAGCAAGAGATGTCTGTGGAAGAGGAAAAATTCGAGCAAGTTGAACATTTAGCACCGGCCAATCAAGCCAATGCGGAGAGTGAAGGAGAAGAAGGAGATGATGAAGAGCTTTCATGGTCATCGGACTCTGAAATTGGTGACGCCTTGGATTGGTTGGACTCGAAAGAAGACTACGAAGCTGTAGTCGGAGCTATTACTCTTCATTCCAGACGTCCGAATGCTCATGGTGGCCTTCACTCTCGTCCTAATTCCTCGGCTCTGCAACCTCTCTCTAATCGAAACCAGAAGTTCTTGAATCACATCCGTGCTTCACCATTAGAGGTAAGCTCCTAATCTTTGCATTGGGCTGACGGGGGAATTTTCAGTTTCTTTGAATTTTTGTTGCGATTTAATACTCCTAGGATTTTTTTTTTCTTTAAATATGCCAACTGCAAAGAGAACTCAGTTTGTGAATAACATTTTGCAAATTTTAGTTGAATTGGTAAGCTGATGAAAATTTGTCAATTCAACCTTCCGAGTATATATATATATATATATTTTGTTAGAAATTTGTTTAAAAGTTTGCTGAAATCAACCTGGGGGACAATAGTTTGAGAATTCATATACTGTGAGTTTTTATTTGGATTTGCTATTACTGTCTTTTGTTTCTTTGTTACCTTGGTCATCAGCTTTGGTGTTCTCACCATGCTCTCTTTCTATCTTTCCTTGAAAAAAAAAAAGAAGAAATTGCAAGCTCCTCCTCCCGTTATGATGGGTTTTAAAACCTATTAAAGTTGCAGTGTCTATATCCATTTTTGGTCTTTATGTTGGAGTCAATTGATGGTGCAGGAGTGGGAAGGGAGGCTGAATATTGCCATGTCGAATCCTGTGACAACTGCAATTCGTGAAAGTGTCCGGGACACTGCCATTGGTAAAACTAAAACTACTGAGAAAGCAGATCGTGCAACTGTTGAGCAGGTGAGGTCGCTTTAAATTCAATTTAGGATTCTTTATTTGTTTATTGTTTTGAAAATAAGGGAAAAACATATTGTATTATGTTTATATGTTGTTTGGGAGAGTGTATGCTTGTGTGCACAAACATCTGTGGTGTAAGTTTTAACTTTTTATATTATGTTCGTGGGCTGAAATTGTTGGATGGAAAGTATCTTGAGTTTACGCTGTGAAAGCGTTGACAGTTTTACGTGGAATGTTCTTAAGCAATTCAATAATAGGCATTTAAGGTCTTTTGCAATATGATCAACTATAACTTTTGTTTGTGAGTTTACATGTCTTTATCTGAGTTATATTGTAGTTGTGAATGCTGCTTTAGTCATCATCATACTTAATATTCTCTTCTCTGAAACCGTTCTCTCTTTTTTTTTTTTTTTGTTAATTTTGGGAAGTATTTATTCATTGTGTTCTTTATAGGCTATTGATCCAAGGACTCGCATGGTTTTGTATAAAATGATGAATCGAGGTGTATGTCAAAACATTAATGGCTGCATTTCAACCGGAAAAGAGGTATTTAAAGTCCATTTTGGCAGCTGGATAATCACAAGCATCCCGCTTCAATAAGTGTGTTGGGCTTCAATATGTATCCAGCATGTGTTAGCTACATGAACTTCAATTTTTTGCTTTTTGACAGGCGAATGTATATCATGCAACAAAAGCAGATGGCCAGGAGCTTGCCATCAAAGTTTATAAAACTTCTGTTCTGGTTTTCAAGTAAGTTGGATGGTCTTGTTACTTTTTCAAGAAAGAAATGCTTGGCATCCTTAGGAAGTTTCTGTTGGAGATATAGGCATTTAAAATGATGGTGCAAGAGAGTTCTCTTGAGAGGTGAAATGAGGGAAACATTAACCAATTCATCTAAATTTGAGGATTTATGTCTATACCTCCACTAGTATACTGTTCATAGGGTCAAATTTTTGTACCATCCATCCCTCAGATACTACTTACTTTTCCGAAATCAATATATATAAATTTAGGGCCAGTATAATGGAGCTAAGATGACTGATGGTTTTGCCCTAGATACAATGTAATTACCCATCGATTTGAATTGCTGTTGCATGTTGTGTGTAATGGAAATGGGGATGTCACAGTGTAACATTAAGCAAAATTTTTGAAAAATTTCTAGAACACATAAAACAAATAAAAGTTGATGAAAATTTTGATAAATACAACTAATAATAAGTATGAAGTAAACACATCAAATTCATGATATATTGTCAGCATTGGCAATCTGCTGAAGTATTTAGCCAGAAACATTAAGAACCAAAATGAGTAGAGTTTAAATCTAACTTAATAACCCTTGAAAACAAGAGTGCAATGTCAATAAAGATCAAAGTAACCTACCTTATTGAAGAAAATTGTGAAAGCGTGTCTTTTCACTTGATTTTAGCTTGCTGCCAATTGAAATTTAGGGTTTTAAATTGTGAGCATTGATTTTTAAGGGATTTTAGCTATGTAAATAGAAGAAATAAGTTTGATTGGTTTAGGAGCAAAAAGCACCAAAATTTTTTATCTCTTAGAGGGTAAAAACCAATAAGGTAATGGCTTTAGCAGCCATAATTTAGGGAAAAAAGGGCAAGGATTACGGTAAAGCACCCCCAAAAATCTTTTACATAGCAGTTTTATTTAAATCCATGATGCCATTGTTACAATCTTCAGTATTGTTTTGTCTTTCCTCAAATGAATGTACAAGTGGTCTACATTGTTTCAATTATGCAGCACGTCATAGGATTGTAATTCAATTTAACCTGTTACTTCTGATACAATAGGGACAGAGATCGCTACGTACAGGGTGACTATCGTTTTAGACATGGATACTGCAAGCACAATCCCAGAAAAATGGTAAAGACATGGGCTGAAAAAGAAATGAGAAATCTCTTGAGGTAAGACCAACGTGATATTTTTAATTGGAATCATTTTACTTTTGAATTTTTAATGGCAATCCAATATTTCAAATATTTTCTTTTAGATCATCTGATTGACATTGACCATTTTGTGTATTATACATTGGTAGAATTCTAAATTTTGTAGGTTATTATTTAAAGTTTTTTCTTGTAATAGGCTTGAGCAAGAACATGACCTTTCAAGAATACTTTAAATATCATTTACTCCTGCAACATGGTTTAGCATTTTGCCGCTCTCCATCCCAATGAAAAAAAAAAAGATTCATCTAGTAATGTGACGTGAACTTTTTAAATATTAATTGCAGGCTAAAGGCAGCAGGAATTAGGTGTCCGACTCCGTATCTTTTGAGACTTCATGTTCTGGTCATGGAATTTGTAGGTATTGCTCTATTTCCTTTTTTTTTTTTTTTAAAAAAAAAAGGAAAATTTTTATGTGGGCTTAGATGACTGGAGTCCTTATACTTTTCCATTTGCTTTCAAAATGACTTCATGTGGATCATTCAGGAGAAAATAATCTCTTTTGCATGTCACTGTTTCCAGACTATCAAGTTTTTCATTTCTGTTTATGACCATGTGCAGTGATTAGAAATTCCCTACTTTCTATCTATATACCGCTTCTTTTCTTGAGTATATTTGATTTATCTTATGTTTCTTATTCTTCTTACTCTCTCTCTCTCTCTCTGTGCGTTTATCTGTTATTTTCAATTTTCATCCGGTGAATAATTTAGTTTGTCATATCACTCACTTTTTCTTTTGGTTGATAAAATTTGTAACAGGAAAGGATGGTTATGCCGCACCTCGTCTCAAGGATGCCGCCTTATCCTTGGACAAGTTACGTGAAGGTTATGTTGAGGTGTGCCAATTTATATATATATATTTGCTGAGTTAAAGCTGATGATACATATTTAGCTTTTATGGCTCATCAATTGGGTTGATTAGGTTGGTGAAGCCTTAAAGGGGAATTTTATGAGAGATTATATGGCACATGGGCATATTATGCCTCTAGAATATTTTCATTCAGAGGAAAAAGAAAAATTAAAGGGTGGGTTTAATTAACTTTTTTGTTTGATTTTGTTGACTGTATTAACCTCTTTCCATGTCTTTATCAGATGATTATTGCAATGCGGACATTATATCAGAAATGCAAGCTGGTGCATGGGGATCTTAGTGAGTATAACATACTCAATTTTGAGGTGAATTATTGTGTTTCTTTACAAAAACATAGCATATTTGCGTTCACCTTGATTTCAATACACTCCAATTCTGGAGAAGAAAACGTAACATGTAAAACCCCCTCTTTGGGGAAGAATTATTGGCTGACAAAGGTTGATTTATAACATGTGCAAATGTGGACATCTAAACTGAATTGTTCCTCCTGTTTCTAGGGTCACTTGTATATAATTGATGTCTCTCAAGCAGTTGATCTTGATCACCCTTGTGCCCTTGATTTCTTGCGTGAAGATTGTGTTCATGTTTCTGTAAGTTCTTTCTGTAAGATGGTTGTGATTTTGCTTTTACATTTTACTTTCTAAGCGGGAGAAAGAAAAAGAAAGGTTTTTTAAATTAACTAGCCAAGAAAATTGAGCATGGGTTTATGCAGGATTTCTTTAAGAAACATGGTGTAGCTGTCATGACAATTCGGGAGCTATTTGATTTCATAGTTGATCCAACCATCACTGATGATTCTGTTGACTGTTACTTGGAAGAGGTTTGCAGCCCTATTTGTATCTCAGATTTCACTCTAATCCTGAATGAGATCTTTCTTCTGATTACCAGTATCTTTTTTCAGATTCAGCAAAAGATTTTGTCAAGAGAGGTGACTGTAGAGGATGAAATTGCAGACTCTGTGTTTGTGCAGGTAACGTTTGTTAAAGTTCTTTTGATGTATTAAGTTGAATTTTCATTCATAATTTTGTGAATTTTTTGTATTACTGCAGTCATATATTCCAAAGACATTAGATCATGTCAAGAATGCCGAGGATGATGTAATACGGTTAACAAGCGGCAAGGATACAGGAGACATGTACTATAAAACCATTACAGGACTGAAGGAGGCTCTTTCTAAAGTTCAATCTTCTCCAGCCAAACGGGACCAGGAGGGAGATGATGTGAACAGTGTATTAGAGTCTTCTGTGAATAAGGATAGCCACTCTAGCATCCCTGAGGATGAATCTGAGGCTAAGTCAGATGAAGACGAAGACAACTCTAGTGAGTCAGATGAGAGCAGGTTTTCTTCCGAAACTGAGAAAAAGGATACAGTTGATAAAAGAGCTGCCAGAAAAGAGAACAAAAAGAAAGTAAAAGAAGAGAAGAGAGAAGCTCGGAAGACAAAAATTCCAAAGGCTGTAAAGAAAAGAAAGGTGGCCAAAGCCAAGAAGACCCGCTAATCAGTGACCTCTAACAAGCTTTTGGCATATGGAGCCAGTTCTCATGTAAAGCATGGTAGAAAAGTTAATTTATTTTTAACGGCCAGTGCATCAGTGGATGCCCTATAGTGGATGATGGAAAGGTAATTCGATGTTTTATTCAGAGACTGCCTAAGGCTGTTCTATGTTCTTTTATCTTAATTTTGGAGTTTAGGTATTTTTTGTCATTGTATAAGGTAGAATTGTTAATCCAAGAGCATAATCTCGTCTCTGTTTTGTGATGGCAAGCTTGAATTTGTTTCATTTTCGAAGGGTTTTTCATAGTGTACGAAGTTGGCAATACCCTTTTGTTATTTTGGAGCCAACCGCAAAATACGAAATTAAATAAAGAAAATGAACAATTACACTTTTGATTACTAGTTTGGGTGTTGGTTTGGGATTGTTCCTTAATTAAATGGGCTTAATTGAAGTATCCTCCAAAATCTAAATGCCGTGCTATAATAAAGTGTAATAATTGTAGACCAAAAATAAATAATTAAACACTTGAAATAATTGAATTTGGCTTAATATATATACAAACATCTAAATTTAACTTAATAATTCATTTAAACACTTAAATTTTAATAGTAGTCTATTGAGCATTTGTAATTTAACTCAATAATTTATTTAAAATTTAAATTTTAATAGCAAAATATTGAGTACTTGTAATTGTTAATTTTACAAATAACAAACATCAATTTATACTGAATTTAAAAATTAAAGCGTGTAACGTCAATTTCGTTAATTAGTATCACACAATATAAAAATTAATAAAAAAAATTTATCAAAATGCATAAGAAAATCAATCAATTATGTTTTCAACTTTTACCGGTTTTACCGTGTATGTGGACAATTACAATAGTTCAAATGCTACATTAGTGTAATTGAGTATCACTTAGTTCAATTTTTAAAAAATACTGTTAAATTGTATTTATTATTTACAAAATTAATAAATATAGATATTTAAAAGATTATTATTAAAATTTAAGTATTTAAATGAATTATAAGGTGAAATTAGAGTTTTTTCATATATATGTATATATATAAGCTATTAAACTTTTATAATTAATTTGGATGTGGGGGGTGATTTATGGGATTGTTATCCAACTACTACATTCAACAAACAAGAAAAGTTAGAGTTTGACCAATAATTTGGACACTTTGACAATAGCAAATTATAAATAATGCCACCGTCGACATGCAATCCGCGTCAGGGGCCGTGGACACACTTAGATCTACACTATCTGCCTGAGCATCGCTAAGGCTCGCATCACATTTTTCAAAAGTATGTTGATGATCCTAGGTGCTCGCTGCTATGGGATTCTAGAAGAGTTACCGTTGAGTTGGATTTTATTTTTAATTTTTTACATTTCTATGGATTTTGAAAAAGACCGCAAATTATTGATTTTGGCAGTTAGAGCACTTAAATTAAATGTGAAATGCGTCTTGTTGGATTTTCATCTACGAAGTGAGTTTCTCTTTACCGTCATGATAACACAAGCATTATAGCTAGTTGGTTAAAATCTAGTAAACAAATCCAATCTCAAAATAAAGAAGAATTCCAAACTGGGATGGAGATCAATTTCTAAAAGAATGTGACTATTAATACCAGAAGATAAAACCAAAAGAAAATATAAAAGATATGAAACCATTAGTTACTTTTGTTATTTTTACATAAATTAATATATATTAATTATGTTTAAATTCAAGAGAAAATTGAGTCACAGTCAACATCAAACTCACGCAAAGGCCTTAACAGAATGGAGGCAGAGAGAGTCGAGCTTACCCAAAGCTGACTTCTCTGCTTCTCTTCTTCTTTCGTTTCTTGCTTTCCAATCAAAGGAAAATTAATGGGATTAATACCCCTTTAATTTTACCTATTACTTGATTTTAAACTTTGGTGCTTATTGGGTTTTCGACGTTTCGTTTGTGGAGCCAAGAAACGTAACGATGATGGGTGACTTTCATTGCCTGAAACTCTTGACAATCGTGTCGTTTCTCTGTTCGGCAAACTTGAGCTCTGTTTTGGGGCATATTAATGCCGGTGACCAACCACTCGCCAAGATTGCCATTCAAAAAACTACAGTGGCTCTTAAGGATTCGGTTTCTGTTAATGCTACCCCTGCTCTTCTTGGATTGAAGGTAATGACTTTTGATAATTGCCTCGTTTCAATATGGCTTATAAGTTAAAGTCAATTGCAATTTATGAGTGTAATTAAGATAATACTAAGACTTTGAAGTGGGGAGTTCATGGTTGTGTAGATTTTATGCTCAATTTTTATTTTGAAAACAATATGAGTGTTATAGCAGATGTGGTAGTAGTGGTTTTTACCATAGATGGTCTTTTTGCCCATTGAGTGTGCGTGTGTGCGGTAATAGTGAGTATTTGCTGATAATTTGTATATATGTTTGATGTTCTTATCCGTTTTTGGTATAAAATTGATGTTAACTTTTATTTGTCAAACTCCAGGGTGAGGATACTGAATGGGTAACGGTAGATATTGCGCACCCTGAACCATCTGGTGATGACTGGGTTGGAGTTTTCTCACCTGCAAAATTCAAGTATTGCCCATCTTACGTCCTACTATAAACTGCATAGCTATTTGGACTAATAAATATATCATGAACTAGAAGACAAGTCACTGACATGCTTTTTTTTTCCATAACTAGATCTATTGCGTATCAGTTTATCATATTAACTGCATTATCTAGGATGATATATACGAACACTCTTAAACGATTCTTGGTTTGATTTGGCAGCTCATCCAGTTGCCCACCGTCAAATGACCCCAAGGAGCAAACTCCATATATTTGTACAGCCCCAATCAAGGTGTGTACACATCTGATCCATTTTATTGTCTCACAAATTAATTATACGCTCTTTCAGGTCAGAATTCTTTAACTTCCGAGCTCTTAAATGTTCTTATTCAGTACAAGTATGCCAGTGATTCCAATTCAGAATACACAAAGACAGGCAAGAGTACATTGAAATTTCAGCTGATAAACCAGAGGGCAGATTTCGCCTTTGCATTATTTTCAGGTGGATTGTCAAATGTGAGTCTACCCACCTTCAGCTGAACCGAACTATTTAATTTATGTCCTAAATTGCCATTTAACTATCTGTGTATGGCTTGATGCAAAAAAAAAAAAATTCTTGATTTGCCATGATTTCCCATTAATGGCCTAAAAATGTGACCAGTAAAGAAGTTCTAACGTTGACATATTTCATACTTTGATTTCTTTCAGCCAAAATTGGTAGCTCTTTCAAATTCCATAACATTTGCCAATCCTAAGGCACCTCTATATCCGCGCCTTGCTCAAGGAAAATCATGGGAAGAGGTTAGTTGTTTATTGCGCACTCTATTACTGCAGAGTGAACAATCTTTGTTCTCAGAGAATTTACATTATTTTATATATGAAAAAATGTAGTTTCTCATTGCTTATAGAATTGCTTTATTTAGTTTTGTAATAATTTTGAAAATATAAATCTCTTTTTAGTATGACAATGGTGCTGAGTTCATTTTATTTTACTTTTTTACATTTTCATATTGATTTAAAATTTGGAAACTAGACACGATTAAGTTTACTATTTGTCTCATGTCTTTGGCTAGTGGGATTGTATAATATCATATCCAAATTTTTGTTTGTTATGCAGATGACAGTAACTTGGACTAGTGGTTATAGCTTAGATGAAGCTACTCCATTCGTTGTATGGGGTCCAAAGGGAGTCACTCCAATGAAATCGCCTGCTGGAACCTTGACATTTGATCAAAATAGCATGTGTGGTATGATCAACTTAATCTACTCCGTGTTATGCTTCATTTGGTTAATTTTTTAATTTCTTAAGGTCTGCTACAAGTTCAGTTGTCTATATATCTCCATTTTAATTGGTCATTGCAGACCAATTATTATTTGGTTATGATCTGCATTAATAATTAGTCTGGGTGGCTATGATTCATGCAGCTGTGAAGTACCACCTTCTTATATCTCATGATTAATCAGTAATTTTCCCTGAAGTTTCTAACTTGCCCTGGCACCACCCTATGTTTATTTTTCTTAGTGCTCAGGTTACTAATGTTGCTTGCAAACAAACTTTACATTGTCATGCTTAGTTAAAGAAGCATAAAGCTCTTGTAGCTAGTTGGCTTTTTTCTCTCTTCTTGTATCTTATATTTGCTAAGAGTTCTTCCACTATCATATCCAACTACAATAAAAAGTGCAGGATGACTACCACTTTGTTTTCTTGTTGTCTGGGTGGATGTCACTGTACTGATAAAATTTCGTTGCTGCATTGCAGGAGGTCCTGCAAGGACAGTAGGATGGCGGGACCCTGGATTCTTACATACAAGTTTTTTGAAAGATTTATGGCCAAACACTGTGTAATCACTATCATATCATTCCTTTATTTTTTAAATTCAACATCCTTTTGAGTTCCATATCTTAGGTGAATCCTAAAAACTTGATCCACAGGTACTCGTATCGGCTGGGTCATATCTTATCAAATGGGACTCAGGTTTGGAGTAAGATGTATACATTCAAATCATCCCCATATCCTGGACAAGACTCATTACAACGTGTCATTGTATTTGGTGACATGGGAAAGGTAGTCTTAAAATTTTATCACGAGAAAACTTCCCTTTTTTTTTTACAATGAATTACAGAGATTTTCTTCCTTTCTTTCTTTATTTTTTTTCCCCTTTTTTTAGTGGACCTAAATACAAGCTTTTTGTATATTCATAAATCTCTGTTCACCACTTGTAATTTTTTTCCTTTGTAAAGTTGATCTGATACAAAAAAATATGCTCCTATATTGCCTATCCTCTAGGCATACAAATTCCAAAATAGGTGGTAGTGTTCTAGTCCTCGATATAGACAAATATGAAATGAGTAATTGGATCCTTGCTGCCATCAGTCACCCTTTGTGGGATAACATATTTTTCAGTTAGTCTTCTTCAGGATTTTGAGTTGATTTGACATTCTAAGTAAATCAGGTACTTCTGGATGATGCTATCTTTAGAATGCCATACAATACTTTCCCTGCTTACCCTTGAATAAAAATATTCTGCAAGAAGAGTGTTTCTTGTTTATGATAATATTGTATATAGGAAGAGATCTACAAATCTAACAAATGTCTTTCAGGCAGAGCGTGATGGTTCAAATGAATACAGTAATTATCAGCCAGGTTCACTCAACACCACAGACCGTCTTATTGAGGACCTGAGCAACATTGACATAGTATTCCATATAGGAGATATAACCTATGCAAATGGATACCTTTCACAGTGGGACCAATTCACAGCACAGGTGGAGCGCATTGCATCATCTGTGCCATATATGATTGCAAGGTTTGTTCACTTCTGTTCATGAATCTTTGCCATTGCTTAAAGTTTTTCCCATCATATGGTTCTTCAATAGTTTTTTCCCATCATATGGTTCTGATTGAAGCACATTTGCTTCCTTCCCTTCTGCAGTGGCAACCATGAACGTGACTGGCCTAATTCAGGATCCTTCTATAATGGGATGGATTCAGGTGGAGAATGTGGTGTGCCAGCTGAGACCATGTTCTATGTTCCTGCAGAGAACCGAGCTAACTTTTGGTAATCCTTGGGTAGTCTTCTTTTGCAAATTCAACTCCAATATTCAGTTAAGCTAATTATATTATGAATATGCAGGTACTCAACTGATTATGGCATGTTTCGCTTCTGTATAGCTGACTCTGAGCATGACTGGAGGGAGGGATCTGAGCAATACAAGTTCATTGAGCAATGCCTTGCATCTGTGGATAGACGAAAGCAGCCCTGGTTAATTTTTGCTGCTCATCGTGTGCTTGGGTATTCCTCTGACTACTGGTATGGCCAAGAGGGTGCATTTGAAGAACCTATGGGAAGGGATAGCTTGCAAAAGCTTTGGCAGAAGTATAAAGTAGATATTGCATTTTTCGGACATGTACACAACTATGAAAGGACATGTCCAGTTTACCAGGTAAGTAAATTATGCCTTAGAGCAGTCCATAGAACAGGAACACTTTTTTGTGAATCAATTGATGTCCCCATATAAAATCTTATTAAAGCAGACAAATGGTTGTCACTTGATTACTCAGTATCCAGCCCCAATTTGTTTTCATATATCTGTTTTAGATTCCTCAATAGCTTGACAATAAATTTGACCGTTCCTTATTTTATCATTTCTCTAATGCTGTACTGTTTATGTTGGAGGTACAGAACCGATGCACACGTTCAGGAAAAAGTCATTATTCAGGGTCCCTGGGTGGAACAATCCATGTTGTTGCCGGTGGGGGAGGGAGTCACTTATCAAAGTTCAGCAATGTAGTCCCTAACTGGAGTATTTACAGAGATTATGACTTTGGATTTGTCAAATTGACAGCATTTAACCACTCATCCCTGCTCTTTGAGTACAAGAAAAGCAGTGATGGGAAGGTGTATGATTCTTTCACCATTTCAAGGGACTACAGAGACCTGTTGGAATGCGTACAAGATAGTTGCGCCCCAACCACTTTGGCATCTTGAACTATATATGATTTTTTTTTTTATATATAAATTTACAAGGTCTTAGTGTTTCTCTCTAGTTAGATGTTAATTTTTATTAAGTGATATCAAACAATCAAAGCCAATATGAATTAACGAAACTCATATTCCTTATCCTAATGTTCTCATACTTCTGCTACTATTGTTTGGCATCATACATTATGCTATTTTCTTCCGGATTTAGCGCAGGGTACTTAGAAGGAAAAAAAATCACTTTGCTCTAAACTCTCTGGATCTTTACCTCAACTTCACATAAGCAGGTTTCTTGGCTGCCAAACATTTTTATCAATCTGAATGAACTCTGTTTTCAACATAAATTTTGAATCTACAGCAACCAACATCATTTTGAATTAAACAGCATTATTTGAAGCAGGGGCTATGCCTTATTTGCCTGCATCATTTGTCCTGATTCAAATGTTTCCAGTACAGAAAACAAGCTAGAAGTCATTTGAGGTTGAGAATGACTGAAAAGAAGAAAGAAAAATACCAAACAATAATGCAGTGTGTTTCCCTTGATAAATAAATATTTGGAAGGCAAAATTTTACATATCATTTTGTCTTTTCCCCATGTTTTGGCATTAATTACGAAAGAAAGTATGAATTGATAGAGATAATAGTTAAATACATCTCTTCAATTGCAAAGGCGTGTTTACGAGTTTCAACTGGGCTACAATATCAAAGATCATAGTCCAATCTAAATCTATACACAAATATAATAAAAAGCTGTTTAGACTTGTATTTAAGTTATTCAAGGCGTAAGGTGACACACAAGTTGCTAGCTAGATATACTCAATAACTCTCAGCCAGGCACTAGCTCCAGTTGATATCCCACGGATGGAAGGAAGATGGCAGAGAAAGCACGTGGAGGAGACATTCAGAAGATTAAGTACCAAATCAGATAAATAAACTTGCTAAAGAATGAAACCTCTCACCACTTAGAATCACCATCAACTGCTCATCTCAATGTCACAAGGTTTGTTTTGCACATCTTCTGATGAACAAACAGCTGCAAGCAGATCATCAATTTTCAAAGGAGAATGCCGAGCCATATGCTGGAAGATAACCTGCAACAGTTAATTTTGACAATCTAATCAAGCAAGCCTCCAACTGCAGCCAACTATAAGAACTTGCATGAACAAGTAAAATACAACCAAAACTATCTTGTTAAACATAAAAAAATTAGCTTTCTCAAAACTGTCATGTTAAACGGCAGAGGTGACAGAATATATTGTCCTCCCTTTGTCCAAAGAGCAGTTCTGTGACTAAGAACTTCAGAGAAGTTAAAAATGACATGAAAACAAAAACCACCTCTCTCCTTCATTGCTACCATTAACAAAATCGTTGGCACAACAGCAGCTTATATTATTCAGAAGGATGCTCTAATATGAATTCTGAAGTATGCTCAGATATTCAAATAGCGTCTTGCTCTCTTTAGTAAGAGTTACTTTTCTTGTATGTTTAACAGCTGATGCTCCTCTTTGTTAGAGATGAAAAACTTTCAGAAGTGAATAGCTGGTTTATCAGGATAACTGCCTATCCACATGGATTTATCAAGGATGGCATCTACTTTCATCAAGAAAATCACTATGCAAAAAAAAAAAAAAAGAATTATAGAATCTAATTTTCCAACTCACCTTGGAGTAACTATCTGCAAAGGCACGTGCACGATTGACCTTGCCTAAATAATGTAAATCAGCTTTCTCAAGCTTTCCATCCACTAAACTCAAACCTCCATCACTAATAGCAAAGCGTAGAAGATTTCCTGAGTGCAGCCCTGTCTAAACATTTGCAAGAAGCAAAATTTAAACTAGTTAGAAAATTTTCCTTTCAAGATAGAGAGGAAGTCAAATAATATCCCAAAACCACAGAAGTTCCTTTAGAAATCAAACCTTTTGAATAAAATCAGAATCCATACAGCCAATTACAACAGGAGGATCATCTGATGTAATCAGTTTTCCATCATCTTGTAGCTCGAAAACAACCTGGTCATATGGATAACTTAGGTGTCAAACAATGATCAAACAGTAAATGAACCTAAAAACTGGAGTTTATAGTTGAGTATTTTTACTCAACCAAAACAAAGGTGGGGTAAAAAAGGCTCCACAAGAACAAGAAATCAAGTGCATAAGGCAGGTAACTTTAAATACCTGTTGTTTGCTTGGAACCTGCCCATTACTATCTGTGTCGATGACATACTGACTACAGTTCTCATCTTTCCAGACTAATGCTAGCGGAGTATTTCCAATTTGATAGTGTGCATGCCTGAGAGAGAATCAATGTGGTTATCATCAAATAACCTTTCATAAGACAAACTGTAAAAGAAATGGATGAACCAAAGTTCAAGAAAGACAAATGCATAAATAGGAATATTCACTTGTTAATTGATAAAAAACATGCCAGAGGAAAAACAACATTCAAGAAATATATCACTAAGAGGCAGAAATGAACAGTTCCATACTCACTACTGGGCTCTAACAAAAACCATAACTGCAACTAATCATTTTTGGCATCTAAACCAATTGAAACAGACAAGTAAATGACAAGCCTCATATAAATGACAAAAACCATAACTGCAACTAATCATTTTTGACATCTAAACCAATTGAAACAGACAAGTAACGACAAGTCTCATATAAATGAGACCCATTCCAACTGCAAGCTTTAGTTAGATAAAAGCATACAGGCCAGCAACCTAGTGAACCAACGTGGCTCAAAAACCCTGAAATATTAGATCCAGAATATGAAAATTGGCATCACAAGTCCATTCACATGCTCTATATGTTATATGAAAAACTCTTCTTGCATCATGACACCTTAAATCACTTATGTTTAAAAAACATAACCTTGACATAGAAAAGATTTTATCCTAAAAGTATGTCTAACTAGGATTAATGGTTCCTTTTCGGAAAAGAAAAAAAAAAATCATTCCCACTTTAGTGCCCATAAGATCACTATGGTAACCGACTTCCCGATTTATCAAAGAACACACATCAATCTCAATTGAGCAATTATTATGATATTTCCAGATAAATACATATTTTTACTCTCGATAACAATTACCAAAACAACAGAGGAAAAGTCTACTTTGAACTCTATAATATAAAGTTCCGGAAACTGAAAAGAATTTAAATTCTTCTTCAAACTACAACTAGGACTTTTTCCATAAAATGACCAGAGCGTAGCGCATACAAGCCTTGTTGAAGGTGACACAGCCACTTTTATGAACACAGCATTAAAATTACTGGCAAGCAGCTCAGCCATATCAAGTACCATACACAAAAGGAATCCACTGGAATGGAACCTGCAACCTAGAAAGAATGCAGTTCTTCATTTCTCTATAGTTGGTGTTCTTCTAAAACTTAAAACAGTGAATATGAAGTAACAACAATTCAAGCCCATAAAGCATATTCCAGCAAACAGGAAAAAGGAAAGGAACATGACAGAACAAAAAACTATAGATGAGGCAAAAATCCATACTTGTTATAGAACAATAAACCATCCTTAACATAAGGCAATGCTCCTGTATATGCAGTCCATAGACCATTCTTGTCACAATTGTAAATAGGAACCGTGCTGAATCTATACTTATGGTGAAAAGAAGGAGGATCACAAGCCCCAGTTTCTCCAAGCTTGGAGTTCAACCAAAAAAATCTGAACTCAGCGGTGCAGTCATAGAGAGAGTAACCTCGCCAGCAAATCATGTCTATTACATAATAAGTTTGGTCTGACTGCAATGCAACACAAATTAAACCAAAAAAAAAAAATCAACAAATAAATAATTGATTATTAAAGACGCACAAGCTATAAGTATTATGTACCTCATGGAAAATGCAATCCAGTATACAATAAGACTGAGAAGGCCCAGAAACATCTCTACTCTTGGCTCCATTTGGTAAAGCAGATGGAAAACGATGCAGAATAGAGCCATTCCTTTGCCTACTCACAGTGGTTCCGTTAGAAGAAACAACCAAACATCTGTTTCCAGCTGGCCTCGCAAATACAAACCTAAAGCAATCAATCGCCACTAAATTTTTATTTTTTTTTATAAAAAAAAGTCTAATTCAAAGAAAGAAAGGAAAGAGGAGGTTAAAAAAGGACCAATCTTGGGGCAAGCGATCAGGAACGTCGATCATCCACTCTGGAAGCATTAGCTGCCTCGCAAACCACTTCCTACCCTCTGCTCCTCTGAGCTTCGATGCCTGACGAACGTCTAGGTCCTTTGACAGAGTTGCGGATATTTCTTCTTCGGGTCGTTGGTCTGGCAGGGTTTCCGGTTCGAATTCGATATCTGGCTCCTGTTCAGGTTGGATGTTTTGTGATTGTAGAGAGAGAACCGTGGAGGCTAAGCACCGGGCTTGTTGTTGAGCATCGCGGCGGCTCTGCGCTTGCCGCTGCAATGTTAGGTCCCTTCGCCTTTGCTGATCGGAGATCGCCGCTCTCTTGAACGGACGGCGTATATCATGTGGTGCCATTTTCTAATTCTGCAGCCAGCGAACATATGATCCCATGCCTGATGGAATCGTATTTAAATTTTTACAGGCGGTTTTTAATTTAATTTACTTATTCGAAACAACGTCGTTTCGCAAACCAAAACGCACAGTTTAGATCGCTGTAGTTCCGTTCATATCTGGCCAACTGCTACAACTCCTCATGGCGGATATATCGAAGCTGTGCTATCTCTTTGGATGTAAAACCCACGCGGTGGACCAAGCTATGAGGAAGAGAGAAGGCGACACTGAGACATTGTTAACAACAACTCAGAATTGGTATCTCCTCGCCGGCTTTGAACCGGAAGTTCACTCCTTTTATTTATTGCTTTTGCCTTTTAAAGGTAAGCTTTTTTTCTTGTTTTTACCAGTGTTTCTGTTTTGATTTTGGCTCTTGATTAAGTTTTTGAATATGGAGATCCCACTATTGCGTTACCAAAGTATCTCATTGGTTCCAATTCAGAATAGTTCTAGCTTGCCTTCCTTCATATATCACAAGGGTTTAAAGCACGGAACTATATTTTCTTCGTATCCATTTAGTAGGTTCCGGTGCTATTCTCTAGATCAAGGTCTTCAACCACGCCCTAAGCCTAAACCTTCAAAAATGGACATTGATGTTGAAAAAGAACCCATTCGAGACACCAAAATTAAAAAATCCAGTGCAAGACTTTGTAGTCAGATGGAAAAGTTAGTACTTTATGGAAGGTACAGAGAGGCACTTGAATTGTTTGAGATTTTTGAGGTTAATGGTGGATTTGAAGTAGGACATAGCACCTATGATGCATTAGTCAGTGCGTGTATAGGTTTAAGATCTATCCCCGGTGTTAAGAGAGTGTTTAATTATATGATGAGTAATGGTTTTGAACCTGATCAGTACATGACAAATAGAATACTGCTTATGCATGTTAAATGTGGAATGATGATCCATGCCCGTAAATGGTTTGATGAGATGCCAGAGAGGAATCTGGTTTCTTGGAACACTTTCATTTCTGGGCTTGTGGACATTGGAGACTATATGGAAGCATTTAGGTTGTTTCTAATTATGTGGGAGGAGTTTTCTGATGCTGGATCTCGCACATTTGCGACCATGATCCAAGCATCTTCTGGGTTGGGATTGATCTATGCTGGAAAGCAGTTACATTCGTGCGCTTTGAAGATGGGAGAAGGGGATGATATATTTGTTTCTTGTGCTTTGATTGATATGTATGCTAAGTGTGGGGACATTGATGATGCTCATACTATCTTTGAGGAAATGCCTGAGAAAACTACTGTAGGGTGGAATACTATCATTGCAGGTTACGCACTTCATGGTTATAGTGAAGAAGCGTTGGATATGTATTTTGAGATGTGTGATTCTGGTGTTAGAATGGACCACTTTACGTTTTCCATTATAGTGAGGATATGTGCAAGATTGGCTTCTTTGGATTATGCTAAGCAAGCCCATGCTGCTCTAGTAAGACATGGTTTTGGATCAGATATCGTAGCAAGCACAGCACTTGTTGACTTTTATAGCAAATGGGGAAGAATTGAAAATGCTCAGCATGTTTTTGACAAGATGCCTGACAAGAATGTCATCTCCTGGAATGCCTTGATTGCTGGATATGGAAATCATGGTCGTGGAGCTGAGGCAATTGAGTTGTTTGAGCAGATGGTCCAAAACAGAATGAGACCCAACCATGTCACTTTTCTTGCTGTTTTATCTGCTTGTAGCTATTCTGGTTTATCAGAGTGTGGGTGGGAAATTTTCCAATCTATGAGTAGAGATTACAGAATAAAGCCTCGGGCGATGCACTATGCATGTATGATCGAATTATTAGGTAGGGAGGGGCTCTTAGATGAAGCCTTTGCTTTGCTAAGAGGTGCTCCGTTCAAGCCTACAGCAAATATGTGGGCTGCCCTATTAACAGCTTGTCGGGTCCATGAAAACTTAGAGCTTGGAAAATTTGCAGCTGAGAAACTTTATGGAATGGAACCAGAGAAGCTTAACAACTACATTGTGCTTTTGAATATATACAACCGTTCTGGCAAGTTGGAGGAAGCTGCTGCTGTCTTCCAGACCTTAAGGAGAAAAGGTTTGAGAATGCTTCGGGCTTGCAGTTGGATTGAAGTTAAGAAACAGCCACATGTTTTCTATTCTGGAGATAAATCCCATCCCCAGAGTAAGGATATCTATCAAAAAGTCGATGACTTGATGAACGAAATTTTGAAACATGGTTACATTCCTGAGAAGAAAATTTTGCTTCCTGATGTGGACGAACAAGAACAGAATGTGTTGTTGTACCACAGTGAGAAGCTGGCAATTGCTTTTGGGTTGATTAATACTCCATATTGGATGCCTTTGCAAATTGTTCAGGGTCACAGGCTGTGCAGTGATTGTCACGGAGCAATTAAGCTGATAGCCATGGTTACCAGAAGGGAAATTGTGGTAAAGGATGCAAGCAGATTCCATCATTTCAAAAATGGGAGTTGCTCTTGCGGGGACTATTGGTGATGTGCTGTGGAGGCTGAAACATTGCCAAAAAAAATAAAAATAAAAAGATTTTGTCCATTTTTATTTTTCCTCCTCTAGAAGTAGTGATATGAGCACCACTTGTAATTTTACCATGTCATAGAAAATTGAGTTCTTTAGCCTGTAATTTCTAGGGTGTGAGAAGTTTAGGCCTAGTCAGTATAAGTGGAATCAGCAAACTAAGGTTGGTGACAATTGAAATATAGATAGAACAAAACTGGGACATTAATTGTATGTTTGATTAAAATTTAAAGGCCAAATTTATAAAAATGCCTCTTTAAGTTGTACAAAATTGTCACCAATGTTCGGTGCGATGTTGCCTTTTTGAAATTGGAGCAAATTTATTCATGGTTAAAGAGATTGTTAATTTTGACTATCTCCATTTACTGATATGGTGAAAAAGTTTATTCACATTCAATTAATTACTATCACACATGCCATTTTCTTTCTCATCACTTTTCTCCTTGTGATGAAGTGCTAGTAAGACTCATTCTTTTTTAATCATCCACTCTCACTGTGTTCCTTCATCTCTCATCTCTCATCTCTCATTCATTTATTTTAGTTTATTACAATATAATATTAAAATATCATTTTATTACTCAATAGTTGTATAAAATTTTTAAAAATTATATTAAATAATATAAATGTTCATATATATGTTTAATACTTTTGAAAGATTTTTAAACTTTTTTGCACATTACAAGACACTAATAATCTTTCAAATCAATTTTATGTTAAAAATAATGAAATAAATAATATCTGAATCCAAAAATTCTAAAAATTTTCAAAAAAAAATAATAAATTATTACTACATTAATACTGTAATTTTTTAAAACTCGATATGAGATATAATACGCGGTATATAAAAATGAATGCATACAATAAAAATAATCTAATCATAAAAATAATCTGAAATTTTATATTGTTCATAATAATTATGCGTAACATGTCAAGAAATAGTAGCATGAATTTGTCGTTCCTAAGTGGGATTATTTTATGGTTAAGAATAAAAAATACTAACCATAAGTTGGATGAAATTAAGCCTAAGTTGCTTTTACTCTATTCCCATCCACTTCGTTAAAGTCGATTTCCCTCCTTATTTTCTCTCATCCAAACATAGCTTTAGTTCTGAGATTTTCAGCTAATAGGGCTAGGAAAAGCCTGAATTTTTTTGCCCAGAATACAATTTATGGATTCAAATTCATGAACGAGCTGATTTGGGGTATAGATGGAGGATAGTTTTTGGGGTCATTTGCCTTTACTGGTGAGAGCAAACTCCAAGGAATCGGTGGAGTACATACTTCAAGCTCTCTGGAGAACTCGAAAGACCGGTCTCGATGCCGCCGACCGTCAAGTCATCTGCGAGATGCTGCAGCTACAAAACGACACCGATCTTGACCCAGTATGTATTGCTTCCCCTCTTATCTGTAATGGTACTGGTACAAGCGGGTACTTTTAGTTTATTATGTTATTAATGTCGAAAGTGATCAAATGTTTCAGTTCACTGATTGGACTTTATCCTTTTCGTTTTCATCCAAAAAGTAAAAAAATTAACCTTTTGTAAAAAAATATTCGTTTGGCTATATAACTATGCATGTTGTGGTTTGAAGTGAAGTATCAATCTCTGACATTTTTGGTAACATAGCTTTGCTTCTGTTTTTTCATTGACTAAAGCATTTTATAGTTTTTCTATTTTATTTCATAAATGAATACAGATTGTTGTAACAGGTTTAATCTGTTTGATATTCCACATTTCTGCTGTTTAGCTATTGGTATGCCTCCGCATGTTGATCCGAGGGTGTGTTTCTGAGAATATAAGCAAAGATGAAATTCAGAAGCTATTTCCTGATGAAGTTCTGCCTGAATTGCAAAAGCTATTAACAATTCTGCTGCAAAAGTTTCAGAAAGAATGGCGAGAAGATGTATTCAAGGATCAGGTGAAGTGAAATAGTTAATGTGTTCAACCATGTTGATCTTTATTTGGCAAGAGACGAGGATCTAACATTCTATCCATAAATAATCTTTTTTGTTAAGGTTAGTTTGCCCCGTTTGAAGGCAATGACGTGGAGTATGGCAAATCAGGACACAGCAGAAGTGACAGAACCAATGGCTGTTATAAATTTGAAGGTATTAGACCAACCATTGCAATTGTAGTAGATAAGGAAATTTCCTTTATAATTCTTCTGGTTTTTACCAAATTTTTAACTAGTTCTATGGCTGCCAAACCAAAAGCAGCATACAATGTTATGTTTGTTTTTAAGTAATCATGATTGATTTGATGATTTCTTTTCTTTTTTTCTTTTTTTTTCAGCTTCAAAGTGATGCTCCTTCTAATTCTGGAGAATTGGATGTAAAATTCCAATTGGCTAAAGATACTTTAGAAACAATGGTGAAGTCCATGCACAGCATAAAAGATCAGTTGTGAGAAGTTGTAAGCATTGTGCTTGAAATTTGCCATTTTATTCCTTTCTTCCTTTAGGAGCAAATTTGTTGTATTTAGTTGCTTATGTCTTTATTAATGTGTTTTCTCCTCGGCGGTATATAGCACATCAAACAGGCAACCATCTCAGGAAACCAACACGGTCTAGTTTACCTATATACCACAAGGGCAATTATATTGCTTGTATCGGGAATCAATTTTTTGTTTCAGCAAATCAACAGTATGTGCTCTAGTGAAGAAGCTAGCTGAACTATGGGAATATAAAAGTTTTATTTTGTTTTTTTTCTTGGCTGTTGGGTGCTCAACATATTGATTCTTGTCTCCAAAGATCACATTCATATTAAAGGCTTGAGTCACTGACACATTCTTTTTCATAGGTGGCTTTCTGCACATAGTGATTACATTGTTGAGAACCGCAGGAATCTTCTATTTGCTGAATATATTTCCTATAATATGAAGGAGGGCTATGTGTTTCTGAAGATTAGGTTCCATAGGCTGGTTGAACCTATTCTGCTTGCATGGTAGTGAAATCCATGTCTACTAGTTATCTGAATTGTGCCTTTTGTTTAAAGTCATTGAGTCAGATTTACTACATTGAAAAACCAGTATGAATGCATATTTGAATTGCATTGCAAAAGCAATGGTTTACCAATTCAGTATGCCTAAAACTGAAAAAAGAGATAATTGGTATAGAAAACGAAGGCACCGTCTAGCAATATTTTCTGTTGGCTTCTCAAAGTTTTCCTGTTTCTTATAATTTTATTTAAAAAGAAATACAAACATTTATAGTGCTGATGATGTGAGGATGACATGTGCTGTATGGATGTCATGTGAGGATAGCACAAGGAAGATGCTCATTTTTGGAAGGAATAACTCGATACTTTGACTGACTTGCAACGTCCTGTCGTGGAAATTACTTTTCAAAGTCCGAGCTTGCATTAGCAATTCCATCTCATCTGAAAGTCAATGAAATGAATGTACCCTTTTGTTGACATACCATATATGAGATTGATTGTGTTTCCATTGGCAAGTTATTTCAGTCTCTGATTCAGTTACACTTGCATTGTGTTTGTAAGTAGATGCTGGATATGTCCATGCCTTGGATGTTTCCGATATCTCACTGCTGCGAACTTAACTGAATAGTTGCATTGCAGATCAACTGGGATGCATTTTGCCTTATTGGAGGCTTTAAGCTGTTTAAGAACCACTAATTCTACTGACATGCTAAAGGATAAAGATGTGAAAGAATGAATGATCAAGAAAATTTCTGCATAGTTTTGTTTCCATAAGTTGATCTTAAGTCAAGGATGCGATGATGCTGGTGCAATAGTTGCTATTGAAATGATGGTGACTTGGGAATCTTCAATTCTCAAGGATGCACATTGCATGCTTAAATGCCTTAATTGCACACATTCTCTGGTGCTCATTGGCAAATTGACAATGTGTATTGGGGTAGATCCAACTGAAAATCAGCCACTGCCTAACCAGGAATGACTTTTGTAAGCCCTTTGTGGTGGCTACAACGTAAAGAATTTATTCTATTGCTCACTTCTTTTTTGTTTGGCATAATATCCATTATTAGTAAAAAGAAATTAAAAAAAAAAAAAAGGAAAGGGGAACTGCCCTAAATAAATCCAAAGATAATTTCAATATTCATTAGAGGAGCTAATGCATTGTGACTATAAAGAGACCTACCCTATTAGCAAATAATGAGGTCCATAACATTTTAACTTCAACAATTATATGTAATTCAGTATTAAAATTCTGTTATTGGGTCATGTTTTGTGGTTTAATCGATTCATAATATTGTTTTAGACGGGCAAAAATTGTCAGATGGGAAATTGCTTTTAAAATGGGGATGAGGTGGCTATTCTGAAGTCCGGCAGGAGACGTGAGATAGTACATATTCTTCTGTCTTCTTCAGGCAGCTGTAATTTAATGTAAGTTTTGTAGAGATAATAGTAAGATATTACAACTTGATTAATTCTATATTTTATTAGTTTGATCTCATGCTTTATCCGCAAAAATGCTAAGTCATATTTATTAACTAAGGTTTTTCTTATAATAATAATAAGAATTATTATTATAATTTCCCTTCTTCTTTTAATCAATAATAATAATGAGAGAGAATCTTTCTTAAGCACTGCAAAAAGAATTACATAGGTTTACATTGTGCAATTTAATTTTTGTGACATGAATAGCTTAATTTCCTGTATTGTTATTAAAAATTTATTATTTAAATTTTAAATTACAACGTGGCAGCCGCGTTATATATGATTCTATTAAATAAAAAAGAGTAAACAAGAAAGAGTTTGACCATTGTTTAGGGGGTGTAGATGAGCTAAGAAGCATAATCTAATATTCAAAAATGTCGACTATCAGAAACTTCCTCATTCTCAATTAATAAAGGTATATATAAGTTTTCAATTTCATAAATCAAATGTGAATCCAAAATCGTTTCTTTCTACCGTGTTAGGTCAGGAAAATATGATTTGACACATTAATTCTTTTCTATAACCTTCTTCTTCTTATTCTACTGTTGCATGTTATTGTTAATTTCAAAGAAGCAACTGCCAGCTTTTGGTTGTATTAGCTAAGTCTTTCAATCTCATTTTGTCATTTCCATCAAAATTGGTCAGATTTTGTGGGAGGTTGGGCTGACAATGCCACAGCTTCCACGCATCTATTATTAATATCTAACTTCCATACCAACGACTTGATGTATAATTCGTTCATGATTTGCCTATTCTAATCCTCTCTTGAGAAAAAGAAAAAAAGGCCACCACTCCCAATTGAAATGACACATAAATATAAAATCATTTTATAAAATGAAAATAAATAAAGCTCACAATTAAGCTAATTACTCTTTTCTACACCCGATTATGGATCGTAGAAAGAGTCATCCAGGTCAAGATTGAAAATTTTCCCATTAAAAAATAAAGAAAAAGAAAAAAGCCCACGACTCCAAGACCAAATTACAAGCAATTTTCTAAAAATTTGACCACGTCCAATTTATCATTACTTTCTACTTTACTTTTCACACATGCAATTTTATCTTAATTATTTTTAATTTCTCAAATATGTTTAGCCAATTACATAGTCAATGTCGGTACATTATTTTTTTATAATTCATCTCATACAGCTTACCAAAAATATCTAATTTTAATATAATATCATATTTACTGCATGGAAGAAATAGATGGGGCCCAATTGCAAAGGGCCTAAGCCCAATAAAAATACGACAAAGAAAGTAACCGTAGAAAACTCACTGTACAAACTGTAGAGTAAAAGAGAGTGATTGGGACGATAAGTCTGCTGTTTCCATGGCTATTATCCTCCTTTTTTGTTAAGGCTAGTCAGTCTTCAACCCCAATCATCATCTCTCTTCTTCTTCTACTCTTTCCTTTCTCGCCTTTTACCATTAAGCCCAATACTCTTGCCGCCCCAACACTCCCTTACTTCTCTTCAATCTCTGAAAAAGTAAAAAAAAAAAAAAGTTATCAGAAATGAGTGTTATACTTTCTTCATCTTCCTTCTCATTACTTGCAAGTTTTTAGTGATTTACTTAGAATCAGAATCCCCAAATTTCCCTCCCCAATTAGACATAAGAATATCAGAAACCCTAAAAATTGCGAATAACGAGGATATGGCCACCACAACCACCAGTCTTGGTGGCGGCGCCGACGATCGGGTTATGGCTACGGCTCAGCAGATCGTCAAGAGTCTCAATACGCCGAAAAACGTTAGGGAGGATATGCTTCTGATCTTCTCCAGCTTTGACAACCGGTTGTCGAATATTACCGATTTGATTCGAGAGGAGTCCAATTCCCAGTCCAGATTGGATGCTGCCGAGAAGGTTATTCTCTGCTGGGATTCTTCCCGACATTCTGCTCCGTCCTGGGAAGAAGCGCCTGACCAGGCGGCGGAGTATCTGACCGCCGTTGACGAAATTCTTGACTTGTTGGACGATTTGTCGATTCGGTCCGATAACGAGGTGATCGACCGGGCTGAGACCGCTGTCCAGCTCGCTATGTCGAGGCTGGAGGATGAGTTTCGTCACTTACTGATAAGGAACACTATACCGCTTGATGTGGAACGCTTGTATGGATCAATTAGGCGAGTCTCGCTCTCTTTTGTGGCCAGTGAAGGGGAAATTGGCGATGAATTTGAGAGTTTCGGTGAGGTTGATAGTGAAAGCACTTGTTTCCATGAGCGAGGAGCGAGTTTGGGTGATGATGTGTGTGTGGATTTGATAAATCCTGATGCCATCGAGGACCTTAAAGTGATTGCTGAGCGGATGGTTCGATCTGGTTATGAGAAGGAATGTGTTCAGGTTTATAGTAATGTTCGTAGGGATGCTTTGGATGAGTGTTTAGTGATTTTGGGAGTTGAGAAACTAAGTATAGAAGAGGTGCAGAAAATTGACTGGAGAACTTTGGATGAGAAAATGAAGAAATGGATACACGCTATTAAGATTGAGGTGAGAGTTCTTTTGACTGGTGAGAAGAGGCTTTGTGACTATATATTTAGTGGGTCTGATTCGGCTAAGGAAATTTGTTTCAACGAGACCGCAAAAGGGTGTGTGATGCAGTTGTTGAATTTTGGGGAGGCTGTGGCTATTGCGAGGAGGTCCCCGGAGAAGCTGTTTAGGATTTTGGATATGTATGATGCGTTGGCAGTTGTTTTTCCAGATTTGCAGGCGATGATGACTGACGAGTTTGTGTATAGTGAGGCAAAGGGAGTGCTTGCTGGATTAGCAGAGGCTTCAAGAGGTACTTTTGCAGAGTTTGAGAATGCTGTTCGGAGTGAGACTTCTAAGAAGCCTATGCTCAATGGAGAAATTCATCCACTTACGCGTTATGTTATGAATTATGTGAGATTGCTTGTGGATTATAGCGGGACTCTGAATTCCCTGCTGGAGGATGATGAGGATGAATCCAATGATGATATAGAGACTACAACTGCCATATCAAGGAGATTGGTGGCCTTGTTATCAACTTTGGAGTCGAATCTTGAGGAGAAGTCAAGACTCTATGAGGATGGTGCTATGCAGTATATATTTCTGATGAATAATATTCTTTACATAGTGCAGAAGGTTAAGGACTCTGATGTTATCAAGATAGTGGGAGATCAATGGGTTCGCAAGCGTCGGGGCCAGATACGCCAATACGCCACTGCTTATCTTAGGGCTGCTTGGAGTAAGGCCTTGTCTTGTTTGAAGGATGAAGGGATTGGTGGGAGCTCCAATAATGCCTCTAAAGCGGCTTTGAAGGATAGGTTCAAGAACTTCAATGCATGCTTTGAGGAAATCTATAGGGTTCAGACAGGTTGGAAAGTTCCGGACCCTCAGCTTCGTGAAGAGCTTCGAATATCTATATCTGAAAAAGTTATACCTGCTTACCGTGCATTTTTGGGAAGGTTTGGGAGTCAGCTAGAGAGTGGAAGGCATGCTGGGAAATATATAAAGTACACAGCAGAAGATTTAGAGAATTATTTACCAGATTTGTTTGAAGGGGCATCTCTTGTTATTCACCACATGAGAAGAAAAAGTTCATAGGATGCAGGACTTCTGTTTAGAGGTAAGCATGCATGTGCCCTTATCAAGAATAGAAGGAACAGAGTGTTCGTCTATTTAATGTATCTGAATGGTATGCTCTTTGTATTTTGCTGGTGTTATTGTTTTAAACACAGGTTTCTGCAATGGTTAAACAGCGCTCCTTTTATATATATTATGTTAAGCTTTGTACATTATTATAGACCATAGTTTTTTTTTTTTCTATTTTTGATATTTTCTGGTTCATGTATATTACTGTCATGAATCACCATCAACATTGAAGAATATGGTGGCTATATTTTTCCAAAACTAGTGGGCTATTATCATAGAGTCGTGTGTTTCTGTTGCCATGTTTCACTTTGCTATTGCAAATTCTTAGAGATGTGTCTGTGAGAGAATAGATGAATTGAATTCAAGTTAAGAGACGTTTATTTTTATAAATTGGTTCATTGAGTTTGTTCAATTCTCTTACTATTTGTCCACAGCTTGTAAATATTTTTCACTTTATTACTACTTTCTAGAGATAAATTGGCATATCAACGGCTGTGTGTATTGGAAATTCTCATATCAGCATGCTGATCAAGGGAGATAAATCCACCAACCACTCCCTACCTCTATACAATGAAGGATGATATTAAGCTTGCAGTTCTAGAAATTATTTATGTTATGAGATGAAAAGTTTCAAAAGAAATGCGAGTCTAAGTCCTATGTCTGTAATTGTTTAATGTATTTTGAAGGATTTTATTTGAAGCTGTAATTGTTAATGCATATAAACATAATAGAGTTATTGATAGCAAATGTTAAGGCAAGTACTTTGCCTTTAGGTTGTATATTTTTGACTGCTTGGTTCTATTTATGAATTCCACTTTGCCTTTAGGTTGTATATTTTTGACTGCTTGGTTCTATTTATGAATTCCTTATTTTTAAGAACTAATATTGTGCAAGCTTGTTTATTTTCAGAGTACTGCAGACATTTTAGAACTTTGTATTTTGCGCAGATCACTGGTGTGTGACTCCATAGCTTCATCAATTTTTATTTTAAAGATCATATTTCATTGATCCCATGATAACCTGAATAAAGATAAGTGCTTTTTCTGGTGTAGCAACTCTTTTCATTTTGTGGGGTGTTATTTTATAGTCACCTGAGATGTGGGATTAATTCTGGAGGCTCATTAAGTTAGAGCTATTCGCTACTTCCAATTTTTTTTTTTTTTTTTGCAAACCCTGGTTGCTAATGATGCCTGCATATCATCTTCAAATGATCCCAGCTGAATGCAGATGTTGATTGCATGTGAGATTAGAGACAAGTACATAAAATTAACACTTATGTATGAAGGTTAATTGCTAGAAATATGTAGGTATCCAGCATGTATCAGTATGTTAACTGCTTTTGCGTGAAACCATAAATTCAATATAATGCAGTGTCAGGTCTTCCATGGATTTGTTAGAAGACTTTAGTAGTGATAGGGAGCAAAGTATGTATACTAATTGCTTCAATTCTGGCAGATAATCAAATCAGGGAAATGTTTAGTAGCTTGTAACTTAATTATATGAATTGCAACAATGAAGTAGGAGGAATTCTGAACCCAAAATCTTGCATTCCACGTTAAATTTATCATTGTTGGTTTATGAATTGTGAGGGATTGGTACTTGAACGGTGAGAAATAGTTGGTTGCAACTGATATCTAGACCGGTGACAATTAAGTGTTGAGACCAGCACCTGAGATGATAGTTTGATCTATGTGGTTGATTTGCAATATATCTGTCTCAGGAATTCCTAGATATCGGTTTATGGTACAGATGAAAAAGCCGTGGCAGGGCTACTCAGATGGAAATACCATACAAAGAGATTGCGTCTAAAATACCATACAAAGAGACTTCCTATTCCACATATACGCATGAAATTTACCTTTTTCATGAAAATTTTATAACCCAAAACGGAACTACTAATCTGCTCCACTAATTGTGTCCTTGGCGTAAATACTAGCAAAAAACAACATTATTTATGATATGTCCATTCAATAATTTTAGCAGGCAGCTGAGTTGGGTTTTGTCCCTTACTTGACCTCCAACTGATAGGGTCATGTTTGTGATCAGATGGAGCATATACCCCTCCTGCCTCTTGCTTACCAATAAACGTGACCCGAGAACGTGCCCTGTCTGGCACTTAAACCATGCAGGGATCACTTAAAATTCACAAGTACGTTATGCGTTTTATTATTCCCTCTTCTCCAAAATTGGATTTAGTGCATAATCCAGACAAGTTGCATCAACTGAACCTAGTTCATTCACTCGTGTCCTCGCTGTCCTTGTCCTTTCATGGACTTCATTATCCGTCTGCTTAATTGTTGAACTGGACCAAAGTTTTATAACCATTGCCTAGTCCCCATTCACACTAAGGGCATTTTTAACATATGGTGTATGATATTTTCTGAATGGTGAAAGTTTAGTTCTATTTAAATCTATGGCCGAGAAATGCACAAAATGGCGCACATGCTAAGAGAATTGATTTTTAAACTAATTTTCTTATGTGACATTATATCGCAAGTAAAATGATGGATTCGGTTGGACTAGAAATTCCTTGGTTACTTTTTAGCAAGAAGAAATTGGCAGTTTGCTTATGATGTGAAGGTAAAGGAGGATTATATATCTGGCTATGCATGAGACAGAAAAGCGGTATGTTGCCTTGGATTTAGAAAAAGTCAAGAATGAAACAAAATTGTCTGCTCCATTGATTAGAGAATCTCTGCAAACTTTACATTAAGTACTTAATACTCCCTCCGTCCCACTTTAAAAGGCTGTTTTCCCTCTTTTATTTATCCCACTCCAATTGTTCTTTTCGCAATTTAAGAAAGAAATTTACGTATTTATCCCTACTTATTATATAATTTATTAAATATATATCACTTACTTTTTCTTTTCCCAATGTAATAAATAAGGACATTCTTGTCATTTTATATTATTTTTTTATGAAATTGGTGTATTTCAATTATTTTCTTAATTACCGTGAAAAAATGATAATAGCCTTTTAAAGTGGGACGGAAGGAGTAGCTTTTAAAGGTTGCCAAGATCATTAGCCATATTACAGACATTGAACCGTGAATATTTTGAACCCGAACTTTGTCTGATCTAGCTAACTAAACCTTTCTGAAGATCCTAGAGTTGTTCCTGCTAATCATGTCATACAACTTTCTCACTGAAAGAGCATCAACCAAACTTCATCAAATAAAGATAAACTGTAGTACCATGTAGTCCATTTTGTTCCGGAACGGCTAATAACACTGTGTTAGAACACAAATGCTTACCTCTTTTCACCTAAGCAAACACAGGCTCAGTATATGAATTACTGAGGCAAGCTGATGAAGTCCTTTTTATTCTTTTTTTTTTTTTGATAAAAAGGGAGCTCACATTCAATTGTACATGCATCAAACATCAAACCTGAACAAAACTAATTACACAAAACTTACCTATGTTACAGTCGCTGCATTTTCTCGATGACAAATGATCTTAAGAAGATTTGCAGATAAATTTGAAAAACATGGTCAACCATTTGGAAATGACCATCGCATCATAATTGATAGCACTTAAACTCTGCTGTTCTGGGGCAGTGGCAACACTCCATCAAAGAAATCTCCAAAATAGCCTGGGGGCTCATGAACAAGCCTCGAGATGATGTCTCTTAGCGTGATCACTCCTTCCAGATTCCCATTATCATCCACGACATAGCTCCGATGGACCTTCGTGGAATCAAGCTTCAGAATCAAGTCTTTGATTGTGTAGTCTTTTGTGCATGTAACCATGTCATTCAACATTGGTGATGTTTCGTGATGCTCCTTCAAGTAATTTCTAACAGCAGTCAAAAAGTTCTTTGCTGTTATCGACCTGTCAAAATAATTATGCATATTGCAAGCTGGTTAGGGAATTCAACTGTTAAAAGCAGAACATTCTAATTATAGGGTATAGAATCAAATAGAATGTGATGGAAGGTGAATTGCCAACCTATAATCATGGTAGATCTCTGGTGCAGTTAACAGGAACTGAACATCTCCTAGACTTATATTGCCTATAGCCTTTCTACTGTCACTTTCAACAACAGGGATTGCTCCAATTCTCTTTTTTCTCATCAATTTAAATGCCTGTAGCACGGGTTCATCCTCGTACACCTATACAAATCAAGTTACCATTTGAAAGTATATCAACTTCCAGCTCAAGAGTATTAGAGGTGCACACTTAGGAGCAATTCAGAGGCCCAAAATAATTAAGAAGTCACAAAGTGCCCATCTCTGATCCCGAACACACAGAGAGAATGTGGAAAGATTCTTTCGCCATATATAAATAACAGAAAACAAAACTTTCTTTCTGATTTTAGATGCCCATGTACAAACATCACTTAAATCCACATTAACACCACATAACAAAGAGAAGAGATGCACCTTGACAATTTGGCCAGAGGACATGACTGGAAGTCCAATTTCTGAAAGTTTCTTGGTCCCCCAACTTTCAAACCATTGAAGGCCTGCACATTCTGCTAACATGTGAATAACAGCAGACTGCGTAACGATGTTCTCGATCTTCCCTTCATCTGGATTGACTACAGGTACACTCTTCATTTTATACTTTGACAGCAACAAGAGCATTGTCAAAAAGGAGTTTGATTCCTGTAAAGCAAGAAATGGTGCCCACCGGAACCCCCCTGAGATGTCTCGGACCTGCATGCTCCGACTTTACAATTTTTATGCTTTCGTGGAATTCAGAGCAACAAAGAGTAAAACTATCATAACGTAAAAAGGATAACCTTTGTGTTTTTGTAGAATTCAGAAGAAGTCAGGGCCTCAAAAAAGTTTCCAGAAGTTGCTGAAGCATCTTCAGGGCCTAAAGTTCCAAGCCCTGCAGCATTAGTGAATCCGTTAGCTGCCAGTGCACGAGCTGCTCCAGATCTTGCACTCCTAGGTGATGGAGGTTCTGACTGCCCACAACACAAAGATGCATTTTCTAGAACTCATTGAGATAGGTTTTTAATCCAAAATCCCAAGCAAAATTATAATTATCTTCATCAATTTTGTTAAACTGAAAAAAAAAATAGAATCCAAAATCTTAGTATGCAAGATATGATCAAAATGATCATTGAATCAACGAAGTGGACTCCACCATTGAATGAAAAAACAAAAAGATAAAACTTTTAGTTAAAAACAGGCATGACTTTCTATTACAGTTTAACAATCTTGCGACTTTGAGTTTTTAAAAGGGAAAAATACTCTGTTGAAAACACTTTCTAGCAATTTCATTTGTACTTGCAAAATTCCTAGAAGACCACGAATACGAACACAAATGAAAGGACTCAAAGTCTCCCTATATCAGCAGAGAAAGGCTATACTCCTAACTGAAGCTGCCTGATAATGATCATATTTTGTATTCCTATATCTCCAAAATTGATAATGGAATTAACAGACAATCCAATTATTTGTTTATACCTAAAACAATTCAGAAAATACTTGCTTCCCTTACACTAACAATTAACAAAAACAATGAAATAGGTTAACAAGCTAACCTGATGCAAAATCCAAACAGCAATTCCAGCAAATTCAACCACACCAAGATATCTATCCATCCAAGTAGCATCCTCAGGCGCATCAACATCCAATACAGGCGCGCTTAGCACCTTGTTATCCGCTAGTATTTTCACTGCATCTGGTAGACTCGTGTCTGATCTTATTTCCACAACTGCGATAAAGATCAAATTTTTAATCAACTAACAATCAAAGAACCGATCAAACACAAAACCCGATTGATCAAAAGGACACTGACCTTTAAAGGAAGGAGGAGAAGGGAAGGCAGAGACGGGGATATTTTCAAAGCAAGCATTGAGCTTTTCGGTTGGACTCAGCTGTGGCTCTTGTACATCCCATAAATCCTCCACTTTCATCCCTAACCTTGCCTCAGGGCTCCTTGGACTATTCTCTTGCATAGAGAGCTCACTCTCTCTAATCATTTGCAGAGTCGCCATCTTTGATCAGCTCTCCCTTTCTTTTCCTTCTCTGCGTGCGAAAGCTGCAAGCTTCGAAGATGACTAGATATTATTATAAATAAAAACCAATATCTCCTTGAATGATTCCAATTTCCAAAAGAGAAAAGCCGCCTGGTTATCCTCTACATCACATCTCACCTTTCTCACAGATCATCACGGAATAACACCGTTCCAAAGAATGGGATAATTGAATATTGACACGTGGAGGCACAGGAATGGAGGATGTTAGTGAGGGTGGATTATGGGTGATGGAGTGGAGTGGTCAAAGCATATGTTATAGGAGTACTAAATTAAGCGAAGGGGACAGTTCTTATCCGAATGTTAATGGCGGCCACTGGTGTGGTGATCCTATGTGAGCAGGAGCGTGATTTTCGTAGCTCTTGTAGTTGATGATAGGCTTCTGAATGTGACACGTGGATGCCCATACCTGTGTGCGCGCCAAGTGGGAGCTTAAAACCTTGTCTTATCCAACTGAGTGATGTAATTCTGTGTGCGTTGATAGGATCGGTTGGCCATATCATTCAAAAAGAAACGGGCTAATTTTTTATATTTATTTTTTTAACGGCCCCCTTATATCTTCTTTTTAACTCGTTGATCCTAACAACTTTTTACTACTTACATGATTGGATCGTATTCAATTTCTTAATATGGAAAATTCGAGTATTTTACTATTCTTTATGTATTTATTTGGGAAATTTCTGTTTTTTGAGAAAATTTATTTGGTGAATTGAAATTTATCTAACTAGTAAATTTTAATTACAGGATATACTATATAAAAAAATTCCCATAACTCATATTAAAAATTATAATTTTCTTATAATATATCTCTGCAGGCCACAAAAAGGGTAATTTGAATTCTATTCAAATGAAAAAATAGCCAATTTTTTTTTTATATTATATCTTTAAGAGCAAGATGGACATCAAATCTTGATTAAATGAAAAAAAAAAGATAAATTATTTATTCTTTCGTATAAAAGCATATAAAAAAAATATAAAAGATATACATACTGCGTCCCATATATATGAAATTAAATTATATATAATTATTCAATTTTATCTCACTATCGCGTTAATCATTTTCTTAATATGTTCACTGTACTATACTATACTTGCATTTTAAGTTTAATTTCTTATTTTCTTAAATTTCGTTGTCTCTAAATCCTTTAGTTGCAATATGATAACTTAAATAGGGGTCAATTTCACTCATGGTCACTCAATTTATCACTTATCGCACAAAAGTAACCGACTTTTTTTTTCTTACTTAAATGTCACTGAATTTCTAATATTTTTGCAAAAAAGCCATGTTGACCGGAATCCGACGAGAACCCTTACCAGATTGATGACACGGTATATGACACGTGATAACGAATAGTAAATATATGACTTTTTTGAAGAAATGTTATAAGTTCAGTAACATTTAAGTTGGACAAAAAGAAAATTGGTTACTTTTGCGCGATAAATGATAAGTTTACTGACCGTGAGTGAAATTCATTTAAATGTAGCATTTGTTGTAGATATTGTTAAACGACATGTAATTTCTGACATAACATGCCATGTCATCAATCCAGCGAGAGTACTCGCCGGATTCCGGTCAAAATGACTTTTTTGCAAAAATGTTAAAAGTTCAGTGACATTTAAGTAAAAAAAAAATCGGTTATTTTTGCGCGATAAGTGATAAATTGAGTGACCGTGAGTGAAATTAACCCCTTAATACGGATATAAAGTTGACATTTCACTCTAATTATATCAACTAAACAAAACTAAATTCAGAAAATGTAGTTTTTGCCTTCAATTAAATGGGGAAAATCAAGAAAACAAAAATACAAGAGTTAAATAAAAGTAAACGATTAGTGGAGCTAATACATCGAGAATCTACAAAGTGTGAGATGCAGATAATTGGGCCGAAAATATCTAGAAAATTATTTCAGATAATTTTTAGAGGATATTTAGAAAATGATTTAGAGATTGAATGACAGATGTTTATCAATTTTTAAATTCTACGTTTCCTATTTAATCTAAATTTGTATCCATAGTAGTCTATTTAATTACGAATTTTCTTTTTAAGGAGGCAGACTTAAATTGGAGAGGATTATCTTGTACAAACCTTAGCTAAAATTTATTTATATTGATCTCATCTGCTCTAATTATTTGCTTGTTTTATTTTAATTTTTCAATTCTATCATTTTATTTTTACTTATTAATTTTATGGTTATTTAAAAAATTGAACTTGGACCAATCTTTTTGAATTCAACCTGAGTAGAAATTTATTTTTGTCAGATTTTAAAGGTCAATTAAACCCAATGGATGTATTTCACCCTTAAAATATCATAATTATGCCAAATAAGCCTTTAAAAGTAAAAATCGATCCATATAGGTTTTAATTGAGATGAAATATTTTATCTAATTTCATCACATTAACATATCTGCATCATGCATTTTGAATTTATCGCAAGTCGAATTGTTGAGTAATTTGTGGTTTAAACTAGATGAAATATTAAATTAGTGTCCATTTAATCCAATTTTAATGATTTAAGGATAAAATTGGCTTGATAATTAAAGTAAAATTGAGAGACTTAAATCAAACTAATATTTAGTAAATATATTAACCAAAAGAATACTTGTAAATAGAAATATTCATTAACTTTTCTTAGGATTTGTTGGATTAGAAGAATAATCAAATAATTTTATTTTTATTTTCATCTTTCTAAAACAAAATATCTGAATATAATACAAATCCACATTCCCGTAAATATAGCGGATTAAGAGGCAAACAAGATAAACCAAGTCACTCTGGTCGCGCTTCCTCATTTCTTTCATACTTTTTTTCTCTCTCTTTCTCTCTCCGCACATCGCGAGGGTTTTTCACCGCAATGGAGGATTCCTCTTCTCATCCGTCCGATTCAAATCCAACGGCTATTGGCGCTTCCAAATTCCTGGCTAACCTTCCTTCTCGCGGCTTCTTGTCCTCTACCGTCCTCTCCTCAAATCCGGTCAATCACTTCTTTTCTTTATCTTTTCTCTTTCATTCTTTTTACGAGTTTCAGTTATTCCCGTTTGGTTGCTGAGAAAATGTGGGAAATTTTGAGGCGCTTAAATTTGTAAATTTACTGAGAGTGGAATGAGTAATTTAATTAAGTTGTGGTCTGATATTGTGTAAATAAAGAGTTTTAAGTATTCGCCCCAATTAGAGGTGGGGCTTTAGGATTAATGCTTTTATATAATTAAATGAAGAGCATCTTTAGTGATGAATAGAGTAGCAACTATTTCTAATTTTTCAGGAAATTGTTTATATCTTTCCAGTTTTGCCGGGGACGGGCATGACCACATTTATGTCTATAACGTATCAAAGTGTTGTAGCGTTGTTGCTGGTTATGCATTGTGAGTCTTGGATTTGATTATTGATCAACCGAACTAAGATATTCCACTTTGAGGGATTGAACAAGGCAGTCCTTTGTAAACAGTACTGTTTTCTTTGATGATAAACTGAGTTCTTTGCAACTACATAGGTTGTAGATCTTCTTATAGATTTACTGTTAGTGAATGTACTTTGTTATTGTCAATTTGCTTACTAATTTACACCATAATAAATGATGTTAAGCACAAACATCTACAAGCAATCACTAGCAAGGATTGGTGTTTGTTATTGCTTTTCCGTGGTGTAATTATGGAATCTTTATCAAGCTAGATCTCCATGTCAATCATGTCACCATTTCATTGTTCTACATGTTTGTATATAGCGGAGAACTAAAAATAGTTTTGACACCGTTATTGTTTCTTCATCCATCAGGTTGCTTCATTATTCCAGCCATCTTCAGGTTTATGTAGACATACATTACCTTCTATTTATGCCATCTTAATGTTTGGAGTTGAAGGCACTTGCTTTCTCAAGATATTGGCATTGGACAGAAATATTCATGAGAGGGTGTTGAGTCTTAAGTCTTGCTTTAGGGGTGCTTATATTCTAGGAATGGAGGAAATATAATAGACGAGTAATATTGATTGAGAAAGGAGTGAAGATAGTATTATGTTTGAACATAGCATCAGCAGTTAATGAGTCATCTGTAGTTGATACTAAACCTTCTATCCTCGTGCTATTCCAGATTATGATATTTGTTTGAGCATTTCGGAGTTCATAATGAAGGAGATACCCTTTGAGAAAACACCATAATCCTCTTGTTGCCTTGCTCATTGCTTCTCTGAAATTTTAATAATGTACCAAATGCCTTTTTTTTGTTGGGTGGGTAATGATTACAGAATTTCTCTCTTTGTTTTGAACCTAACTGCTGACTGTGTCAGTGTCTTTGTTTTGAACCTAACTGCTGACTGTGTCAGTGTCATTGTTTTGGTGGTTATAAGCACAATGATTCTAACAAATCTGCACAGAATGGTGAAGCAGTTTCATGTACTGAAAGAAATTGGAGCTTCGTTTACCCTCTCAGATTTTGTTATGAGAGTTGGAAGTGTGCAGTTGCTGTTTTTTATTGCAGTCAGTTTGAATGGACCATGTTTTCAATATAATCTTCCTATTTGAGAAGTGTTGTCTACATATGCAAACACACACATTGCCTATTATTTCTGCTGATTAGATTCCTCCCCCTATCTGTTAGTAGCATTTTCTTTCATCTTTAATTTTCATTCTCATGTTGGTATTTTTTGTGCAGGGTGGGATGCGAGTGTATATCTGTGAGCATGAGACATCACCCCCAGGTGTGCTTCTGTTTTCAACTTCGTGGACTTAACTAATTTTTTGTGCTTCAGATGTGTTTCGTGTATTTTTATAATTTCATTTTATACTCCTCCTGCTGAGAATCATTAAATCCCTTTCTACTTCTCTCTCTCTCTCTCTCTCTGAACTGCATCATAAATGGCTTTTAATTTTCCAAAGTATGCTTCTTCTTCTTCTTCTTCTAATTTTATTCTTAAGCTGGAAGAGCTGATTTTCTCTTGCCTGTATATTCAGAGGACCAACAGATAAAGACTAATCAAACAAATATACTGATTAGATCGCTCCAGCTTAAAAAGCAAAAGGGCGATACTGGTTCCAAGGATGTGAAGGGGGTAGCTGCAGCTGAGGGTTCTCGAAAGCGGTATTGCCTCCATCTTTTTTAGAGCATTTTATCATTCCCTATTGTTTGTAGTAATTCATATACTGCTTTGCTACGACCTATTCTAATTGCTATATTTTCTTTGCTTTTTTCATTTCCTGTGAGTACACTGTATTGACACTATCTTCTGTATTTGTGAATAAATATCATGTTTAGTCTCTTTGATGCATGCCACCTCTTCCTTCTTTTTCAGTGCTCCAGAAAGGGTTCAGGATGGCCGCAGTTCATCCAAGAGAAGTAATAGTCAAATTTTGACTCGCCAAGGTGAGCCCTTATAGTCTTTGTTTTTCCCTGGCAGTCATTTAGTTGGTACATGTATGTATTATTAGGCCTTGAAACAAGGAAGACCATTCAAATACCACCTTCCCCTCTCTAGTTTCTACCACAAAATTAAGCCATAATTTCCTTTGGGAAAAAAGAACCCCTCTCAGTGCTTTAAGCTTTGTCCGTAAAGTATGTGCTTTCTATTAACTTCTGCGGATATACCTTTTTCTTCCAGATAACATTAATAGTCATTTTAAACCTGAATATGGTTTTCCATGTCCATCATTAAACAAATTTCCTTGTTTTTTGGACTGTATAAGTTGCACTTTTTACTTCAAAGTATGGAAATAATATTGTAAATTAATGGAAAAATGAACATGAGAAAATTTTTGAAGAAAAGGCCTTTGTAGTTTGTATAAAACTAATAACTCCCAGGAAGTTTTCACTATTGACTAAATGAAATGTTCTCAAAGAATCTCTCTAAATGCAAGCAAGTTTTTCTTTATCTTTTTTTTTTTTTCTTTTTCTTTTTCTTTTTCTGTACATATCTCATTTTTCTGCAGCTTGTATTGAAATTAATGTTGGTTATCTATGCCATTGTTTTGAGTTTCTTAAATACTTTTGCATGCAGAGGGTTCCGATAGCTTGACATCTGAGAGGGACTTGTACAGTCTAACAGTAGAAAGGCTCCGTGGTCTCCTAAAGGAACGGGGGCTTTCACCCAAAGGAAAGAAGGTAAGTATAAACATTACCATATGAAGTTAGTTGGGCAATATTTATTTTACCTTATGTTTTGGGCATTCATTACCGGAATGGAGCCCAAGCAATCAGTTGCTGGTTGGCTATAAGTTTTAGAACATCCCTCTGCATCTTCCTTCCCTGATCTATTGCACCATATGTGCAGGATGAGCTGGTTGCAAGATTGAGAAATGCAAATGGATAATCCCAGATGTCAATTCAGAAATTTGGTATAGATCCGCTGTCCAAATTGTATACATCCAGGGGAAGGTATTAGGTGATTTTGTTGTCTTTTTTTTGTAACTTAGGAAATTATTGAAGTGGCAAAAACAAGGGCCTAGAAGATGTTACATTAGAAGTTGAAAAAGTATGCAAGTTGTTTATTTAGCTAAGACACTATTATGTGCTGCCATGTGTGTTCATATAAATTAGAAACTTGCGTTTTTCATGCCTGTGCCTGTGTCTGGGGCTGGGGCTGTGGAAAGCTATATTTTTGGTAAATTGTAATACCAGAGTTGTTACGAGGGGCTCCTAAAACTTGAAAGGTGGGCTGCTCCTGCTTTGTTGATGAGGCTTTTTGCTTGTTCTTTCGTTTTTCTGGCTTATTGTTTTTAATATGTACTAGAATCATTATTTTATTTATTAAATTCCGATCTTGTAATACTTATGTACGCGTTCATATGTATTCGGGAAGATCTATCGCACGCACAAATGTGTAATTTTAATATTACAATGGTACTGTAGATGATGTCATATGGTGTAAATGTTAGTAAGAGAGTAATAAAATTGATTTTTTGTGTTCATATGATTTTTCAAAATGTTAAAGCATTCGACGACCAAATTTACCAACTTTAGTGTTAATTGTGTGCATGGGTGTGTTGTGTTGTGCACTACCACTGTGGAATTGGATGATCAAAACATATTGAATCATCTCTCTCCATAAAAGGGCATGAAAAGAATAAAATAAAAGGATAATTACAAATATCCCTTAAGTCGTTACTTATGTTTCAATTAGGCCTCCAACGAATAAAGTGGAGTGAATTGATTTTTAATCTTAGCCAAAGGTGTATTTTTGCCTCCATTGTTTGTCAAAATGGGCAAATTTACCTTCAATGTTTATTTTGGAGTAAATTTGTCTCCAACGTTTGTAAAATTAGAGATTTTTGCCTCCGCCGTCAGTGGTCAATTAACGTTTTAACGGTCAAAGTTATCAGTAATTGACGGTAGGGGCAAAAATCTCATATTTTACAAATGTTATGAGCAAAAATACACGTTTGACACCCAAACGTTTGATTCATGTGTCCAATGGATGTATAACACGTGTTCTACTAGCAGTCAATTAACGTATTAACGGTCAAAATTAGCGGCAATTGACAGTAAGGGCAAAAATTTTCCATTTTACAAAGTTAAGGGCAAATTTGTCTCAAAATAAACGTTAGAGGTAAATTTGTTCATTTTGGCAAACGATAGAGACAAAAATGCACTTTTAGTCTTTAATCTTTTATGATGGTGCAATTCAAACACTCAATTTATTAGTCATGATTAACAAAATGATTAGTTGATATCATTTTGGTGGGAGCCATTCTTTCGATTGAGCATCGACATGTGTCCATAGGGAGTGTGTATAAGTCAGGTTTGGGTCAATTTGAACTGAATCCAAATAATTCGACATTCAAAATATACATAAAATTTCAATTCGAACCGATCCTAAATTTTAGTAGGGACCCAAACCCATGAACTCGAAATTATTGGGGTCCGATCCGATGAACTCAACCAATTCGAATTTCACAATCAATTTTATGATTTTTCAACAACAAATCCTGTTAAAAATCAAATCCCAACCTAAATCTGTGAAAACGAAATAAAATAAATCTGTAATTAACAAAATCACACACATAAAATCTAGATCTATCAAAAGAAAAACAAAAATCTCATAAAAAAAACCTTAGAAATTGAAGAGGAGGAAGGAGAGAGATTGAAGTAGATAGAGAAAGATGGAAGCAGATTGGTGGCGGTGGCAGTCGTAGGAGGAAGAGGAAAAAGTAGAGAGAGAAAGAGCAGATAAAGAGACAGAGAGAGGGAGGGGGAAGCAGAGAGGGAAAAAAATATTTTATGTAGTATTTTAGTCGGGTCAAATGGGGAATGATTTTAACCCGACTCGAACCCGAAATATTTTTAAATTTTCAATCAGATCCGACCCGTATACCCCGGATAACTCTGTCAGAATGCAAACTTCATGTTGTGTTATTCGGATTCAATAGGTCGGATAAAGTTTTGCACACCCCTATGTGTCCATGTTAAATGTCAATTCAAATATTCACATTCAAAAAGTGTTGTGTAGGTTACTTACTTACTTAAAATCATTACTATTTCATACTATTGAATTATAAGACTATATCATATCATATCCAATTTCATCCAAATAAGTCTTTAATTTCGAGAAAGAAATGGAAGGAATGGAGATGCGAAGAAGACAAGATCACATAGGATACGCAATCAAAGAAGTAGGATCTCACAGTCATAGCTGGTTTTGGACGTTACAAAAAACAAATGGACACATGAAGACGAAGAAGAAGAGTTGTCAATAAACAGGAAAAAGAAAAAAAGAAAGTATTATTACGATTGATCAATTTTCATAGCCTCCTCTGTCTTCTTATGAAAAAACCTCACATTTTATAAATGCTGGCATATGGGTATTACATGAAACGTACAATTTGTGCTTATATTCTTTTTACTATTCAACACATTATAATTATATATAATTATTTCATAAAGATGCCGGTGTTGATCTTGACTAGTTTTAATGATTACATCTATCTATGATCTATCCCCATTTATCCACACCTTGCCTTTCCATCTGTTACTAAAATGTGATAACTATGTACCAATCATTCAATCAAAGAGGTGGAATCATCATCCGAAAAAAAAAAGAACTTCGCCATAATTAGATTTTAGTTACTGTACATGCTGAAATTTATGATAGTAAAATATATAGATTAGAATTTGACAATTAAATACAGCATGTAACGTTCACTCAATATGAAAACTAAAGTGTATTTCTATCACAAAGGCAAGCTGGGGAAAAACAGTGAATATTCACTTGCGTAAAAACGTGACAACTATGTACCAATCATTGAAAGTGAATATTTATCAATGTAAAATAATAGCATTTCAGGAAAATTCATTTTATATGACAGAAAAGTGAGAAATTATTGTAGAATGAGACAGGGCATGATCTTCCATTTTGAAATCCGCGAGATTGGTTAGGATTGCAATTAGTGGTGACTTGTGAAGAGGGAAAAAAGAAAATGATTTTTGATTGCTTATGTATACAGGGACGTAGGCACCCATGCTGAGTGGAGTCTAGACTCTAGACTATAAAAAAAATTCAAAATTACCTTTATAATTTTATTTTTTTAAAAAAATTACCCCACTTAATTATGAAAAAAAAATTAAAAATCACTCTATAAGTTTAATTTTTTTTTTTAAATTGATCCCACTAAAATATTTAAATAAATTTTTTATTTTTTAGTAATAAAGTCTAAATTTACTCTTAAATTATTAAAAATAATATATATTATTTCTAAAATTTATTTTTTTTAAAAGGCCCATCAAGATATTAAAATAATACATATTTCATCTTATTTAATATTTTGAGGGGCAAATATAAATCATTTTAATAATTTTAGATAAATGAGAACCATATTTTTATATTAGCCATTAATAAAGATATTAATATTTGCCTTTGTAAAAGTAAATGTGTATAGTTTTTAATATTTTAATACATTTAAAAAATAAATTTAAATAACAAATTTATATCGATTTTAATATATTAAAAAAATCGCATTTATTCATACTTTTATGTAAATGATTTTTTTATAAATTATTATAATTTTTAACCCAACTGAATTAAATTTCTGACTACGCTACTGCATATATATATATATATATATATATATATATATATATATATATATATATATATAACATTTCAATTAGAAACATGCATCCGTCTTTGCATTTGCACCCAACATTGTTAAGAGAAAAGGCACATTCATACTCTTATTTAGTTATATTTGGACAAAGGGAAGAATTTGATTTTAGTGAAGTATATCATAATTATTTTTAAATAATGCATTAATTATCAATTAAATATTGGAGACGTTTTGGAAATGATAATCTAATTACATAGCTTGAACTACTTTAAAGTCAAAAATAGTCTGTTTAAAAATCAATCATAACTAATAGATGTTGTTATAGCATTATTTAATGAACTAACTCATGTAATTATACAGTATCATTAAATACTATATATAAAAAACATTAGCTTCATTGGGTGTTCTGTAAGTTCTCATGTACACTCAAGTTAATTTTTTCATTTATTTTTTAGATAAACAATAACTTAATTGTCGAAATATTTTTTAATAAAAATTCGTCAAATGTCTTATTTTAGATGACCAGGGCTCTTAAAAAAAAAAAATAAAAGTTGGTTGCAAGAATGCCAAAATTATTAGATATCGGGAATATATGGTGATAAAGATATTTGATGAATATAATTAATTAGATTGGGTTTGATATATTTTTTGCTCAAAATCTAATTTTAGTGGTAGAATGGAGAAGGCGAAAAGAGGGTGCGATTGTGCATCCCCACAATTACTTGGCGTGACTGGCTGTCACCTTCCAATCCCTAACTTTCAAACAATTTAATTGGACTTTGTCGTTGTCTTCACCTCATAACGGCGCCGTATTATGATTAAACGGTTGAGTGTTAATCGTTTCGAGTGACAGTGTGATGTGGTGCATTCCCTCTCTGCCACGTAACGTAACGTAATACAAAGCTCATCAAAATTCGGCTCCATTCCTTCAATTTTCCCTTTCACATTTTTAATTCAAAGATTATAATTTAAATTTCAAAAATTATAAATATATACATTTTTTTATAAAATTAAGAGAGTATATATATAAAAAAAATCAATACAATCAATGGTCGTAAGTTTTTAATAAAATAAAAATAATCCAATATCTAAAATAAGTCTAATTACCAGTTAGCATAGAGCTAATGCAGTAAAAAATTATTGAATTAAATCTTAATTCTAAATAATTTGATAAACAGATAAAAAAGAAAACAGTAAGTAATCCGAGGCTAACTGAGCCGACAAGAAAAGAGGTGGAAAATTTCGTTATCACATAGGTAGGAAAATGACATTCAGTAAGTGGAAGTCAGCTCAAGCTTTCCAATATATAGAATTGAAGTTTCAAGTTTGACATTAAGTAATTATTATCCATCCAGTTATTTTTGGTGTCTGGCAGTCTCTCTTCTGGAAACCAAAACGTTATTCTCATTTTTCACGTGTGTTTTAAACAAAAAAAAAATACAACCACTCAATCTTTACGGCGTTTGTTTTGAAAAAGTATTAGCTCAGAAAATTGTTCGCACGTTTTCTAGTCGTCTCTTTTAATTTTAACCCCTGTTCCAAGTTTCGCCTACAACTTATAGAACAATCATTCTCCTTTAATTAACACCCTACCCATCATATCATTCCATTTAATTATTCATTTTTCACTTAAAACTAAATCAAAATTCAACAACCTTAATTTATGTGTATACTAAAATATTCATTAGTATTTGGATATATATTTCCTCACAAATTTAAATTTAATTAGTATGGACAGACTCATCCAGAATAGGATTATTTGGAACATGTGCGCGGATCTTCATGATGGCCTAAGAGGGCCACCGTCCCTGAATTTTTTAAAATTAAAATTTTACCTATAATTTTTATTTTTTTTAAAAAAAAAAATACTATTAGCCTCCCGAATTTTTGATATTATATTTTTCTCCATGAAATTATATATAATTTTATTATGACCATTATATATTTACTTACAAAATATTAGTATATTCATTTCAAAATAGATTCCGGATATTAATTTCTAATTCCGCCCCTACAGATATATTATTATCATCAACTAATATGTAACACCCATTTCATAATTAAAACTGAAAACTTACGACCTTAAGGCATTGTGATCACATAACAAATTAATAATGTCGGTCTAATTAAAAATGCTTTAAATGTAAATAAATAAAAACACAACAGAAAATTCAGAAAAGATGCAGTGATTTGATGTCAGCGATGAGATGAAATTACACTCATAACCCAGCCCACAGTTGTTCCATTTTAAGCTCGAAAACCATGTGACCGATTAACCGTAAAGTTTCGGTTTTTAATGGCCGAAAACCATTTGATGGTCTTCTCTCTTTTTCACTGTCACAATCACATCTCTCCTTATATATATTACTCTCTTTTCCCTAAATTCCAGCGCCAACCAACCCCACCTCCTTTATCGTCATTAACACTTCACAATGTTCTTCTTCTTCCTCTTCATCTGTATCTCTCTAGGGTTTTTACTCTTCTCTTTCTTCTTTTCCCTCTTTCATCAATTCAAATTACTCTCCATTCAATCCCCTCCCTCTTATCCAATCATTGGCTGTTTACCTTCCTTCTACAACAATCGCCACCGTCTCTTAGATTGGTACACCCATCTTTTATCCTCCTCCGCCACTCAGACCATCATCGTCCGCCGCCTTGGAGCTCGCCGGACTATTGTCACTGCAAATCCCGACAACGTCCAGCATATTCTCAAAATTAATTTCGCTAATTTCCCTAAAGGCAAGCCTTTTACTGAAATCCTTGGAGACCTTCTTGGCTGTGGGATTTTCAATGTTGATGGTCATCTATGGTGCACTCAGAGAAAGCTTGCTAGCCATGAGTTTAGCACTAAATCTTTAAGAGAATTTGTGGTCAAAACTCTGCAGGAAGAAGTTGACAATCGGTTAATTCCGTTGTTAGATGAGGCAGCTGATAAAGAATATATTATTGATTTACAAGATGTGTTCAGAAGGTTTGCTTTTGATATTGTGTGTCAGGTTTCTTTGGGTACTGATCCTTTCTGTTTGGATTTTACCCGACCCGTTCCTCCTCTTGTTGAGGCTTTTGATACTGCTTCTATGATAAGCGCCATGCGAGGAGCTGCACCGCTTTATGCTGTGTGGAAGATAAAGAAAATGTTGAATCTTGGACATGAAAAGAAACTTAAAGATGCAATTCAATCAGTTCACAGCTCAGTTCTTGAAATTATTCACAACAAGAAGAGAGTCCTTGAAAATGAGCAAGAAAAAAGCGATCTTTTATCAAGATTGTTATCCGCTGGCCACGATGAGGAAGTTATAAGAGACATGGTGATTAGTTTCATTATGGCTGGAAGAGATACGACGTCGTCGGCAATGACTTGGCTCTTCTGGTTGCTTTCCGAGAACCAAAACGCAGAGGAAATGATTGTAAACGAAGCAAAAACTTTACTCAGAAATGGTGAAAGAGCAATGGATTTTGAAGTTTTAAAAGAGATGAATTTCTTGAAAGCAAGTCTATGTGAGTCCATGAGACTGTATCCTCCGGTGGCGTGGGACTCGAAACATGCTGTCTCCGATGATGTCTTGCCGGACGGGACTATTGTCGGGAAGGGAGATAGAGTGACTTACTTTCCCTATGGAATGGGAAGAATGGAGAAGGTATGGGGCAAAGACCAGCTCGAGTTTAAACCGGACCGGTGGTTTGAGGAACCAGTTGGGTCCGGTGTTGGAGTGCTGAAACCGGTGAGTCCGTTCAAGTTTCCAGTGTTTCAAGCCGGTCCAAGGGTGTGCCTTGGAAAGGAGATGGCGTTTATACAGATGAAATATGTAGTGGCTTCTATATTGAGCCGGTTCCATGTAAGACCGGTTCGTGTGGACCATCCGGTTTTTGTTCCTCTGTTGACGGCTCATATGGCTGGTGGGCTGAAGGTTACGGTCAAGAGAAGAAATGCAATTAATTAAATTAAATTAAATTAGTAAAATATTTGATATTGTACTAGAGAATGATTCTTCCATGCATGCACTTGTAAATTAGTGTGCGACCAAAGGCGTTCTGATTCTGAAGAATGAATTATAGTTTTAATTAGCCGATTATTTTGCCTTAATTTCACGATATGTCAGATTGACCAAACGTATTAAAAAAATAATAAATTTCATCGTAATGATAATAATGGTAAAAATTTGTTGTACCCTTCTAAAAATTCTATATGTTGGAATAAAACGACAATTATATAATTAATTGAGTAAATTATTGCATCCCTTATACAGTTAATATAGTATGTATCAAGCATTGATAATACTTAATCATTAATAACTGTTACCAAACAACTATACAAGTCATTAATATAGTATTATCAATGTTATCGACAGGGCCTATCGACTAAGAAAAATTAAAGGAAAGTCCTTTCATTTTAATTTTTTTATAAAATTGATCTCACTAAATTAAAAATAAAAATAAAAAACATTCTTATAATTTTTTTAAAATTGAATATACTAAAATATTTAATAATTTAATTTTATTTTTTTAATCGTAATTCATTACTTCCTCAATTCTTTTATAATTGTCACTTTTGTTATTTTTACTAGAATTAAGAAATATTAATTAGTCTTGAATTTAAAAAAAATTGAGTAATTCAATGGATATTAAATGATTTAATATAAAAAAATGAATCTAATTAGTCAATTTTTATTAAAAATTAAAATTAAATTAAAAAAAAATTAAATTGCATTGCTTGGAGTAACATTTTGACCTCGTCCTGGTTTTCAAGCATTGATAATACTCTATCATTAATTGCTGTTACCAAACAACTGTAGAAGGTGGGCTTGAAGTTTTCAAAAAATATGATATTCTCTCTTCTCTCCCTACATTTAACGGTTGAAGGTTTTTGTATGGAAATTATAATGTATTTCTTTAATTTCAAATAAGAAAATTCCAAGGATCCGAACTTAATATCGAAGCTATATCTAGAAAACCTGGTTATCAATATTTTACATAATAATTCAGTTGAAATGTCAATTTGAGCAAGTTATTAAAAGGAGTCAAATTGATTGATTTATATAATTAAATTTAAAATAAAAAAAAATTGTCTGTTTTGACTTAATTTATAAAGAGGTGAATAAAGAAATCCTCAATCACTGTCCTTCTGATTTTAAAGTTGGCTTGCAAGAAAAAGATCTTATTATACTTACTTTTTGACCTGATCGATCGATGATTTATTAGAATATTCCTTTTTCGGAATCGGATTTCTTTATTCTTTTTTATTTTTACCGAGTCAAGAAAATTGACAGTCCATCAAAATAAAATATTAATTTGAAGATTCTAAAGTTACAAAGATTAAAGATTGCTAGCTGGATTTTTTCAAAGATATGGTTGTAGGTAAGATGCGGATTGCCATACCCATGTAATACACTCACCGCTTAAATAAAATAACTTATCTACACTTGGTTTTATATTTAAATATTTTGTTCAAACGACCTTTATCCACATCAAATAACTAATATATTTTATGAATAAAGCATATGTATAAGTTTTTCTCTGGAATTGAAACCATACAGAAAAGATTAAAATAATAAATAAAATTAAGTTGAATATATTTATATATATATATATATAAAGTCATCAATTGCACATAATATAAAAAATGATAAACCCATATACAACCCATTGAATTTACTAATAAAAATAATTTGAACACATAAACTTTAAAAATGATTATATAAGCACCTGAACTTGATTTTTATGCAACAAATTAATAAACACAAAATCGTAGTTGATTGAAATGTGAAATGTGCATGAAATACAAATGCGCTGATGTGGAATATTAACCTTTTATATTAAGACACGTGTCCATATTTAAAATTTTATTTATTTATTATTCTTCTCCTTCTTCTTTACCAGCGACCCAACAACATCGTCCGTTTTCGCCACAAGCACATCTTTAGCTACACCTTCATTTTCCTTCCCGCCAGTTGCCTTCTTCGGTGTAGAAACCGGCTACACATCATCATTGGTAGGAGAAACAATGGGAAAGATTCATCATTCCCCTGCAGAGTAGCTTCTGTTTTGGATCGACCCGAAACATATCACCAACGGATTTATCACTTACCCGACAATCTAACTTATCTCGTCTCTTACACTGAATTTTTAAACTGTTCACTGTTGCTTAAGTGATCGTCAAAAACTTCAATGGCTTGATGCATTAGTTCACGATTAGGCGTAGAGTCCCAGCAGATTATTTGTAGCTAGTGTAGCAATCAAAGCAATTACAGTCAAATATTGGAATTTGATTGTTTTTTGGAAGATAAACTTGCATCTTGTCCGGTGAAGTGCTTTTGGACTGATCCAATGTACGGAGTCAATGGTGTGACTTACTAGCGTGGTTGCGGCAAGGCACGGTGCGCCGACGCCAATTTGGCTTTTATGAGGTTCGTGACAATGGAACTACTGCTAAGGTGTTGCTTCTTCTGCACATTCTGTAAATGTGCCTTGAATTTGTTGGATCCCATCTAGAAGTTGGATTTGTTCAATTCATCTAGATGTTGTTGAATTTTCAACTCATCTAGATGTTGTAATAATTTTTCAAAGGCCACCAACCCATTCTTTGAATTTGGTGGCACAATTTATGCCTATAAAAGGCTTCCCTCTTCATTTGTTTTTGGCATCAAAAATTAGAGAGTTTAATTGAGAGTTAAGAGAGTTAATGCTCTAATAAATTAAGAGAGCATTTTGTGAGATTATTGGGTATAATTGGGTTTTGGGTTGAGAGTTACTCCACCTGTAATATTATTTTTCGATAGTGAATTTATTGCTCCCCTTCTCCCGTGGACGTAAGCACATTGCCGAACCACGTAAATTTTGTGTGTATTTATTTTTATTATTTTGGCTATTTCTCCATTGTTGCCATTGAATTACTGTCTAAATAGCCCATCGATCCTAACACATTCTTTGGCTGATCGTTACTTCTTCAATTTCTTTTTATTGTTATGGGGAGAAAGAAGTTACGGAGAGAGGAAAAAGGATTTGGGGTTGAAAAATGATTAGGGTTTTAATCTATATTTTTTTATGTTGTTTTGAGTTAATGCGCCGATAATGATATGCAGGTCACGTGTTTTGCCATGTCAGATTTTATGTTTATTTGTTCCTATTTGGTCACATTAAAAATTTAAGTGATCAAATAATTTTTGTTGACAAGCTAATGTATCTATTTTTGGGTTTACCCTGTAAAAAACAAATTGATCAACTTATATACCTTGATTATCACTTTTACAATATGAATTTAATTTTTCCGACACATGAATGGCACCTTATCTTTTCAAAAATAAATTATTTTCTTATAGTTTTTTTATAAATTTTAAATTTATTTTTTTAATTTTAATTATTTACTTCCATTAATATTCATTTCAATGAAATTTTGTGCTTTAATATTAATTTCAACCAAATCTATATATCCTCTCTAATTTAAAATCCTACCTCAGCCGTGTAGTGTAAATTTTTAATTGTTTGTTGCTAATTTGGGTACTACTTTCCTCCAGTTTGACATATTATTCCAGAAAGTTCCTAATATTGAAAATTCTAATTAAGGTAGTATTAAAAAAACGGTGCTATTATCTTCTTAAAAGCCTCTGCATATTCTTTATGAGTTGAGCTAGAAGTTTCGTATATCCATTTTCCAAAGTTTATGTATAAGCTAATAGCACAGAGTTCTTGAACTAATTTCCTGAATATTGAAAATTTGAAAGGCATCTATAAGTAAGTAAGGCAATACAGTGAAAATATAAGCTTCAAGTAACCTTTATATATATATATATATATATATTCTGTCCATTGAAAAATAAATTTTTTGCATATATATCATTTTTTATATATATAGATTGCGGTTAGTTTCACCCATAATTACCGAACTAGTGTCCAAATTACGCAAAAGTAATGAATTTTTTTTTCTTTTCATAAAAATTATTGAATTTTTTACTTATATACAAAAAAATTATTTTGACCATTTTATGGTGAATGGCTCACCGAAAAATTTACTTGGCATATTCAGTCAGCATGTTTTGCACACATGGCATGCCAAGTAATGCAAAGTCGGCATTTGACATGGCACAACAAACACTTGGACAAGAAAAATAGAGTTGGATGTCACATCATCGTGCGACATGGCGGATGAGATGGACAAAATGTCGTCAAATATCTTTATCACCATATATTCCCGATATCTAATAATTTTGGCATTCTTGCAACCAACTTTTTTTTATAATAACCATTTAAGAGCCCTTATCATCTAAAATAAGACATTTGACGAATTTTTATTATAAAATGATTAAAGTGATTTTTCTGTATATAAGTGCAAAATTCAGTGATTTTTATAAAAAAAAACAAATATTTCATTACTTTTACGTAATTTAGACAATATTTATGTGACAATGGGTGATATTAACCCTATAGATTGCCTGTACCTTATTCATACTTTCATTTATAAAGAGTTAATAATAAATTGAAGATTACTATTATTTATATGACAAGATATTATTAATGGGATTAATGAATAAAAGCATGGCCCAAATTTAACAATAAACTACTATGCGCACATGTGCATGGGGCAGTTTTGGGTCAACTCGAACCGAATCCGAATAAACTGACACCCGAAATATGTATAAAATTCCACACCGAACCAACCCTAACTATTAGTAGGGGCCCGAACCAAAAAAGTCAAAAATATCGGGGCTCAGACCGAAATATCCGATCAACCCGAAATTCGGAAACCATTCACATCCAACACAGATTCAATGCGAAGAAAAATATTAGAATTCATCCCACCATTAACATCCAACACATAACACAGATTCAATGCCAAAAAAGAAATCAAAATCCATCCCAACCCACCAACAAGGATTCAAAAAAAATCACAAATCACAAGCATCATCAAGTAAAATATCATAAACTTAAGCAAAAACAAATCTAAAAAAAAAAAAGTAAACAGATATGCTAGTAGAAGATCAAGATTGGCGTGTCTCTCTGCTTCTTGCTACTAGGAGAACGCCAGAACGGGCATACAGTGGATATGGATGTCGAAAGAGAGATTTGCTAACAGATTGATCTCGATCTCAATCGAGAGAGAGAGATTTGGTTCACAGAGAGAGAGAGAGATTTGCTTGAGATCGATATGCTTGAGAAGGAGAGCGTGAGAGAGAGAGAGCCAAAGATGGGTATGGGTAAAGATGAAAAAAAAATAGTGTTTATAGTATGTCGGTCGGGTTCGGATTGGGCAAAGTTTTAACCGATCCGACATGAAATATTCATGTCCGACCCGACCCATATAATCAGAACAATTCTACCCGAATGGATATTTCAGGTCAGTTTATTCGAGTGCTTCAGGTCGGGTCGGTTGCACACCCAAATATGTATGTGTAGACGAAGAATTTTTCTCACTCAAAACATGGGTTCAACAGTATAACAAGGAAAAGAAAATGATGTGATGGGGTATTTTCAGATAAAGCAATGCGGTAAAATGTGTTGTTGTAGCCCATCGTGAAACAACTGTACAAGTGATTTAAACAATAAGCAGATTTACTCTCAAATAAAAATCACAAGCACATATAGGGCACGTTTGGTTCGCTGTATTGTATTAGCCTGTATAGTATTAGTCTGTATAGTATTAACCTGTATAGTATTAGTCTGTATAGTATTAGCCTGTATTATATTATACAGTGTTTGGTATAATATTATATTAGTTTGTATTATTTTATATTGTATTTGATATATAATAGTATATTGTATTGTTTTTAAATAAAATTAAAAAATATGAAAAATTAAATTATTTTTAATATTATCAATTTAGACAAAAAAAATTAATTGTAAAATACAATTTTTTAAAAATGTGCAAAAATTTCTTGAAATATAAATATATAATAGTAGATAAATTAACAATCAAACAAGCAATTTAATTAATAATATTCAATTATATAATTGAAATATATTAATAAATGTGTTAAAATTAATAATTTTATACATAGTCCCATAACAAATCAAAATAAATAAACTTAATTATTATTATTTTATTATTTTAGACATAATCCAATATGTAACAGGCTCATAAGTAGAAAATCATGCAAAAAAGAATTTAATAATAATAATAATAATATTCAAACTAAATAAATTTAATAAACTATTATGACACACAAAATATATATTCACAAAATAAAAATGATAATAAAATAATAAAATAGAATTTATATAAAATGAGAAAAAGTAAAAATAAGGATAAACACCGTATTAAATAAACCCAGGGGGGAGGGGTGTACTATTTTATACTATGTATATAGGATAAAAACTAAATGTTGTATTATATAATACATGTATTATTTTTTAGAAAAATTAGCCAAACACTCTCTAATGTATTAGCCTGTATTATTTTATGCTATCCTGTATACTATACGGGAAAACAAACATGGCCATATTGTGTTGTTGTGGTATAGTCTAATGAAGACAAATAAAAAATTACATTAAGATATATTATTTGAATGTTATCGACATTAAAAAAGAAAAAAAATATATAAAAAAATTTATTATAATTAACAATGATTATTCTATTAGTGACTAACCGTTACTAATTATCATCTAACATTAATAGTTTAACTCATTTAATACAGTATGATAATTAATCAGATACTATATAAAGATCTTTACTCTAACCAAGCATCCACTCTAAGTTGAACACCCACCTAAAACCATTTTTCTCTCCATACACCAACTTGACTGGCAAAGGCTCTCTTGTTGAAATCCATTGATTTCTCTTGTTTTAGGTGACTGGAATTGATACATATCATAAATTGAAAGATGGGTCGTCTCCAAAACCTTAGCATATGTATTCCTGACACCATGGGTCTGGAAGATAAAAAAGCCTTGGTGGGGTCCAAAAGAGGATAGCACATGGCAGAATTATTGATGATAGCTAGAAATTGATAAATGGTCCATTTATTTTGCTTGTGCAAACACGTGAATTATACCCTGTAGTTGTTTTCAATTTGACGTTCCATTTGGCTGTTTCTTCTTACTACAATCTGTGCTATCCATGGCGAGAGTAATGACAATCTCTTCTCCACTTTTCGAGCAACATTTATATGAAGAAAGATCTTAAAATTTATTGATAAAAAATGATATTTATTGACGATGGGAAAGACAGACAAGATATGCAGTTGGAATCTGGTCAGCCTATCCTCAAAGGCAACTCCTACTACCTAGGGTGGTTAACGACATGTGAAAGCCTAAAATGTAATTTGCACTTTACCATTTTTTGGTAGAACAACTTTTCGTAAAGAAAGCAAGTAGCCCTAGCAATTTGAGCAAGGATATGAGTGCTCAGTGGACAGCTAAAAGACTGGACGAAAAAGAAACACAATCAGTAATAAGCTAGCACCTACAGAAAATGGTATCAAATTCATATATTCTGGTGCAATTTGAATATGCAAAATATCGGGACAAAGATTTGATTAGGGGTTTTTCAAAAAATTTTTACGAAAATAGGATGGGTTGAAAAATAATTCCAGGAGAAAAATTGAGTCAGAAGCCGCAGCTGACGCCTGCGGCTTCTGACAATAGAACCCACATAGTGGGTGCCTTTTGGAATAGTGATGCCGCAGCTAACAGCTGCGGCATCACTTATATATATATATATATATATATATATATATATAAAGAAAGGGGCAGCAGCTGCCGCCTGTTGCCCCTTTCTTTTCCTATATATACAGGAAGCTGCTGCCTCTTGTTAATTTTTTTTTTATAATAATAATAAATAGGGTAGAGCTGCCGCCTGCTGTCCCTTTCTTTTCCTATATATATATAGAAAAATATTGCCCCTTTCTTTATATATATATATAAAAGTGATGCCGCAGCTAACAGCTGCGGCATCACTATTCCAAAAGGCACCCACTATGTGGGTCCCACTGTCAGAAGCCGCAGGCGTCAGCTGCGGCTTCTGACTCAACCCCCTTCCGGAATTATTTTTCAACCCATCCTATTTTCGTAAAAACTTTCTAAAAAAATCCTAGTCAAATTTTTGTCCCCAAAATATCATCAACAATTCAAAACTTTGACTAGATTGCTTAGACCTGGTACACATGCCCATGTCAAGCAGCAAAAATTCAAAAATTGGACTAGATCAAGTCAAATAAAGTATCTCCTGTCAAAAATAATGTGATTTATTCCGAACTGGAAAAGGATCAGAAGATACAGTATTTGAGAAGACATGGGAAAAGGGTAAACCGATGTTATTGCAATTTGCAAAAGCCAACTTAGCAAGTGATTAATGATTAAAAAGGTAAAAAGATATTATTCGATAAAGTTGCCCTATTACAAAATCACATTGCAAAAACTCCGAGACCATGATCTCTAAAGGTTATATTGTTATAATCTCTAATATAAACCATGATTTATGAGACAGTGAATTATCTACATGTCCACGGCTATTCAATGCAGTTGAGATGCTGAGGAAGAAACCTCAAAAAACAAGGTCTACTATTCCCAGCATTCAACATGTGCAACTACTAAACAAGAAATTATGCCTTTTTTTTCTCATGAAAGATATTAGCATCATAACATACAACCTAAACAGATTGCATCAGAATGCTACTCGAAAAGAATCTGAAACTTCTCTGCCTAACTACTTAAGTCAAGCAAAATCAACAGGAGATATTAGGACCCAAATAGCAGAACAGATCTTCACTGCCATGCCTCATGCCTCATGTTCAAGAGCTTCCTGGAGCATCAATTCCAGCAGACTTACGATTCAGGTAACGGATAACAGCATCTTCAGCCCTAAATACAAGCAAAAATCAAATGAATAATCAATCTTTGACCACTAAAATTATCTTCTTTTATTTTGACTCAAGTGAAACCAAAATTCCATTACTGTTGAGTGAAAATGGCAAATTCAAGATTATGATTATACTAGAGAGTTGGTACAACAAATAGAGAATGTTAAACAGAAACAAAGATAAATTGGATAGATATAACTTACCATGACTGATTAAAGAAATCAGAATGGCGCTCCTTCTCTGCATTACGGCTGGCATCCCCAGCAAGGAGCTTTAAATCTTTGCTCTGTGATGCAATTATTGCATTAACAAATTCTGCTGGAGACTGACTAAACCCCAGAAAGAAAGCCCTCCTCCCCTGATGCTCATGTATCTTCTTTATAGAATCACAAATTAATTGATCGCAAGCATCAATTTCTTTGTGCTTCTCAGTGCTTGCCAAAAATGCAGCAAGGTCTTTTTGTAATGGAATAGGAACATCAACTGCAATATCATAACAAGTTGTTCCAGCTGGGCAATTCTCTGATAATTTGATCCTATGCTCCAAATGAATAGGCTGTGGGGGTGTTAAATGCTGACTTATCTTTTGCGATACCATTGTGAATTTCATCTTCTCTTCCCCAAATACTTTCTTAAGGGGGGGATCACACATGAAGAAGGATGGATCACTTGGCATCTGCAACTTTTTAGATCTCACGTAATGCCAAATTGCCACTGAAACTCTTGAACGGGTTTCTGCTTCAATCCCAAGAACTTCTGATAAAGCAGGCGAAAGTTTGAATTTTTCTGGCACATAATTCACTTCCAGTCTAATAATTGCAGTGAACTCCTTGTCCCCTCTTCTCTTTACTTCAAAGCCATCATTGAGTATTGGCGACCGGGCACTTTCCCACAGAATCACATGGTTATCTGGATATAGGCTCTGGTCCAAGTATATTGTGATTTTCTTAAAGTAAGACGAGAATTTCGGATACGATTTCTGGGGCATTCCAGCCAAAACTGGATCTTTTCCATCTTCTAATATCCTTCCAACAATCTTCAGTGACCAAGAAGGAGGTTGTGCATTATTTTTCTCTCCTTGAACTTGATTTTCACAAGTGTTGAAAATATATACTCGAAGAGTTTTTCTTATGCAGGAAGGATTCTTAAGCGACTCCTGAATGTCCATCTTCTTTCTTGCCAGAGCAGAATCTATCCTGGCCTCGAATTCAAGCAACTGAGTATAAAGTGCAGACTCAGGCAATGTTGCAGCCACTTTATCAGGTATCTGCTTCTCAGAAAGCTTCGGTTTCTTCCGAAGTGCAGCAGGGGTTAACTCCATGGTTTTAAATGGAGAAACTGCATTAGCATTGGAAGAACCACCAGTAGGCCTAGAAGGCGGTTTATGGCTAGCCCTTTTGGTGCTTCCACTGCCGGGTGTGGACACAATGGGGGACGATACACCGGCATTATTAGAATTAGGGTTTTGCAGATGGGTAATGGAATGGTTAGTTGATTGTATCTGAGATTGGAAGTGAGCATGAGCCGCCTGTGCAAACTGTGAATGACCTAGCACTTGAGCTTGTGGTTCAGAAAGCTGAAAGTGGCCAGGAAAGGAGGATGCACCTTGAGTTTGAGGTTGTGAGTGTGAAAGAAGGTGAGATGATTGGTTGTTCATGGGCAAAGACTGTGGTTTTGCTCCAGAATTGGCAAATGGAGAAGGTGCACCTAAGCTTTTTGCAGGATTATTGTTATTCATTGATTGTAGTAAAAAAAAACTAAAAAATTATTCCCACATTAACAGCACAACCTCAAAAGAAAACCTCATAAAATCACCAGTAACACTAAAATAACATCCTGGGCACCCACCAAAACGCTATCCTTTCGCATCATAAAAAATTAAAAGAGCTCAATTCGAAACGAAACCCTAGTCTCAGAATGAAACCCTCTTGGTACCAGTCAACTAATGAAACAAAGACCTACTGATACAAAATTACAAACCAATAGAGCTTCAAACTTGCCCAATCTTGCAATTTCGTTTTTTTTTTTCTTTTCCAAACAGTAGCTATCTATACAACCTATCGCCTCACCAGAAATGAATGCTAAACCAATATGTTGAAACCATACATAAAAATATAGAATTTAAAAGAAGAAAAAGAGAAAAGATATTTCTTACAAGTTCAAATGAGGTCTCACTGCTGAAATTATACGGTTTCTGCATTTGCCTCTGTTTCGAAATTCCCTCTGGTTTTAGATCGGCTGTTAATGGAGAAGCCAATTCCGGTTATTCCGGTTAATATTTATTCTATGACGCTAAATGACATAAACACCCTTATTTAAATGTAAATTTTTTGATTAACCAGGTTGGGCCTAATTGATATTAGTAAAAGAAGAAGCCCAAAATTAAACAGTCTGGTTCGATAATGGGCTCATTTGGAAGCCCATATAGCCAACATAAAACAGTAAACCCATCACTAGGGTTTTTGAGTCGCATACAGAATTTGCCGAGGTTTTGTGTTGGCTGGAAACTCAATTATCGGCGGAAGCTGCAGCCATGGTGGGTTAGAATCAAGGATTTGGAAATTTCTCAAAAGTTTTCATTGTGGAAAATAATAACAATAATAATAATAAAATGTTTCGCTTGCTAAAGCTGTGAAATTTTCTTCAAATTTGAGTTCTGTTGTATTTCACTTCTTACGGCTATTTGTTTGATTGATTTTCAGGTGAAGTACTCGAGAGAACCTGACAACCCTACCAAGTGTGAGTACACATTCTCAATTTCGAATCTTTTGGCTTTAAAGTATTTATTTTTGGTAGATGAGATGATGTAGAATCTAGAATTATGTTATAGAATTTGAGCAAAAATCTCATTTTACTGTTGTCATCATTTCAGCTTGTAAAGCCCGAGGCTCTGATCTACGAGCTCACTTCAAGGTATATTATGTTCTTTTCGATTATTTCAAAACTAAAGCTTCTGAACTTTGCTTCAGCTATATCTTTAATTTTGGTGGTCCTCGCTTCATTCATATCTATTTTACATTATGTGGCGTTTAATTCTATTTTAGATGACTGAGATGAGTGAACTGAACGGGTTAATATATGACGAATTTTTTATATTTTCAGAAGTTCTCGATCATTTACAATCATGATATTCTACAAATGATCCTGTGCCACCATCTTTAGTCATAGTTTTCGCATTCCCTGTGAGAGCTAAGATATGAATTTTTCATTATCATACCAGTTGCTCTATATGCTGGATAAAGTTTAAGATCCCTTTCTTTTTCAGTAGAAGCCTAAACATAGAATTAGGATTTGCCATCTTTACTCCTTTAATTGAAAATTTCTCACATAGGATGACGTTAATGGTGTACCTGTCCATTTGATGTGAGTGATACTCTTTTTAGCTCTTTGTTAATTCTCAAGGAAAAGGGTGGAAAAAATAAATGGATTCCTGTTTTCCTATTTGAACAGGTTTCTCATAATAAGCTTAGGGAAGATGTTCGCTTTTGGAGCCTCTGTACATGTTTTGCTGGCTGACTAATGATGCATTCAAAACCTGAATAGGAAAATACATGTATTTTTCCAGTGTCTTATCTTACGATAAATGCAACACCAACTATGGATTGTTACAATATCAACTGGCTATCTGTCTATTGAGTGCTTTCTTTCAAAAAGAATTAGCAATTATGGTAGTTACTGTGTATTGGGTACTAAGAGTGCATTGCATATGCAATTTTATCATTAAGAGTATTTGGTATTTTGGCTGGCATTTTTATTTTCTTCTTCTTTTTCAAGTTGTTGTCAAGTTGACATCTTTGCTTGCCATCTGTTTTTCAATACACTATCATTTTGTGTGCATGTTCTTGAATTTGTTCTGCTTGCTTCATGGTTGCTGTTTCTGTATCAGAATACAAGAGAAACTGCTCATGCAATTCGGAAGTTGCATTTGGCGAAGGCTAAGAGGTACTTAGAGGATGTTATTGCGCACAAGCAAGCTATCCCTTTTCGGCGTTTCTGTGGTGGTGTTGGGCGAACTGCACAGGCTAAGAACCGTCATTCAAATGGCCAAGGACGCTGGCCTGTGAAATCTGTGAAATTTATTCTTGATTTGCTCAAGAATGCTGAAAGCAATGCAGAGGTAGTTTTTCTTTCTATCTTATCCTTGAAGCATTATTTATACTGGTAATTTTTGCTTTCTGACGTCATTGTCATTTTAATCTGTGTTATTTTACAGGTGAAAGGTTTGGATGTTGAGTCACTCTACATATCTCACATCCAAGTCAATCAAGCACAAAAACAACGGCGTCGGACTTACCGAGCCCATGGAAGGATTAACCGTGAGTGAATTCTTTCAATCATTGGTTTTTGTGTGCCCTCCCCCAACTTTCCTCTTGCTTGGTTTTGTTCCCTAACCCCAACTTTTACACTTAAGGATACATAGATAATGGTGATCTATAATTTTCTTTGACAGCTTACATGTCCTCACCATGCCACATTGAGTTGATTTTGTCAGAGAAAGAAGAACCTGTTCAGAAAGAGGTAATGTTACTAATTGTAATTTCTTAATGCTTCATTTTATGACTTTGAGAGCAATTCAGTCTATGTCTTAGCTGTTAAATAATTTTTGTTGGGTTCCAGCTGTTTGGGGATAATCAGATGTAGATATTTCCTTTTCACTTTAGTCCACTGTAGCTATGATGCTTAGGTTTTGTTTGGTTAGTTGGATTCAGTAATGGATATTATGTTCATGCATGTAAATAGAAATTCATTGTAGGATTTTAGGGGATTTTAATTTGATAATGCAACTTATCATTGATTGATTAGATTTATGAAATTACTTTGGGTTCACAGTGTGGAAAGAAATCTTGTTCAATTGTTAAATTGAAATACCCTGAAGAAATTGTAGTTCAAACCACTCCAAACAAGGTCACACGATATTCATAAATCTAAACATCATGAATCTAATTAATTAAAAAAATTGCTGAAGTGTCATCAAATAATTCATGCCAAAATCATCACCAAATCCTATCTATTGACATTCTTCTAGGCATAGCAGTAGAGAATTTGTTATTGGAAACACTGCCCTAACAAATAGTTATGTATATTGTTTTCCAAATACTTTGGTCAAGTTGTTCATGTTCCCACTTGAACTAGTTCATAATGAAATTTATGGATGTCAGTTTCTCTACTGAATTTCCATCTTGTAGTCTACTAAACTCTCATATACATTCACTTCAGCCTCTAATTTGTTAGTCGATTGATTGGTCATTTTAATTTTACGCGTTGGTGTCTTCTGTCAGAGTATGGTATGATGTTACATCTGATAACTTATGTGGTTGGTTTTGCAGCCTGAAACCCAATTGGCTTCTAGGAAAACGAAGGCTTAAATCTATGCAGTGGATCTTCCGCCTGGAGACAGCTGAACTTACGCTGAGGAACTGCAGTGTGGACATTTTTGTTTTTCTTCTCTGGCAGAACGCTTATGACACTTCGAGTTTGTCTCTAGAGATATTTCTCCTAGATTTTATACTCATTTACACCGACACTGTAAAACTGAGGCATGAAAGCTTTCAATTGAATTTTGGAGATTTCTGGCAATTTGCAGAATTGTTAGGCTATTTTATCCTTGCCTTCTCTTTATGAATGTGATAAACTGTCAAGTGAACTAACAAAAAATCTAATTTCATCTGTTGGGAATGCTTTGCTGTTGTTTGTCGTCTGTGGAAAAACGGTAATCAATGTGCCTGCATAGATTCACCCTGTGCAGCGCAGGTATTCCTTCCAAAATGTTTGTTTTCTTCTCCTTCCTGACCTCGACTCCTTGAAGTGTTGTGCCTGAAAGAAGTTATTTGTATAAATCTAATTGCTGATGTGGTTGTAATGAATATGTCAAATTTTGTTGGAAAGCCAATAATACGTGGCAGCTCGAATTAGCTTTGCAATTGTTATTGCAAACAAGGAAATTACCCATGCTTTTTTTTTAATAAAATATGTACAACTACAACATTTGTTGTAGGGCATACAGGCAGCTCGCTAAAACAAATTAATGGCATAAGAGTCACGAACCAGAAAGCTAAATGTATTTGGAGCAAACATAAAATAATTTTTCTGGTTTGTCTATTACCATTACAGCAGCTGGTATTTGCAAGAGACGCAATTGTCAACTATCCAGCTCGAGTTCCCCTCTTTTGTAGTATCATTTATAATGCCAAAAGGTGAACGCTAAGAAAACTTTCATGCAAGTGATTCCCAAAGTTACTACTCTTTAGGCATTACTATGTTCAATTCGCTCACAATTCTGGGAATATTAGATGATAATGTAATCACACTTGAGTATTTATTAACTCGAATCAGTTTCAAACTCCAAATTTACAATTTAATCAACAATTTATCGTACAATCGCTTGTGGCTCACTTAAATTGAATCAGTAAAGTTAAGCATTTCCCAGTGCACGATGCCTTCAGAAGGCAGCTTCAAGGTTGTACGGCTTCAAGAAGTTTCTCATAAACTTGTCTAGCCGACAAATCTTCCACCTGGTGTACCAAAATTAACCATTAGTAAGCTATAGCCATCTTTAAGGAACAAAGTCCTGCATATTGAACTCATTTTCGGAAAATCCACCTCGTTCCTTATGCAGAGAAACATTAAGTTACCAAAAAGATTGGCCAGATGATTCTCAACAAATCAACCTCTAGCCATTGATAAGAATACAAGACAACTCAATTAATTCAGTCCAGCTTGTTCATCGAGGTCATTGGTGATAGCCATTCAAACTATGTCGAGCCACAAGGGAATATGTTACAATAACCCAGTGACATGACTTAAATTTTGTTAGATTAAACCAAAAGCTATATACATCTCCCCCACATCTATATAGATCTATGGTAGTCAAGTAGAAGCTGCTCACATTCTAGATTTCTCTCCTTAGAGAGAGAGAGCGGGGCTTGAGACATATGAAAACAAGTGGAGATGATGTAGAAAAAATCTATTTAAGATCATAATATCATCTAATAAAGTTTTTGTGGTGAAATTGAGTGAATGGAGCAATATGAAAGTAGTAGGCAGGAAAAACTAATCTTGTAAATTTCCACAAATGACTGCTAGGCTCATAAATATTACTTGCATCTCCTAGAGAAACACTTGCATTAACATGCCAGCCTTGCAAACAGCATCAAAGAAACAGATTTAAGGAATAAAAAATAAATAAAATTTCTCATTTACTCACAACAAGGAGTTTTGATTTGTTGTTCCATCCCCTTTGTAGAGTCATCTGGCTCAATCTCAGGCCCAACACCTGTGTGAAAAGTAAATCAGGTTCACTTGATTCTCCAAAATAGACAATTAAAGACTACCTCTGTAGAGGCAACCTCAAAATCAAATAGAGACTAAAATAAAATAGAAGCCATGCCTTCCCCATGAATTCCAAAAGTTCGCTGTTAGCTTCCCCACGTGCTGCAGGAGCAGCTACAGTGACTCGAACATCATCAGCATTTACTCCTGGCAAACAAATGAACTTTACTCATCCCGTCATATTAGAAAATTAAGATCTCTAGTTTAAAGAAATGCACACTAACAAGTTCTCAAGGTTGCCAGCTTATACACTCATGGCGTTCTTTTCATGTCCCTCGCTGACTTCTTTGTCAAATTATATTGTGAACAAAAGTATATTAAGAACACATGCATGTTTTTTTCTGTTTCCATTCATATATACATGGAAGTATGTATTCCCTCCTTTTCACAAAACTGCATGCGCTTTAGGAGGTTAATTTTTCCCCCCCTGCTCTAACAAGAAGATAGTTTCTATATAGATGCTAATTTTTCCGCCTGCTCTAACAAGAAGATAGTTTCCATATAGATGTGCTGCTATAAAAGCTCCTAACAATGAATGCCACATGCTACAGATTCTATTGCCACCCTTACCTTAATTGCCCTCCTGTAATAATAACCTTAATCTTTCAAAGGAAGAGGGGAGAGGTTAGAAAAGCCATGCCTAAATTAGAGATATCATCTTAATGCCTAGACTACTCAAGCCCACATAAGTGGCATTGTCAGCAGTCTTAATAGAAATATAAATCAAACAAATATATATATATATATACACACACACACACACACACAAACCACAAACCACTATTGCCATCATTTGGGGTTTTTTCTCAATGTTCTAGAGGTAGGCATTGATGTCTTGCTTCTCTCATGTGAAATACAAAACACTGGTGCTGTGTTTCACAAAATCGTAAGCCCGAGAGTGCCTCTTTGGGCAGAATAATTTCAATCATTATAATAAAAATAACACAACTTAGTTTATTTGCATCTACCCTGCTAAGAAGCAAAATACAGAAGATAATTAATATATCTTCAACAAATAAGCTTATTTATTGTGACTTGTCCCACAAAAGGGGACAAGAGGGCCCAGTGATTGAGGCCAAACAAGAGATGCAAGTCGAATAGTATGAAATAGATACACATTGAAATAGTACTAAAACTATCATTACTTGTTATTGCTGAGCGTTGGGCACGGTCTTCGACTTCAATAGCCACCTGAACAAGTCCTCCTTCCAACTGTGATATGCATGGAGGCACAGGAGCATCCTACATCATATTTCAGAGAGCTAAATGAAGAAATTTGTAACATCTATAATCTTTCTAGTTCCTAATGCTTATATACAAAGAAGGTAAGAAGTATATGCTCAGAAGATGCGACATAAAAAATCATAATTCATTAATTCGGACACAATGATGATTCCAAGTCTTCACCCAAAAAAATATGTACCTGAGGATTTGTTTCAGCAGCAACTGTACTGAGTGCACCGTCAACAACATATATAAAAGAAGTCAATTCCAGATCCTCTTCTGCGCGATAGCAAACAAACAGGCCACAGCCCATACAGTTCATACGGAACTGCTTCTCCAATTTCCCTTCAGCCCTGGAAAACAATGGCACATAGGATGCAAGTCGGAGCTCCAAAACAGTTTCTTCTAGTATAAATTTGAATTCCAAGTAAATAATATGTTTTGTCAATATGCTAAACAAAAGAATGATTATTGAATTGATACAAAGAACAATTCAAGGAAGAGCAATTCAAGAACAATTGATACATGAAGCTAAACATGGGTTGAATACAATACTTTAACAGCTAAATCAATAGCTTGAATCTTGATATGACATTATGCCTAAATAGCGCAACCTCTTCAATTTCTAAATTGGAAAAATGCTCTTCAAACAGAGGCAAGAGAATACAATAATGATGAAATAACATCCAGATGCCTGGGAGTAATTCTGTTAAACTAGAAAATATTATTAACGTCTTCATAATAGTAATTATCAACTATGCCGAGTCCAAGGAATCCCTCAGAGTCACGATAGTTGTCCAAGGAATCCCTCAGAGTCACGATAGTTCTTTCCTTATATTTCTGATCAAAGACCTCCCCTCCAAAAGTGGCATCAATAACACTTGGCCACAAATGCATATATAAGCCAAAAAATGCATAAGATCATCAAAACATGAAACACACAAATATGTAAGTCCAGCACTTCTTGGCGAAATGAAAAACAGGATAGAATCAGAATGCATTAAATTAGATTGAAGATAACTAGTAATACCGTTTCAAGAGAACTTTTCCTGCTTCATTGATGTTCAACCTGGCAAGATGCTTCCTCTTGTCCAATACATACGCTTTGTCAGTCTTCCTTTTTGGCATTTTCTGCAACTGGGTGTCTTGTTACAAACAAGTTTCAGTTTGAAGCAAATATCATAGTGAAGTTTATTTTGTACAGAGTACAGAAATCATAAAACTATATCATCAACCTCTGCAATGATTTCATGTTATCTAAAAGAAATCAAATAAAATTAACTCCATTTATTTTGTTCTCTGAACATGCTAAACAACCAGGTCAAACTACAAGCAACTTAAGCAGAAACAAGAGCAGCTTTTGAGCTTATGTATTCAATAATTTTGCTGATGAAACTGAGATTAATTTCCATTTAGAGGGAATGCCCTGTTAAAATAAAACTAGAACATCAGATATTGATTCAAAGGATTCTGTTACAGGCAATCGTACAGCATAAGAAACAGAGAAACGGGTGTATAAGATAAATCTAACAGAGGTGATCTTTCAAATATCTCCTTGCATTCACAGATAAAAACTTCATTCGTATATCGCACTACTGAAGGCTAATTTCGGATCTAACTGCAATCATTTTGAGGCAAATCAGGCTATCCTTGCCACTCTCGTGAATGCTTATATAGTTAAGCTTTAAAGGGAAATATACCAAAATCATTGAAAAACTTAATTTCAACTTCATTACAGCTAGACATGCTGAAATTGATACGAGCAACAGATAATTCTTGGACATTGTAAAAGAAAGGAATGGTACTGTATGAAAAGAGTATCAGAATCCAGAATCTAGGTATACAGGAGAAGGAAAAGAGAAAGAGAGAGAACCAGTAATGAGGACATGAGAGCCACAGTGCTTGCAGTAATAAACGAAGAGATCAGAATCTGGTCTATCCGGAGCTGCGTCCTCGCTCGAGTACGTGTGCGTTGTTCTCTTCGGCATCTTTCTATCCCCCTCCACCACAACACCAGAAGCACGGAAAATCAGAAATTAATACTCGCGGGCCGGGTCGTTTACGTGGACTTCAAACGACGACGTTTGCGTTTCTTTTGTTTTTTCGGCAAACAATTTATTTAGCTAATAAAGACGCAAACATTAAATAGATTAATTTGCTAAATAAGTTATTATTTGTGATTTAGCTAATAAAGACGCAAACATCAAATAAGTTATTCATGATTTTATTAGATTAATTTGATAAATCAAATATAGTATAATTTAATGAGACATTTAGCTTAATTGATAGAAGACTCAATCTCTGAACTTGTGGTAAATTAAAGTTTGCTAATTAAGAGAAGAAATTTTGATATAAATATATCAATGTGATGAAAATAGGTAAAACAAATTATCTCAATTTTGATTTTTTTTAAGTATTAAATTTATTAAGAATTTAATTGACTATTGTATTAAATTTGAAGAACCTATTTGACCATCACATATAATAATATTTTCATTTCTGATAGTGGAGCTGCATATCTTTGCAATTTCAACTAAGAAAGTTGGTGTATCATTTGCTGGGAAAACTACTTGGCTTTGTGAAATGAATATGCCATATCCTGTAAAATTACCACCATCATCATCATATATACACACTTCAAAGATTTAGATTTTTTTAGTAAAGCACATTCAGGCAACGAGTAAGTATTTTTTACTTAAAAAATAGTTGCACCATCGAAAATAAATTAGTAATTCTTATTTATACCAAGACCCTGAAGTGTTTGTTGTATTACTGTCTCGTGTTTTAATTCTTTTCTTGTATTATAATAGGAAAAATATTGATGATAAAACCATACTGAATAGTGAATACTAAGGACATTAACAAGTGCTAATTGGAAGTTCTTTTTAACTCTAATTTTCATTGGCATTCATTGGCTCCTCCAGTATTGACACTTAATGCTATGGGAGTTTCTTTGCAAGAAGAATAGCTATGTAATATGTTGTTTTTGCTTTTCTTCTAAAAAATAAATGTTATTTGTAGCTTTTTCTTTTATCATGAACATAGCTCCGGCCACGAACGTGACCACAAATCAAACGAAGGTCCTCGTTTTTTTTTTTTTTTCTTATGCTTATGATCATAAGGTTCCCATATTTTCGCCAGGGAATAATTGTAATTATTAATTTGACGATCAGTCATTATATTTTGATTGAGCCCCATGTTCATGGAAAACAATTCAATAATCTCCATGAGACTATTTCGCACGTTTTTGAACCGTTTAGTTTAGTCATTTACCTATGAAACTTGCAACGGGATAATTTGTGTACTCTATAGTATAGGCAATAATAACTTTGGGTTAATCAATACTTGGCAGCTAATTCTAACAAAGGAACATGAGACTGTAAGTCCATTTTGTTGTAGTACAGTACAAGGGAAAAAAAAGTCCGTTTTTAAGCAAGTAGAACTTTATCAACAAGATAATCTTTCTACTCCTCCATTTGTTATCAGAATGTAAATAGAATTATGGCTAGAAATTGAAGTGTGCCCAGAAGGAGTTTTTCTCCCTGGAACAACACCCTCCTTGATCATTGGTTTTCTTAAATAAAACGTTGTATATTCACACGTATGTCAACTCTTATAGTCTAATATGTTACGGGAGGCGCTTAGTTAAATGTCCTGGTGATCTAAGTAAGTAACAGGATTTTCAGAAACAAAGCTTTCATTCAATAAAATATGGTTTCAAAATTATCACTCCAAAGACACTACAATAAAAATAAAAATAAAAATAAAAATAAAAAGCATGTAACTCGGAACAAAACCACAAGAAACAGCACTTAACCAGGTCAGCAAAAAAAGTGAACAGGAAGCCTAGAAATGCAAGATCTTTCACTAACAGAAGCCTCTCACCCCTGTACCTAGCCCCAGACTCTGCAAAATGAACAAGATTTACATAATTAAAACATGCAAGACAAATAAATTAGTAACAATTTTCAATATGTTAAAGACCTTATGTTTTGCCATATGCAGTTCAGACTCCAACAATATAACCTAGATTAATTGTTAGCTTTACTCACATATCTTGTTGAAGGCCACAATATCACAGCTCTGGACATGCTCATTCACTGGTTCAGCTGTAAGATATTCCTCGATGAGAGTATCCACAGAAACCAAGTCATCTACAATTGTTAGCATAATCTGCAACTTCTTTATACCATACCCAACTGGCGCAAGCTTAGCTGCCAAAAAGAAAGTCATATCATGATTAGAACCATTTTTATTGCTACAAGATCAAGTTATTCCTTTTACTCTCACATTTTTTTCGGCATACATCAAAAATGATAAATAATATTTAACAATGCACTAATACAAATCCTGCTGCTTCAGTTCCTTGACGAGAAGAGACAAATGCATCTACTTGAAAGTTCAAGCTAATTACATAAGATAGCAAAATGGTTTATACTTTGACCAAGCATTTGATCCTACTTGCTCTTCTTTCTTCTACTAAAGGAAGTAAACTTCCTTAAAAAACTTGATAACAAACAAGCTTAAGTTAAAGTTTAGTCCACACTAGTGCTCTAATAATTAGCTTACATGCTCCCCAAAGCAGTCCTTCCATCTGAATGCTTCTAACTGCTTCCTCTAGCTTTTGCATATCGGTCTCATCGTCCCATGGTTTGATGTCCAACAGAACAGATGACTTGCCAGCTGAAAATCAAATAGAAGGCATATTTTGTAAGCAGGCAACAATTACCCATAACCAACATATTAAATGATCCAAGTGCAACAGAATTGCCAGCCACATTGCCCCATGCATGGCTATCTTTACAAGATTCTAAAATATTCACTTATTGATGCCTGAGAATTAGGAGGGTAAAATTAGCTGCTTACATTCTTTCTTTTTTGCAGATGCCTTAACAGCAGCAGCACGTTCTTCTGCAGCCTTTTTTTCCTCTTCAGTCTCTTCACCAAAGAGATCCACATCATCGTCATCATCCTCAGCAGCAGCCGCCTGAAGATTATATTTGAACTTTTACATGTTAAAAACAGAGAATTTCACAGTACAACCATTTCTCAAGAATCCTAATTGGACAACATACTTGTAAGATCCTTTAGAAGAAACAATCTCTACTTCCAAAACAAATATTCTGATCAGAGTGAATGCTGAGAACCATTAAGTATAGCTTGACAGGAAAACATGAATTCTAATGTTATAAGGGATTAGAAAAAAGGCTTACCTTGGAGTCAGCAACAGGAGGAGTTGCAATTGCCTCTTCTGTGATGGGAGCAAACCCCTCAACAATGACTCCTGAACCTTCTGCAGATACACCACTGAAAAAGTAACCGAGATACATTAGTCCCAGCCATCATTGAGAAACCAAATGTCCTAATACTAACAAGAAATAATGCAAACTTCATATGGGGAGTTGAATTAGTTCAAATTATGAGGACTTACGAGATTCTCAAGAGAGCATCAATGTGGGAGTACCACCGGGACACATTAACGAATTCAGCTGATGGAGCTTTTGGCAGAGCTGCATACACTGTGAGATCATCTTTTGAAGCCTGGTACCTAAGAGAGCAAATCACAAACAAGAAGCAGTCATGAAAACTTACAACAAAATGTTTGTTTTGTCAATTGAATATTCTTATAACTTCAAAACAGAAGAAAAACAGTCACAAAACAAATAAAATTACAGGATAATAACACCACAAAACTTACCCAGTGATATAACTGCGAGTAAGGAGGTAATCATCAAGCTTCTTGAGGCCAGCTGATGAGCCAAGATCGTAGAATGTGACTGCCATTGCCAACTGCCTGGGATTGTTTCTATTAGAATGCGTGAACACGAAAAGATAAATAATTTATAAGATAGACTTTCAGCACATCAATATATATATATATATATATATATATATATATATATATATATATATATATATATATATATATATATATATATATATATATCAATGTCGCAGTTCTTCAAGGAATTAGACCTGGACAATAAATTCATGCAAAAATAATATGAATAAATAGAATGAGCTGGTATATTTTATGATTGAGATAAAACTATTATAGGAGCTGCAAATAAATTCGCAGCTTTCACTGAAGTCAACAAGTTAACTCAAACGACATGGAACCAAGCAAGTCAAGCTCCAAGAAAATTAAAAAGTAACCATCAAATCGAAGTAGTAGCTCATTAAGCCATCTGAGTTCGTCGGATCGTGCTTACATCAAAAAATCGGTTTCAATAGCCAACAATCACAATATTTTAAGACAGTAATATACAAACGTATAATTCATAAACAAAACAGTGCGAGAAACAACGGATCTGCGAACTTACCTGATGTGGAGATGAATATACTCTCAGAGAAGTGGCAGCGCAAGTGAGGCTTAGGGTTCGTGAAACGCCCGGGCACATGAATTTATAGACAAGGGGAAAGATCTTCTGTGATGCGGAATAAGGAGTTGTGTTGCTCTTTTGTTTTTGAATAGGGACATTTTGTAATTTTCCTCAGAATATTCTATAAACTTATTGTTCGGTGTATTCGGACGGTCCGAATTCATATATTAGGGATGATTCGGAAGGTTAGGTATAATCTTCATTTAAAAAAATATATATATTAAATGTATCAAATGAAAAATATAAAAATTGTAATTTCACGTATTAAATTTATTTTATTCGATAATGTTGTTTGATAGTAAAGTAATGGATAATTTATTATTTTTATAATTAAACCAAAGAGCATTATATGGAATTCGTCTGAATTAAAAAAATTGGAGTATAAAATTTTATTAAAATCTCTTTAAATGTATTATTTTAGAAAATGTCTATCAAAATAATAATTTTTTTTAGAACAAGTTTATAAATTTAAATGGAACTTAGTTGTTAAAAAATTATAATATTTTCTTAACAATAGCTAAGTATGGTGATTTTTTTCTGCAAAATATGGTGATATAAATAAAGAGAGCATGGATAATTCATAATTTTCCTGAAAAAAAGGAATTGTGAAATTATTATAGTGTGTTTAATTTTTTTTTTTTTAAAAGGAAACTAAGTTCAAGGGCAAACTATGTCTTGGGAGACCACTCCAGTTTTATTTTATTTTTTAAATAAGTAACTTAATTATTTGAATAGAATTATTAATATAATACTCCAATATTAAGATATATACAAAAAAGGGAAGAGAATAAAAAAAATTGTGTATTTAAATTTCATTATTTTGACATAATTTAGGCAAGAAAATTGAAGGAGAGAAATAAAAACTTGATTTTCCAATTGGCAGTAAATACTTTCAGCAATTTTCCACTAAATAGGTGGGAACGACAATTAAAATTATGGAAATTACATTTTGCAAATTTTCCTTTTATAAAAGTAAGATTTTAATTTCATTCTCAATTAAATTAGGAAACCAAACACAATAACGAAAATACAATTCCATTTTTTTTTTATTCTATACATTTCCTTTCCATTCTCCATTTCTCTTTATTAAAAGAAATTAAATTTCAATCACACCAAACATAGCGTAAGGGTAAGAGATCAAATATGAAAAGAGGTTCTTTTTCATCCCAGCAATTAAATAGATATGGAAATTTTAACAAAAAATAGCAAAAATATTTTTTTAAGAAAAAATACAGAAAATTTATCAAGAATAAGGTTAATTCCAAGTGAATAGATAGATAATTATATTCCAACTTTTCGTTCGTGCTTTAACCTTAATAATAAATTTAGGATAATTTTATAAGAATGTATTCGCGATTTGTTGATATTTAAAATAATACGACATGGTATCGTAAACATAAATGGACATTGTTATAAAACTAATTTAGAGATCAATTAGGATTTATTAAAAAGCATGTGGATAGACTACATTTCCCCATCTTATGCAAAGTCAACACCTAATAGCTTAAAAAATAATAAGTTAAATACTTCACATTAGTAATAAATTTTAATTTAACGATATTAATTTTACTATAATAGTTAATTTTAGCCATCCTAAAAAAATCGATAAAGGAGTACGTAATTCCAAATAAATTATAGACTATTAAAAAGCATCTATATAAATGTGCAAAACTAAACAAAATCAAAAATTGAATCAAACCGATAATTATGTACATTTAATTTTTTTTTTTCATATTAATAACGATGTTGTTTTAGGTTTATACATTATATATATTTTTATATTTATATTTACATTTTAGTTTATATAAATTGTATAATTATAAATTAAATAAAACTATAATTTACTCCCTCCGTCCCACTTTAAAAGGCTATTATCATTTTTTCACGGTAATTAAGAAAATAATTGAAATACATCAATTTCATAAAAAAATAATATAAATGATAAGAATGTCCTTATTTATTACCTTGAAAAAAGAAAAAGTAAGTGATATATATTTAATAAATTATATAATAAATAGGGATAAATATGTAAATTTTTTTCTTAAATTGCGAAAAGAACATTTGGAGTGGGACAAACAAAAAAGGAAAAACAGTCTTTTAAAGTGGGACGGAGGGAATAGTTAGTTTTGTTTTTCTTAAATTTAGTTGGATCTCTAAAATAATATCACTCCCATTTTCGATTCTGTATCTATAAAAAAAAAATCAATACTTTTTATTAGAAAAAAATGAATATGAAAGTTGGATAATAGAGATGCAAAAAGTAGTAAAGATTGTAGGGCCAGTTTCTTGCTCATTAGTCATTTCCTAACCGTCTATCTAAAATTCGAAGCAATAATCACTCCGGAGTTGACGTTCACAGTCATGAATTCGCCGCGCAGCCGTCATCTCTCTCTTCTTCAACGCCAGCAGCTTGCAATTTCTCTCTTTTTTCGCACGTTCATTTTAGTTGCTTCCTCGCATCATGCATTAAAAGTAAAAACCCAGTTTTTTTTTTTTACAAATAATTAAAAATTTACAAGGAATCAACAATCTATTAAAAATTTGACACAGAATTTGTTTATTTCGATCCACTTTATAAAGGCTCATAAGTAATAATAATAAATAAATAATCATTTATAAAATCCAATAGTTATGAAGACTAATGTTTTGATCCGTCCAATCGGGTGTCCTCCATTTAAAGCATCCCAATTAGGAACATTAAAAATAAATAAATAAATTGATTGACTCCGAAATTTGGGATAAGCACTATTTAAAGCTGCTAAGGCTAACTACGAGCTTGCTATATTAATTTGTCTCTTAATCCAAAAATGTCGAAATTCAAATTGATCTATTGTTCGGAACTAATCAGTAAGTATAACGTCTTAAGTTCAATTCATCTCATTTATATTCTACATTAGTTGGTTCCGATCGGCTAAAAAAAATCCGATTGAATGCTAAGCATCTTCGAACAAATAATATTAGGTTCTCTCTTTTTTTTTTTAATAACCATATGGTATTTTAAATTTATTGAACCCGATTAGTATAGATTCGCGTTGTGCAGGCTCACAAATAAAGCGAAATGCTCCCTTATAAATATTTTTAAAGATATTTTTTTATAATTCGAATTCGAAATTTATAATTAAGGGATCTCTATTATCTCAATTAATCTCTTTGAGATTGAAGTAAATCCTTTTACTATCTTATAATTTTAACAAATAGGATATGATTTTCGTTGAAAATGGTAATTTTACTTTGAATTCAAACTATTGTTTAACATATTTTTAAGTTCAAAAGAGTTACTCTCGCTGTTTTAAATAAACACATTTTATATTTCACAAAAACAAAGAAAGAAAATGTAATTAATGTTATTGAAATAATGTAATTATTTGTACTTTTATTAAGTTATCTTTATATTTATTAAATGTATGTGTGAGAAATATGAAATAATATTTAATATTTATTAATAACAATGAATATTAAATAAGGATCAATTAGAGAATCGAGCAATTAATTATAATATAAAAAATAGGCTATAGTTTGGGACAAACGGAATGATAACATTCTCGAGAAAATTTCCGTGATCTGTTACCTGCAAGAAACAATAAACGACCTGTGAAAATTTATGAATACTCCGACGGTCAAGTCAGTAATTGACGAATAATGAATCAAAATTCAAAGAGAATTCGAGATAGAGAAATACCTGATTTTCTGGATATTTATAGAGTTATGTAGTAGAGTCTGAATAGGAGTTTATGTTCCTGTTTAGGTAGTTTCCCGAATTAAACAATATTCCTTTTTAGAATTCTTTAGTTATCATAAGTCCCCCCTCCAGTATATGACATTTATGTCAGTATTCGGGTAGGAAAAGAAAAAACACCAGGCCGCTGAGACCGAACTAGGTAAAGAAAAAATTGAGCTTGGAATGTGATGTTCCAGCTAGAAGAGAGCAACAGGTTTAGCTGCTGAGAAGTGCCTTGCTTTTAGTTAGAAGCTGTCTGATGCTGTTAAACAGCGATGTCCGGATATGGACTGGTCTTGGCTGGACGATGTGTATCCAGATAAATAGGCCAACTTGTATTGTGCTTGATGGCATTATAGCCGAGTAAGTGTTAAAAATGTGCTCAATGTTGAGTATGAGGATGTACGCCCTGTCGGCGGTAGTATTGGATGTGCGCTCTGTCGGCGGTAGTATTGAATCGGTCGCTCAATGGCGAAAATGCCGAAACTTCATGCTCGAATGGCGAACTTGCCTAATTGAGCGAGCTGACAATGAGATAGATGCTCTTAAGGCGTAACTGCCTGAGTGAGCTAATAATGAAACCAAGTGCTCGTGGCGAACCTACAGGTTGCATGAGCTGTAAAAGAGGTAGAGCTTAAATAGAATGTCTTGTATCTTTGGCATTTTTTGAAGCTTAAATAGAGTGCTTTGTTCTTCCCCCACTCAAAATGAGATCATATTTCGAAAGGCATCAAGATGAATTTAAGCCTAAATTCAGAAAATTCAATGAGGCTAAGATATGATCATATAAAGAAATGAAAATTCAGATTATAGTACCAAAGAGGAAGCAAGCTTGTTCCAAAATCAGTGACACGAGACCAATCCTTTGATGGTTTGAATCCATCCATATGATAACACTCAGCAAGTACAATGAAGAGAGATCATTTAGACGTTAAGCAAAGCATGCAATTCTAAGCTCGGTTTTTTCTTCTTTGTCTAATTTTTAAACTTGCAATCAAGGGAATTTATTAAATTCTAAAAACAGCAAAATAAGGAGCAATGAAGCAATCAAAAGACCCATGTGAGGCAGCCTATGAAGAGCAAAGAGAAACACCACTTGATTCCCCTGTTGGACGTGACAGTTATCAATCAATAGAATATATTTTTCAAGAAGTGAACCTGGACAAGAGATTCTTCTAGATTGTCGAGTAGTAGGGTAACAGATAATCAACTCATCAATGAAACAATTGCTTTCCAGTGGATTCTGCATAGACTATTAAAGAGGCAAGCCATTGCAAGAGATTCAAGCTGCCTATTGTCATAAAGAGTGACGTGGATGATTTAATGGTTGCTCTCAAAGATCTGTTCTCTGGACTTCCGATAATTATTAACCAATTTGATATAATCATGGTGCTCACTCCTCCAGGAATTCCCCGATTTAATATGCTCACGCAAATCCATGACAACAACACAACAAAAACGAATGAAGCCATAGAGAGCCATGCCACCACGCGGTTGTTAAGCTGAGACTTTAGCTATGTGTTTCTGTGAGTATAAAATTGTTCAGTAAGATAAATAGAAAAATAATCAATAATAAAAATAATAACTGAAGAATCCATTGGTCAATGTCAGTTACTCCAAGAAGATCTCGGTGAGAAAGTTTGAACTTGTGTATTGGACCATTATGAAGTAAGAGGATATGATCAACAAAGCATGAGGAATTTCCGGTTTGAATTACACTAGACCCAACAATTCAATCTTCCTTTTGATATGATGTGAGTATAAAATTATTCAGTAAGATAAATAAATAAATAATCAATAATAAAAATAATAAAGTCAGAATTGGAGATGCTCATTGATTGAGTACAAACATGGTAGCTGCAAAACTGGGTGGCTGCATCCTCTACACTGACGCATAACATTCTATTATTTTGAATCCTGAAATTGTAACTCCAGCACCTATTAGTAAAAAGGGGTAGGCCAAGCCAAGCCATGAACAAACAAATCCTTTGAATTAAGACAATGCGCACATGCAGCAGTTCATATAAAATAATTTTTATGTTTTATGTTTCGAGCACCATATCATAAAAATTAAAGTTTCGAAAATTATTTATTTATTTTATCTAAGACAAAATATTCATGTAGGCCTATCGTCAAAGAGACAGGACATATTAAGTATTCCTATTTATATTCCCTTTACAATAATAATAATAATAATAGAAACGTACTTCCTAAGTATTCCTTTTTAACTCTAAACTCACAAGAATTCTGTTTGATTCATCCAATATATGTCAATGTAAAATCTCACAGTTTTGACATAAAACAATTAATTCAATACAAATTTGAAAATGCCTCTCGGAATCAGTTCAATTAGTGTTCAAACTAGAGCTCTTAAAGTCTTATTAGAATAATAAGACCAATAACATATATGATGTTAGAATTGAAAGTATCATCACAACGTTAGAATAAGATCCAACGACTAAGGTAACTGAGTGAGTGAGTGATTCACTCAATCTTCAAAATGATGTGTGGCACTAATGACAACGAAATGAAAAGGCTAGTGGCAAATGACAAATAGAGATATAGATGATGCTATTTTCATATCTTTAATTGTTAGAGCCGCAAGTTTGATTCGACACTGTGAATTTTATATGTATGAACACATTAAAAAACAAAAAAAGTAGGTATACAAGTAAGTACAAAAGAAAAAAGAGATGATAAAAGAAATGGAAGCAGTGAAAAAGTAGATGCTTTGCCAATGTCTTTCACATATATCCAATCTAATCAATCCAAGAAATGTATAACTTTATTATAAGTGGGGATTTAAATTGATTTAAATTGAGCTGCAATTCTTGAGCACAAAATTTCAGGAGAAAATGAAACAAATGCTGGTGCTTGATCATTAAGATTCACAAATAACAAGAGTATTGTTTCCTGTTGAAGCTGTTGATGGAGCCTGTGCTTTTGGGATTAAAGATAAGTTTTCGCATCGGAAACCTCTAATTTCATGCCTACGAGCTTCAAAAGAAACATACAAGAGTAGAAGAAGAGATGTAAATAATTTACCTATTTTACTGAAAGAAGCCAGCCAAAAGTAATTGGCCACTCTGAAATCTGTTATATTGTTTCTTGAAGAGCGCAAACTTGATCCGCTGAAACTTCTTCCCCTTTGAGAGAACAGTGTGGAGACGATGCAGTGTCGCTCTTGTTCCATTGCGGGCAAATAGAAAAGTTATTGCCTTTCAATTTCATTGTTGCTAGTCTATTCGTTCTTTGCTCTGCAATTTCGAGAAAGTTTCTTAGCTGCTAGTCAAATGCTGGAGTGTTGACTAAAGCCTGAACCTTTTTGTTCTCATCACCAACTTGGAGGTTGTAAATCTCAAGAAAAATATGCCCAATGCAGCCATGTGCTCCGGACTGCATGTGTTGAAAAACCCACAAATCGGATCGGTAATCACAGAAGAGAGAAGCAAAGCATCATTCTTACACCCAATACTTCAATGCCAAAACCAATCAAGAAACGAAACAGAGTGGTCATATTCATAGCTGCTGCCTTGGCCCACACTGGTCTCATGACCGGGCAATCTCTGCACATAACAAGCTAGAAAGGCACAGAAGCAACTCACGTAAATTCATGTATAAATATTACAAAATAGCAAATTATAGAGAGAGCTCCATGGATTGAGAGCTTTGGGCATATTTGCTAATGTCACCGGATTATAGATCGAGGCACTGGGAGTTCACCACAGACAGTCACGCACCGGGAGGAGCGGTGGTCGGACCGAAAATCGCGTCGGAAGGCGCGGGAGACCCGTCTCCAATCCGCTTGCTGCCGGCGGTTGAGGAGGTCCGGTGGGTAGCGGTTGAAGCGTTTGGACCGGAGGAGTTTACTGGTGCCGCGCGTGATGCCGTTCGCCGTCGGGATTGGTCGCCGGAGTACTCTTCTTCAGTTCCTCTTTTCTCGGTTTCTTGCCTTCCAGTGCTCCCCTGTTTTCATGTCTCCCTCCCTCTTTTGTTCTCGTTTCTAATATTTTATTTTCTGCCAATAAATCAAAGTATTGGTACTAATTGAATAAAATGAATTATAATCAAAATGGAATTGCTTGCTAATAGAAAAAATAAAACGGCAATCCATTCCCATCTGGATTTAAGAATTTCCATCTCCATTCCTCTATGAAAAATTCGTCAGATTGATTATTGATCAGTTGTTGATTAAAGATTCAGGGTTTTGTTCGATCCACGCTCACCGCACCAATGATAATATTCTCGAGAAAATTCCCGTGATCTGTTACCTGCAAGAAACAATAAACGACCTGTGGAGATTTATGAATACTCCGACGGTCAAGTCAGTAATTGACGAATAATGAATCAAAATTCAAAGAGAATTCGAGATAGAGAAATACCTGATTTTCTGGATATTTATAGAGTTATGTAGTAGAGTCTGAATAGGAGTTTATGTTACTGTTTAGGTAGTTTCCCGAATTAAACAATATTCCTTTTTAGAATTCTTTAGTTATCACGGAAAAGAAAAAAATGTCTATTTATTTGGAGGAATATAATTTCAGGCACATCATCCAACAAGTAGGCATTAGATTTTTGAGCGAATGCAAAACTTAAGTTTAAACTCTAAATTTCATAAATAATTAAAGTTAGATTATTTCAAAATATTTTTAATTTTTTTCTAAAATCGGATTTAAAGTAAATGTAAGATTAGATTATTTCTTTTTGGCATGCTGAAAATACCATCATGGATAAAATTGCTCAAACACGACTTACTAATCACTATATCGTTTATTATCAGGTTAAAAATATTTGATATAATTTTTTATTAAATAATATCACGATTAATCATAAATTTTATATCATTATTTTTTGCCAACATTTATAACGATAAATATTTTTGGGTTTAGTTGAATAACTTTAAATCAAATCTAAAAGATTATAATGTTTCCAATGAAAGATAATTCGATATTTGGCAAATCATGATACATATATTTAAAAATCATCGGATTAATTTTTGATATTGCACAATTATGCCAGCATTTTAAATGAAAAATATTAATTAAAAAAAAAAAAGAAGGAAAAGTTAAATTAAACTAGCTGACACAACACTAATGCTGCCTGAACTGAAGACCACACAAACTGCTTCACCGTTGTGGCGCATTCTAGGAAAAACCAAACTACAGTGGCTAAATTGCTCCGCAAACTGATGTAATGTTGCTATCATACGCCGGTGAACACACGCCCTTTACCACATGTCACATACAGAGGCATGGAACTTTCGTGCAACAACTGGACAGAGAAATTTTATTTAGATATTGCAAAAATTATTCATGGTAAAATAAAATACTATAAAAGCAGGAAAATAGTAATAATAACATAAATATAATATAATTCGCTTTGAGTATATATAATATAAATAGCGCGATTATATATATATAATCTATCTACAGCTCTAGTATTTAGGAAATAGAGAGAAGAACAGAGAGAGAGGAGGAAACAAACAAGAGACCAGAGTCATGGTTTCAACAAGGAGGAGTGGATCTCTCTCTGCAAACAATAACAGCAAGAGATCTTGCTCGCCGGAGGATAAGCCGCCGTCACCGAAGCGTCAAAAGGTGCAGAGGAGGAGAAAAATCCTAACCCAATCATTTACTTCTTGGTTCTCGTTCCAACAGGTTTCGTTCGTGAGAAATTCATGTCAATTTTTGTGATTTGTTTGAGTTTCAGGTTGAAAATGGCGGAGCTTCAGAGAAACCGATGCTGGCGGCCGAGAATTCCAAGGAATTGTGTCCCCCTGCCGCCGCAGATCCCGCCGAATGTGGGCATGGTGATGCTCCAATTGCTGGAGACGGCGCTGGAGAGATGGTGAGTTCAGGGAAGGCTGAGGCGCCTTCCGCAGTGGCTCTAGTGACGCCGATCGCGGAGGGTAGGTGATTTCGAGTTGTTTAGTCATTTTTTTTTTCTTTTCTCTTTTTCCTTTATGGGAAATTTGACGGATAAGTATTTGAAGGTTCTACACCGATGGTAGTGGATAAACCGAGAAGCCCATTTTCAAATTGGAGCTTATATCCGAAGAGTTTGAACTTTGACACCTCAACGCCTTGGTGTAAACTTCTGTCACAGTCTGCACAGGTACTCATCAGTAATGTTAATTCCAAGAATTTAGACAAGATTGATTGAATTGTGCTTTTGAATTATAATTGAATTATAACTGAAGTGAGTGTTTGTCTGGATAAGTAAAAATTAAGTGAAAAGCTTCTCTTTTTCTTTGTATATATCCAAAATTTTGGATGATTGATTATTGTTGTTTCATTTTTAACGGCTTTGTGGTTGCTGATGATTGATATTCAGAATCCAAATGTAGCCATATGCCAATCTTGTTTCACAATTGGTTCGAGTCGACATTGCAGTTTCCTATTGAAGGATCAGAGTATTAGTGGAGTTTTGTGCAAGATTAGACACACACAGGTATTATCTTTTTTGTAAGTTAAGGATATATGCATAATGGGTAAATTCACACTTAAGTAAATTAGAGGCAGTGAGTAATTTTAAGGATTTTGCACTCAGATGTACTCAAGTGAAATTGTTTATTTTATTAGTTTCTTCTGGAGGTGAACTCCTTAATATTTACATGCAGTTTGAGTACTCACTGTTTGTGGACATGATCAGCGCGAGGGAAGCGTTGCAGCTGTGCTAGAAAGTACCGGAAGCAAGGGATCGGTGCAAGTAAATGGGGAAGTAGTCAAGAGGAACACTGGTCGTGCTTTGCACTCAGGAGATGAGGTGGTTTTTGGTGTTCTCGGGAACCAGGCCTATGTATCCTTTTCTTCTTAGTTTTATTTTTCTTATAGATTTGTTTAAGTACACTCATGTTCATTCCATTTTCATTATTTTTTTGTTTATGAAACCAAGAGTTCTTTCTGTGTCAATTTCCTTAATCTCTTTGCAACTTAGATTTTTCAGCAACTCATGACTGAGGTTGCAGTTAAGGGTGCAGAAGTGCAAACTAGTCTAGGCAAATTCTTGCAATTTGAAAGGAGGTCGGGCGATCCTTCTGCTGTTGCCGGAGCATCAATATTGGCATCTCTTTCAAGCATGAGGCAAGATATGTCACGTTATAAGTCTCCAACCATGAGTACCAGTAAAATCCATCAGGGGAATGAGGTGCCTGCCCATTCTGTCGTCCATGATGGCACGGAAGTTGAGCTTGATGGCTTGGAGATCAATTCAACTCCAACGTTAGGGAGTGATAAAGCTGCAGATATTGGAGCAATTGGCAAGAACATTCCTCACGATTGCAACCAGGATGCTGGCACAGAGGCAGGCAATGTAAAAATTTATGGGGTGAATGATTTGATAATGCCTTTCTTCAGGATGTTAGCTCAATCAACTAGTTATAAACAAAAATTGAGCAAACTTATCTGTAAACAGGTATCGGAAGAAAGGAACGAATGGACAAGGGACTCGCAGCTGGCATCAACCTCTGGTATGTCATTGAGGTGTGCAGTATTCAAAGAGGACATTTATGCTGGAATTCTTGATGGGAAAAACATAGAAGTCTCATTTGAGAACTTCCCATACTACTTAAGGTATAATATTTTTTCTTCGCAATGTTTATTTTTGAATTATAGAATCAGAGATGAGTCTCTATCTGAGAGTATGAGTTACTCTTTTCTTTGCTAGATTTCTAGTTAAGGTTTCATATCATGACTTCTTACTTGCTGTCTTTATGGCTTCAATAATTTGGAATACTCTGTTCATTTCATATGAGATTCTCTGAGCATTAAACCAAGAGTTGGAAAGATCTGAAAAATGAAGATTAATTAGTTTCTTGCTTGTTTCTAAATTTGTCTTCTCTCATGGAAGGGACTTCTTATCACTAGCCACTGTGTTTTGTATTATGTATTTTTTTATTTTTTAATGTTTTGGTATCGGCCCACTTTCAGTGTTTTACTTTTTTCTTATTTGTAATTTCACTTCCCTAGGATAAGGCATATCCAACTATGGAAATCTATGGCCGATAGGAAAAAAGAGACAAGAAAATTCTCTTGACTGTTTTATGATTTGGAAACATATGACTCTAGGACTAAATTGCAGAGTATAACGATGCTCAATCTTTTTAGGGAGGTAGTGAACCCTTTGTTTTTGATTCAAAAGTTTAAGATACATGTGATTTGAATGCGACCTGCTATCATTTAAGTATTAATGTGAGCCCATTTGTAAGGCTCATTTTAACTTTTTGCTTCTTGTTTCCATCTTAATAGTGGTGCATTTCTGGAACTTGGAACCAGTTTCTGAGTTGTGCAAAATTCATATTGTAGTGGAACTATTGCAAAATATTTTCATTAACTTGGCAGTCCAGGAGAAAAAAGAGCATCTGTGCAGTTCCTATTCTATTTTTTTTTAATATTTGAATATACAATTCAGATCTTTGCACCTTCTCTTTTTATGCCAAGAATTAATTGGATCTCCTTAACTTTGAACCATCCCATAGAGGGTGGGCTTACATGGGGAACAATATATTAATTAGACATGCTTACTATTAGGATATATCAAAAATATATCTCACTTCCTATTGGTGATTTCTGCACCTGTTGAACCACAGGTATCTGTGGTATCTTGATTAGTAGTTATTTTCCATGTCTGGTGTCTTTTGAACATCAGATGGTCGTGTGAGTATAGTGCCGGGTGGATGTGTTTGTTTATTAAGGCGGTACAGAATCTTGACACTTTCGATTGCATGTTGGCGAGAATCATAGATTGTTTAATTGTGGAGAATCTTTTTTCCCTGTTATGGAGAACCAAATGGCAGTGATAGCCAGAACTTCATTTCTAACCACATGCTTAGAGGGAATTATGTATGCAATTTTGTAATTCTTGGTGCCATATTTTCTCTTGGCACCTTGTGGCTGTACTTTTGCTCATTTGATGGTTTTACCCTTGAAATCCTTGTTGATTTCTACCATATGGCACTATAGGCATCTGAATATCATTCTGACAATTGGCTAGAATTTCTTCCTTGAACAAAACTAGATCTTGTGGAATCATATTGAATATTTGATAATATATTTTGTGCCTTGCTAAGAAACTGATCCTTGTTTCATAAGAGTATTTTACCATGGTTTTTGTTGAATTCATATATAGTAGCATTTGGCAGCATCATTTAATTTTTTTTTGTTTGCGCAATTTATAGCAAGTTTTCTAGGTTATTTGTAATTATGATTGAGAACTACAAACCTTTTGTTTTACTTAAAATGTATATAAAGTATATCTAAAAGCAATTTATTGTATTCCTAAAAATCCACTTAAACCTAATCGACAATACTTCATTGTTGGGGTTATTTATTTTTTATTTTTTTATTTTGTAAATGCATAAAATATATTACAACTAACATTAGAGAAGTTATTAGATTGATTTACAGTGCCCTTTCCAATCTCATATTTCTAATCCTATTTTAGCAATTCTTGTCTGTAAAATGGAGTTATGCCAATTTCGTAGACATAATATGAAAATTTTAATAGTTTATTGTGTGTGGTATAACTTAATTTTTGTTATGTATAAAGTGCATGCTTAGTATTGATATTCAATTGACTGCTTCCTAAATCACTTATATTTCAGCTTGAGCATTAGTGGGTGTGTAAGCAATATGTGGGTTCTATTATGTGTTTATGTGAATACCAGATTTGTAACTTCAAATCACTATGTACAATATATAAATGTAAATTGGAAAGAAAACTCTTTTAGTTCAATAAAAAATCGATTATACTGGTCAATTTGATACGGAGAACTTCATTTTGATTTGATAAGTTCATTATTAAATAACTGGAGGAACTGTAGTTATCATTTTTCTATGTAATTATTTCATTTGAGTATTTACATGCTGTGAAAGTGATTTGTGGACTTCTGCATTTTTTTCCTTGCAGTGAGAATACGAAAAATGTGTTGATTGCAGCGTCATTTATACACCTGAAGCACAAAGAACATGTGAAGTTTACTGCAGAGCTTACTACTGTTAATCCACGAATTCTGCTTTCTGGTCCTGCTGGTATGTTGGTATTTTGCTCTATTTCTGATATTTGTCTTATAGAGTCTGTACAGTTATATGCAAGAGTTGGATATTCGGATATTTTGCTCTATGCAAGCTGCAAATGTTATATTGAAGCCTCTATATGAGCTTAAAATGCTAACTTGATGTTTTTTGGCTGAACTTTATTTGCAGGCTCTGAGATATATCAAGAGATGTTGGCAAAGGCTCTTGCCAACTATTTTGGTGCTAAGTTACTTGTATTTGATAGCCACTCTTTTCTGGGTGTAAGCTCAAAACAAAACTGCTGGGACTACTTGGACTTTGTCAGTTATTTGATGTATGGACTAATTAGTGCTCGGCTTTGTAGGGGTTGTCTTCAAAGGAAGCTGAGCTATTGAAGGATGGATTGAATGCAGAAAAATCTTGCGCTTGTGCTAAACAAAGTCCTGTAGCAACTGACTTATCAAAGAGTGTCAATACATCAGGTGTTGAAGTAGATACACCTAACTCCTCCAATGCACCTTCTTCGTCCGGTCTAGAATCTCAACCAAAAATTGATGCTGATGCGATACCCTCAACTTCTGGGATATCTAGGAATCTTTTGTTCAAAATAGGTATGGTTAGCCTTCCACATTTATTCTCCAAATTTATGTCACGCTCTAGTTTTAGTACAATGTCTTGGATTATTTTAGCTGGCTAACTATGAATTATGCTCTTTCAGGTGATAGAGTAAGATATTTGTCTAGTGGGTTATATCCAACAGGATCGCAGTCAAGGTATGAACGGTGTCAACATAACACTCATTTTTAAGTTTGGTTGTTCAAATGGGTCAATTTTATATTTCTTCATTAGTGCCAATTACAAGATTCTACTTCATTTTTGAAGATAATATACCTTATTGAGAAGTTTTTTATATAATATTTTGAAAAATCATATTGGACGTTCTACAAAATCAGTTACTCCATTATGAGCCATGCTTATCTCAATCAAGTGCTCTACTGAAATGGGAGGAAAAAGGATTATTTGTCATTGCCTACGTAAACAAAAGTGAATTACATTTAATTTATGATTACTTTGAATGGTCGTCAGCATAATTTGTAGATGGCTTTAGATTATTATGGAGATGTGCAAGAAGCATTGAGCTGGGTTGATACTTGTCAAATTTATGCGATTTTTCTTTGAGACATTGATAGTGGATGTAAATTTAAATCTGCATAACAATGCTGAAGGCAACATTAATGAGAATTAAACGTTTGGGGTCTAAAATGTTAATAAACATGGAGAATAGATGTAAAGGAACACAGAGAAAATGGGTTGAGATTAAGGGCCTAATGCTACTTCAAAAGCTGCGGCCTTGTATGGTTTGGACTAGATAAATTTTCCATTTATTGTATTTATCCTTTCCAGTTTGGTCACTTTGGCACAGAGGCAACACTATTTACTCCATTAACGCTTTCTTAATTTAATATTTAGGGGTCCATCCAATGGAGTTCGTGGAAAGGTGGTGTTAGTTTTTGAAGACAATCCTAATCCTTTGTCAAAAATTGGGGTAAGGTTTGATAAACCTGTACCTGATGGTGTGGATCTTGGAGGTCTCTGCGAGGGAGGTCATGGATACTTTTGCAATGGTAATGTTTTACTGCACCATTAGCTTTTACATGGTTATAAACTCATTTAAACCTTTTCATTTTCCACGACTTTTTCTTGCCCCATCTTATTTAATCTCTTATTCTTGTCTTTTAGTTACCGATCTTCGTTTGGATAATGCGGAAGATTTGGACAAACTATTAATCAACACATTGTTTGAGGTAGTCATGCTTGCCATCTGATTTATTTTTGAGTTAGCTTTGTTTTCTGTTTTCATTTTTTGGTATCTTACAAGTTTTTGTTTAAACGTCTCTCAGGTTGTAAATAATGAAAGTAGAAACTCTCCTTTCGTTTTGTTCTTGAAAGATGCGGAGAAATCAATTGCAGGTAATCCAGATACATGTTCAACATTTAAAAGCAGGCTTGAGAAGCTTCCTGATAATGTAGTCGCTATTGCTTCACACACTCAAACTGACAGTCGCAAGGAAAAGGTAATTTTTTGTCTATTTCTGAATTTTATTTTTCTCTGGCACTTATCTACTGAAGCATGAAAGCTTAAAGTGATTCATCTTTGTCACGTGCTTCCTCAAAGTCCAACCACAGTACAAGTTGCAACTGACATTGGAAACAATTTGAAACACATTTTATATGATTGTGCCTTTTTATTGCAGATAATGTTAACCGAGTGGATTTTGCTTCTTTTGAATTAAGTATTGATTTTACATGACTGAATACAACTTATTTGAGTGTGTGTTTTAGACATCCACTGTAGTTTTATTGTTGATTAATTTCAAAATAAGCCATTTTTATACATCGTATTTATCCTTTAAGGATTCTGCTGAGCTCATGTCTAATAATCTAATTATTCTTTATGAGCAGTAATAAAGCCTCGTTAGTAGGAGAAAATATATTTCTTTAAACTTCCGGACAGTGTAAGAGCTACACTAGAGTCTCTAGGTTTCTCTCAGTACTTTTTGCTTTCTTTTTCATCTTTCTTATCCTTGTTTTCATATTTTTCTTTTTTTTTTCTTTTCACTGAGTTCCAGAACAATGATTCTGCAGAGCATTATAGTTCATTCCCTTCTTACCTTCTTGCACATCACTCAAGCATCCAATAGAAATAACACATTATCATCTTCCATAAATGATATGGATTGATCACTTTGTTGCAAAAGTGGCATTTAATTGAAGATATAAATCCTTGTTATAGCCTAATTTTGGTCACATATATGTTTTCTTTTTTTATATTTCTGACTAGTTTCCAGTAATGCAATATTTGTCATTGTAAGATGGTTATATGTCCTTGTGTAGTATGCCCTCGACTTCTTAGTTTTTAAAATATCATTGAATGAAGAAATAGAAAGAAAACACAAGGATGCAAAGAAATTAACATATCATTGCATGGAAAAATAAAAAGAAAATACAAGGATGCAAAGAAATGACTGTTATGTGGTTCTCAGTGTGCCTTATTCCACTCGGCTAATGAATTTTTGCAAAGCTATTACCCCACCCCACTCATCAGGGTAGCAAGACAATCTACAAAATCTATTTGTTTTTCCTCCTAATTGGCTTCTTATTTTTGTTGTCAATTTTTATGGGTAACTCGACTGAAGTTTCTAAAATTGACTTGCTGTTGACCTTTACATTGGCTTCTAGCTTCATTATGAAGTTATGGTTTCACCTAAGTAGATATGACAATAACTTCAATAGTATTTCCTCCTTGCAGTCACATCCTGGAGGTCTTCTATTCACAAAGTTTGGTAGCAATCAAACTGCTCTTCTTGATTTGGCATTCCCGGTAGTTACTCTCTCCCTTTGTGTGCATATGTTTGTATCTCTCTCACTTTATCCTTTTGATTAACAGTTATTTTAGAGAACCTCAGTTCCTCCCTTCCCCCAAAAAAGTTTTTCAACATTTAGTTGTTCGATATTTATCTTCTAGATGGTCCTTTATGGAAAAATGGAAATTGCCAGTCTTCTAGACATGGGAGATGCTTCTGCAAAGCACTTTTCTATACATAATGGTTGCTGATTGTGTTGCATGATGATGTCTAATGCTTCTTTTGCCTTTTGATTTTCTCAGGATAGTTTCGGAAGACTTCATGACAGAGGCAAAGAAGTGCCAAAGGCAACTAAAGTGCTGACTAAACTTTTCCCAAATAAAGTAGTTATTCACATGCCGCAGGTTTGTGTAATGGACATCATAGTATTACTACTACTACTACTACATGGTGTGTGGCATAATAGAGGCGCTTGTAATTGTTGCAGGATGAGGCACTTCTAACCTCTTGGAAGCATCAACTGGATCGAGATGCTGAAACACTCAAAATGAAGGGAAATCTAAATCACCTGCGTTCTGTGAGAAATCTCTCTTGGCACTTCCATTTTGAGGAATTTTTATTTTGATATACTAGGGGTGGTTTTATGCTTGTAACTCTCAGGAATTGTTGTCAGTTCGTCTATTGTCTGTCAGCTTGTGCTTCAAACAATGTGATGAATTTTGTTGCTGGTCCCTAAACTAAGACCATCTTGGTTGTGCATGATTGAACAGCATGTACAATAAGCTGCAATATAATTTTTCTTCCGCTGGCAATCTGATGCTCGATTTATGCAGAGTAGCTTCAACTATGTGTTATGTCCTACTTTTGATTGTCAACTTAGGATTTCTGCTAAATATCTTTCATACATCATTCTCTGGGGATCATTCAATTACTCTCTGGAATTTGATAATCCCTTCTTTGCTAGCTGTAGCAGATTTAACTGAGATGAGTTTTTACAAAGTTCATCTCTGTTTCACCTAAATTTGGTTTCAGTGAGATGTACCAGCTGAAGTGAGACTTTACCTAAATGGATATGTTTGTAATGAGTGTGCTTTGTGCTATAAGTTTTGGTTAGATAGTTGTCCTTGTATTTGGTAGAAATCCTTTTCTTGGTCTCTTTTTAGGTTAGGATGATATGAATGCGACTGGACCTTTGAGTACAAAATTTTATTTAAGATGCAGGCTAGTGGAACTGTTAAAGTTGGTCTTCATATTAATGAAGGACTAAATAAAGATGAAAGACTTAGAAGATTAGTTTCACTTGAGCGGCAGTGAAATATAATTTAGTTGAATGTTCTGTTTCTAAACCATTTATTTCATCCTGAAAAAAATTGTAGAAGCTTATAATTTTTGCTTTCAAAAGCTGCAGAACTCCTCGTCATACCAAATTTTCTTGTTATGTTAGACCAATTAATGAAGCGATCATGAGGTATATGTCCATGCTTTGTGTTCTGTCCAAGATATTGCTCCATTGAAGTTGGTCAATGTTAAGTCCCTAATGTTGGGTGATAGCTTATCCTGATCTGCTATCATTTAGCTATTGTGCTCACAAAATGTGCTTTGTCATTTGGAGGGCAGAAGATTCTTTTAACATAATTTCGTTCTCAAAAAGTATATATTACTAGCAGTTGCTTAATCATTTTGCAGAAATTTAAAGATTCTAGTTTTCATTGACAGTTGTGCACTTCACACTTGGCAAGTTATGTGAAAGTTCAGATTATGTGTTGAGATAATTATCCTTTCCAGAAGACAGAATCACTATTTCTGCAGCCCTTATCCTCTCTATTTTATTTCTGAAGAAAGACAAAATGAACCTTTTTCCTGTCTTGTCCTGTCCTCTCCTCTCTGTGCAAATTATTGTTGTTGCTTTGAGATAATTTGGAGCTTCTTTCATTCTACCATTGTGATTATTAAAGTCACACAGATCATCATATGTTGCACATTAAATTTTTGTTTTGTTGGAGGCTCATATTAATATAATGGGATCTGCAAAGTGAAATTGAGTGGTGTCAACTGTTTCTGTCAAATGCTTTAAACCATGCATGTAGCTTCTTTCTTCATATGATGTCTTTTGAACTTAAAAACTATACATTGGTCATCCTTCCAAAAAAATGTTACATTTGATTTGCGCAGCATGATGAACTATGTTGAACATTATGATGAAAAAGGTTGCATTTGGAGACGCAGTTCTTATTGTTACTCATTTCATGTGATAGGTCTTGAGTCGGTGTGGGATGGAATGTGAAGGACTCGAGACATTATGCATCAAGGATCAGAGTCTCACAAATGAAAGTATGTTTTGCTTTCTTGTCTTTAACTGTATGAATTTCCAATCATATTCTATTTGAAAACTCATCTTTTGTTGTGCATTGCAGGTGCTGAGAAGGTGATTGGATGGGCTTTAAGTCATCATCTAATGCAAAATCCTGAAGCTGATGCCGAAGCAGGACTGGTTTTGTCTTGTGAGAGGTAAATGATAGCTCACCTTAATAATGTCTTTTTGGTTTGACATTTTGGAACTGTAAGTTGTCACATGGACTCGATAGTTCTAATGCCATTTTTTAATTCTGGCAGCATCCAGTATGGGATTGGAATCTTGCAGGCCATCCAGAATGAATCTAAAAGCCTGAAGAAATCACTCAAGGTAATTTACATTTTTTATTTATGTGCGCAAATTCTGTAACATAACGAATTGTCTTGTTCTCTTTGTTTGGAGGGTGTCATTTACTGATCTTTTGAGGGATTGTTTGACCAAAATCAGGATGTTGTAACAGAAAATGAGTTTGAGAAAAGGCTTTTGGCAGATGTTATTCCTCCCAGTGACATTGGAGTTACCTTTGATGACATTGGAGCTCTTGAGAATGTCAAGGATACTCTGAAAGAGTTGGTGATGCTTCCTCTACAGAGGCCTGAACTTTTCTGCAAGGGGCAGCTGACCAAGGTATTCAAAAAGTATCCATATTAAGGGAAATAATAGTAAAGGATGACATTATTGTTTTCATTAGTAAACGTGGCAATAGATTCATCAGTGGATGTAAGGAAGGTTAACTATCAATGTTCTATGTGCAGCCTTGCAAGGGCATACTTTTATTTGGACCTCCTGGAACTGGAAAGACTATGCTTGCAAAGGCAGTGGCAACGGAAGCTGGTGCAAACTTTATTAACATATCAATGTCAAGCATCACATCTAAGGTTAAGATGGTTTTAACTCTAAAGAAGTCTATATGTATTAAGTTGATTTTCTAATACAAATTTCACTCCTTGCGCTTGCAACAGTGGTTTGGTGAAGGTGAGAAGTATGTAAAAGCTGTTTTCTCCCTGGCAAGCAAAATTGCCCCTAGTGTTGTCTTTGTTGATGAGGTGAGCTTCTTATGTAATCCTTGTATATGGTGCTTAGATTATGGTTATAATTTTTAGTTCAACACCTGACGTATCTTCCTTTTTTCCCCTTCTCTTTTTTTTCTGCTTTGTTTGTGTTGTGTAGGTTGACAGCATGTTGGGCAGGCGGGAAAATCCGGGGGAGCATGAAGCCATGCGAAAGATGAAAAATGAATTTATGGTGAACTGGGATGGCCTACGTACTAAAGATACAGAAAGGGTTCTAGTTCTTGCAGCTACAAATAGACCCTTTGACCTTGATGAGGCTGTTATTAGAAGGTTGCCTCGCAGGTAACTATTTTGTCTAATGATTGGCCTATTGGTGAAGCTAATGTTTTGATTCATAAAACAGTGCTTTTGATGAAAAGGAAGAAATAACGTACATTATTCTCATGCAGATTAATGGTCAATTTGCCTGATGCTCCAAATAGAGCAAAGATACTGAAAGTTATTTTGGCCAAGGAAGATTTGTCCCCTGACGTTGATTTCGATGCAATTGCGAGTTTGACAGATGGATATTCTGGAAGCGACCTTAAGGTTTTAGTTGTCATTCTTTTCTTTGTTATGTTTAGTATGAAACGCTTTCTTGTTTTGTTACCCCCCGCACACACACACACACACACACAAACACCCCTTTTCTTAATGATTGATTTACTTAGCAGATCTCTTGTATGTTCACTTGTTTATGTTGCAGAACCTTTGTGTAACAGCTGCACACCGTCCAATTAAAGAGATATTGGAAAAGGAGAAAAAGGTAGTGTTTGCAATTTTATTTCCATTGCAGAACATTTAGTTTAAGGAAAACAATTTCTTCATTTGCATGAGATAAAAAATAATCTTACGGACGTTGGCTTTTGCGCTATTATCCTCATCAATGGTGGCCATCCTTCTAAATTATTTTGGAAATTCACTATGTCATCTGTCCAGTGAACTACTCTATAATAACCCACCCAGGCACATACTATTACACCCACTGATATTATGACTTAAAATAAAGATGAAATTTGATGTTAATGTAATGGTGCTTATACAGATAATTAAGGCTGAATGTCACACTAGTATGTAAAATTTAAATGCTGAAGCCCTGTTGAAGTTGTCTTTTGTGCATGCAACTACTTGATCTTGGAGCAATTTGTCAGATGTGATATGGGAGGCATAGATTGTTTTCTGTTTAGCAGCTAATATGATCTATCATATTTAATCGATGACAGGAACGAGCTGCGGCTCTAGCAGAAGGTAAACCTGTTCCAGCTTTAAGTGGCAGTGCTGATATACGACCTCTTAACATGGATGATTTCAGATATGCTCATGAACGGGTATAGTGATGAACTTCTCTTGCCCCCTTTTTACACTCAACTTCTGCTGTATCCAACTTAAGTACCTTTTTTTTTCCATATATAAATAGGTATGTGCAAGTGTTTCGTCAGAATCAGTTAACATGACTGAATTACTGCAATGGAATGAACTTTATGGTGAAGGAGGTTCTAGGAGAAAGAAGGCTCTCAGCTATTTTATGTAAATTTTCGTTTGTACAAAAGCCCTTCTAATTTTGTCATGTTGATTGTCCTCGTTTCTCATAAAGCCGTAGCCAAAGTAATTTGCTGCTCACAGCCTGGGGCTTGTCTGGGAGCCATTTTGTCTGTAAGATGAATATAGGTTTTGGAAATATATTTTGTTATCCCGTGTTTGGGGATGGTTGATATAAATGGGTACAAAGCTGTCGTTATGTTCCCTGTCCCCTGCGTGCTGCCATGAAGAGCATTTCCTTGTGAAATTTAAGTTAGCCATGAAGAGCATTTCCTTGTGAAAATTAAGTTAACATCTGAAATAGGAAAGGAGAGAAAAAGTGAAGACCCTGTGAATATGTTGTATTCTTGTTTACTATTCTTTATGGTGTTTTTGGGTCTCATAACAATAAAGCTTAGTAGTAATGTAGAGTTATTGGAACTCATTTTTCTCAACCTTTTGTAGTTTGTGACAATCATCTGGTTCTTTTGTCCCTTGAAAGAGAAATATGGAGTAACTTGTAATTTACTATTCAGAAATACCCTTTTTGGAAAGTCTTGTGTTCAAATTATTTTATTAGTGGTTGCATTATTGAGATATTATGTGGACGAGATATTTTATTATGTGGACAAAACTTATTAAAATATTTTTTGTACCTAATTATTGGCAAATAAGATTTTTGTTAAAAAAGTTTATTTTAAAATGATAGCCTGTGTGTACTTGGGCGAGATAAAAGAGAGATTTTCTGAAGACTGATGGTTAAACTTGTCCTACGGTCTATATAAACAATTGCTTGTATCTGTTTCAAGAAAATAGACTTGATTGACTTTTTGAAATTTAAGTTTCAAATCAATTTATGTTTACTTGCTAAGAAAAGGAAAATAATTCAATTAAGGCGGCCTCTTTGTTCATAAAAATTTGTTCATAAAGTATGCCAAATGTTCTTCTGAGTATTTCATCATTTTCATGCACGTCCTCTATACTTTCTTTTTCGCCGTTCATGGGTACTAAAGCAAAAGCCAGCCCAAATTTACGAGCTTAAATAATTAAAGGACAAAGGATTCTAGGCTAAGCCTTCACGGAAACTTCGATTTCTAAATTTTTTGGAATCAAAATGGTATCTGAGTTCCAAAACTATGAATATAGTACAAAAAAGAAAAAAGAAAAAATTATAGCAGTAGAAGCGATTCAAAGAGCAAAAATGAATTTCAGAGCACAATCAGAGTAGAGTCCAATAAATTTAATTGACAAACAAAAAGAATAGTACATCAACTCAGGAAACTGTCATTCACAACTTAATCACACTTTGCCTATCTGGAGGAGCGACACATTGCCACAAGGAACGATATGCTGGAATGTCAGCAGCCTCAACACCAAGCAAAGAGAGGTGACGCGCGTATTCCTGATATATAGGATACCATGGGACAAGGTTAATTAGTGGACCACTCGTACAGAGGGCACGAATGTGAGAGAGAGAGAGAGAGAATGAGAGAAAGGAACGCAGCTTACCTGGATATCAAGGAACAATTGCATGCATATTTTGTCAGTGTCTGAAACACTGTGGTCTGAGACATCTGAGCTTGCCCCAGTTCGCCTTTGGGCTCCCTGCCGTATTCTCTGAAGTGATGATTCTGTTTTTCTAGCCTGGCCATGACAAACAAACTCGCTAATTTAATTAAAATATTTCAAACATAATGTGTCCAATCTAAGTTGAAAGATTTTGATTTTGTTTGGATACGAACCACGCTGACAAGTTCGGCAGCTAATTCATAATAACGACCAGTAATCTCAGCTGCAGCACCAAGCAGCAATTCTTTCCTAGTTTCCTCTGTTAGATATGTCATAGCTCGGTCCCCTTCCAGAAAAGCCTGCAGCAATGAGCTAGTCCACATCAGGAAGGTTTAAGCTCATGATAAAATTCTACAATCCTTACAACTGAGAGTTTACAGTTGAAGCATAACTAGTAACTAAAGAAAGTTATGAAAGAAAAGAACACCAAAACAGTATATATCACTCAGGAGTTTATCATAGAAAGAGCGAGGAGGAAAAGGATAGCTTTCAACAAGCTTTAACGAGATGCTATAACATATCTGTTAATAAGCATCGATATGAAAAAGCTAGCTTTTACCTCTTTCTTGAAACATGTTGCACATATGCTTTTAGAACATATGAATGACTTATCCACATGTCAGTGAGTTAATTTACAAGCTGAAAAGTTACATACCTTTAATGGACGTAATACACCTGACACGTATGGTGAATGTCTGACAGGAAGAGGCTTATTAGTCATCCTGTAAGTTGCAGTTATTCCCTTCACCTGTCTCAAGTCCTGCGTCATTTTCAAACATTTAAACTAAATCATTTAATTATTAACTCACCTAACAAGTCATGTTACATCTAGAAAAAATATTCCAAAGGTGAATGCAAACCAAGTAGCCTCAGCTCTATACATTATCACTTAATAATTTCTGATACTAGGCTTACCTCAACAGCCTTATCAACCAGTGCTTCTATGATTGCGTTGATAGCAAGAGGTGCTAAATCATTTAATGACTTCCCACCTTGTAAAATGCTTTGTTTTACAAGATCAAAAATGTCACTAGAACATGAAGACAGAAGCTGAAGTACATGATTCAGGTAATCTTCACAAACCTCTTTGGCCAGACAAGTTATGTCATGGATAACCTGCAAATCAAAGATAATGAAACTGCTACTTAAGGAGTATAATTCATGCATATGGGATTGACAAAACCTAGCATACAGCATAAGATGATTATCATGATATTGCACATACGTAAACAAGATCATCAGGCACAGCTGTAATAGCCCATTCATATCCTGAATTGGACCCTGAATTACTCGCCTTCCGAGCAGCCAGTCCAGATGATAACCAATTTGAATATCTGTTCGACATTCATCAATGAACAATCAATCTTTACTATGTAAAACCGACACACTGATACAAAGTAGAAATAACCATTCTCATATTACAACTCACCTAGCAAGAAGTTGTAAGGATAAGCGAAGAAACTTATCGGAGCATGAAATGATGAGAACATCTTCTCTCCAACATGATCTCAGGCTCTCCAAAAGGGTGGCACTTTGTTTTAATGTTAATCCTTGCAAATTGTCTTTATCAGATTGTGAATTCTGAACTGGAACAAGACTGCTTGCTGCAAGTGCAGAATCCAGAGCCCCAGCTATCTCCTGAAATCTAGATTAATTGGGAGAATAAGACGAAAGCTTTTTTCTAAGAAAAATGCTACAAACTAAGGATTTGTCTATTTACCTTAAAGAAAAATAAACCCCAATATTCCACTGCTTCATGAACTCAACATACACAACTTCTGATCGAAATTTAGCAACAGCAGATCTGGATGAACAATAGCCTTGCATGACAATTGGACATCATAACTACAGTGCACAGCACATGCTCGCACATAATTATAACAATAGTATCATTTTACACGCATTAATAGCCACACCATCAATGGATTGTCAATCTTGACACTGTAAATTAGTTTGGGGTATTGAGGGAAGAAAAAAGAGATAAGTTGCTACCTTCAAGATGAGCCAAGAAATCTAGGCTTGATTTGTAATTCATCAAAAATTCAATCGGTCTTCCTGGGGAAAAAGCACCTGGCTTTCCCTTTTGGATTGCTGAAAGAACCTCTTTCAGGATTGAGTTGGCCAGAAAGTCAAATACATGCAGACCCGAGTTCTCTGATTTTTTATCAAAAGAGAAAAAAAAGTAAACACAGACAAACCGTTAAAAGCTTGAACATGGTTAGAAAAAGTATCTGTGGAAGTCTCTATCCTGAGAAAGACAAGCACGAGCCATTTATAATTATTATCAATAAAGATCTAGAAAATGATAAATACAAATAAAAGCAGGATAGTTAACCCCAGAAATCATTCTGATTCTTTCCAGGAAACAAAATCTTCAAACCTATAAGAGGAATCTAAAAGCTGCCATGACAAATGTAAAAATAACAGTATGTCAAGAAAGCATCTTCCCAGAATAAAAACGGAATTACAATTGGAGTTTATGAGAAGCTGGTGAGAAAGGAAAAGCAAAAGTTCAAGATGAGCTGGCCTTCCATAATTTGTGATCAGGACTGCAGTGACAAGTAATACAACTTGCAGGTGTCCATGCAAGAAAAATATTTAGAGAAAATAATGCCAATTCCAGACTTTAAAAGGATCATGAATGAATGAATTAATAACAATCCGAGGAATACGGCTATACCAGTGGATGCAATTTCCAAAAGGAATTTGCAGTCTTTTTCAATAATTTGCTTAATTTGGTGATAATCCTTTTCAAGTCCATCTCCAGATGCTGCAGAGACCATTCCTGAGGGTCCATGAGGAATAATTTTTTGTATTAATGGCGTGACAACAGTTGTGCGGAAAATCTCTTCAGCACTCTTAGTATTGTCAATGGCGGCATATGCACGTAAGCAATTGTAAATTGCATTTTCATCTCGATGTTCCAACCCATCTACAAAACAATGTCCCAAACTTGCATCCAATAAAAGGCTTGCACTTTGAATCCTCTTCTCCATATTCTCGATGAATGGAAGGTTCTGTACTGGCATAATGGAGAAAAGAGCTGAGCATAAATGTATGATTTACAGAGAGTGTGATTTTAAGCTAGGGATACTATCCTATATTCTTGCATGATTACATGCATATCAATCAATAGTCTTTTCTCATACATATGATGTGAATGTGGCTCCTAAACGTACAAATCAAAAGTGAGAGCAAAAGAGACCTGTGTATGAGCAATATAGAATTTTAACCGATTCATCTCGCTAGCAATTCTCTCTAGAAGCATGCTTTGAGTCTCCCTAACATTGGTTCCGTTCTCAATGGATTGCCAGGAAGTGCCGTTGCTCATAGCATTCTTTACAGCTGAACTTAAATCTGCATTTGACCAGTCAGCAGGCACACTTGGTAACTCCTTTATAAGTTTCTCAACCTGCATTTACCAGTATGTGTAACCAAAAATTACTACAGCACACACGATTACATTTGCGCTAACAAAAAGCAGGGGAACAACAGTAGCTTTGCGTACTAAATGGAATAAAACTTGATCAACTAGATGGAACTAAAGAAGCTTGGTCTAGTCATGGAATTGATTCCAAAGGCTTAAGTTAGAAAGAGATATTAACTGCTAACATAAAATAGTATTGCACTTCCCATCACACAACCGCACAGTTGAATTTTGCATTAGAAATGAGAAAAATATCCAGTCTTATGCTAAACATCTCACACTAAGTTCAACCAAATCAATTCCTCCTACTCTTCCACATCCAACCTAAGATCTGAGCTTCAGCTTCTTGTCCGATATGCAGTTCCCCATAAACCAAAATCTACACTGAAATTGAACACCCCAACCACTACGCAGAACAGATTTCAATTCCTATTCCAATCTTGTACATCCAATATGCTAAGTAGCATCATAACAAAATTAATATCAAAAGGTACGCCTCCCATTCAACTTCCAAAAGAAAAAAAAAATCAATTTCTTCTACAATCCAAAAGCTATAAAGATCTGGTAGATTCGCGGCATATAAGATCCAAATTTCATAAAAAACTTCAATTTCAAAATGAGGTATCAAAATTCTATTCTGATCCGAAACGCACACCTTAGAGACAACATGAAACGTATCCAATAACAGCTCGAGGACCTCTCTAGCAGCAGCCGCTTCAGATCTCTGCTGCAATCCATTCCTCAAAGCTACAAGAGACCCCTCCACGCTTCCTCTAAACCCCTCAATCTTTTCCCGGAGCTCCAGTAACGGCGCACGCATGCGCACCACAGCAGCATCCACATCGACGAGCTTGGTACTGAGGTTAACAAAATCTGCATAATCGCGGTTAATAAGGTCGATAAGCTCGTGGTTAAGGGAGGAAAGGTGAGCCTGAAGCTCCGAACGAAGAGTGTCGAAGGGAACGAAGGTTCGGAGCTCCGAAATATAGGACTCGGAGTCGAAGGTTGGTGAGAGGAAGAGATTAGGTTTGAACCAGAGCGGGTGGGAGTCAAGAGGATCCGAGAAGAGGTCCGTGGCGGATCTCGGCGGAGCTGGTATCGAATCCACCATTTGGAGTCGGTTTTTGTGCGACTTTGTTAGTTTGCTGAGGAATAGATCGCAGTGATGCAAATAAGATTTTCTATTGGTAGAATTTGGTGGCTTCCCTGAAACGATCTGCCGTTTTGACGTGGATTTGCTTTAGTTTTAGAGGAACTCCATTTTCTTTTTTAACACTAATTTAAATAATGTGTTAAAAAAAACGCTATTTTAAGTCTGTGTTCGGTAAGGTTACATGTTTTTAGTTTTTAAAAACTAAAAATTAATTTCAGTTTTTATTATTTGTGTTTTTAAAAACTGTTTTATCATACTTTTTAATTATATATGCATACTATATTGTTTGTAATATTAAATAATATATGTTATACATATTTATATTATATAATTTGAATGTTTAATAGATAATATTCAATGAAATTCTGAATTTGAAATATACTAGGTACCATTAAGAAAAATCCACCATAAAAATAAAAATTATAATGGATCAATGTATATAATTTTAATGCTTTGACATGAATGATTCATTTATTTCAGAAATTCAAAAAAACATTATGAATATATTATAAATTGCATGGCAAGTATTCATCTTTTTTCATTTATCTGACATAGCTAAAATATAGTTGGTGTGATTGTAATTACTAATTTTTTCAAAATGATTCATTTGTTTCTTAAGAAAAAAAAAATTTAAAAGTAATAAGATTTCAACATCAATTTACGTCGAATAATTCGAATATGCATTGGATAGAGTGGGTAATTTTAGTTGAATTATGTACCATGGACATCTGTATATGTGTTGTTTCAACACATTGTCAATAATAATAATAATAATAATAATAATAAATCATAAAGAGACATAGTTATACAGGTCATATACTAAAACGAGTTGGATTTGATCATTTTGTAAATTTGGTTGGATAATAAACTGTTAATTGATGCATTAAATTGAATTTAGAACACATAAAATACTAAGAAATAAAAAAGAAAAAAAAGTTTAAAATGAAAAAAAATAAAGTCAATATTAAAGATGCCAAATGTATATAAAGATGCAACTGAAATCAAAACACGGAAACTTCCTTTTAAAGTTTCTCGGATTATGGCAAAAACGGTTTTTTCTATTTGAATAAAATTAAAATCTTTTAGTAACAACCGAATAAGTTTTGTTTAATTTTTAAGAAAAAAAAGCGAAAAACGTAAAACAAAAACAATGTCTATTATTATTATTAGTTGTAGAGAATTTTCCTTTTTTTTTTATTATTCTTTTTCAATTAATTTTTTTATATGTGATAACATATTATTAATTTTTTATAAAATTCTTTTGAAATTCGAGTTAATTGCGCTAACTACCACTAAATTTTACCACTACTATAAATTTTTGTTCTATAAAAATAACTTAAACTTTTTTTCAATAAAATAAAAATGGCCAGAAAACTTTAATGCTCCAAATCAAATGGATATTTTTGTTTCCAGCATATTACATGGCCATTTCTTTTAAAATTGCATATCTTTTTTTAACCATTGTCTTAAAATTACATATTTCTTGCATCTCATACGACGAGTCAGACTATAATATTATATTTTTTTATGTGAAAAATGTTAAAAATTAAATAAATTTTGAAATATAAAAATTTTATTTATGACCGATTGGTTGTTGGAATAAAACTGAGTACCCTTTTAAAAATTGCTCTGCAACATAAATAAAAAAAAATAAAAATGATAAACTGCAGTTTATTAATAAATTTACGAAACAGAAAATTGGATCAGCATCAACAAAAGCAACAGCCTTTAGGGTTCCGATCAAGCTTTAAGTTTTGTCTGGCAGGAGATAAATACAAGATCTGCTGTTTTGAGTTCAAATTGTGGTCTGCTACGCTACTTGTTGTAGCAACAGCAGCATTACTTAAATGTTTTTCATCCTGCAGGAATCCAAATAATGTTGTGTCGTTTTGAATATTCCAGGATGGATCTTCAAATAGCTCTGCCAGTTTCTTTTTCTCTGTTGAAGGATTAGATTCTTCTTTGGAATCACCTTCGTCCATCAATGGAGGATTAGAAGCATTGCTGCAACTTTCACTGAAATCTGAAACAGGTTAAGAATTGAAAAATCAGAAAAGAGATGAGTCCTGTAATCATCTCTAGGCCGACCTGTAAGTTCTTGAGTTTGAATATCAGTGAGACTAATTGAAAAATATTTCATTTTAAAACTTATATTGTGACCTCCTTGGACGCTGAAGAAATCATCCTCATCAGTATCATTATTAGAGGTAATAATCTCTTTGATACCTGCAAGAAAATATAAACCATGAATTAATTCATTGTACCAATCTAATGATAAATAAGGCTAGAAAAATCCAACCATAATCAAGGAAATTTGATGCTAAGCAAGACTCAGAATTGAAGCTGGCTTCAGCATGTGAATTTTCCAAATCAGGAGGCTTTGCATTGTCAGCAGGAAATGGCATCAGAACCTTGTCTTCCTCGTAACTCATCGCTAAATTCTGGTGCTTAATTTCTTGTCCGAAACTCTTTTTATCTTTTCACTTTTGTAAAAATGCTCTTTTCATCTCAAAAAGAGAGGGAGAATGAAGAACAGGAAGAAGAGCAAATTAGGAATATCTCAGAAACTGAAACACAAAGATTTAATTTTGGTTAAGATTTTGGAGCAAAGTGCATTGATTTGGCCGCCTGATAGTTTCCATGTCGGCAGTTGTTTATGTCTTCTATAAGAAATTCACATTAATTTTGTAGTTTTGTATTCTCCCAAGTAAGCATAGGACTTGGAAATTTAAGCCCCCTATATATTATTTGTACATACAGCTATAATCAAACTGCAACTAAAAATTCTTACCTAAATTTTATTTATACTTTCAGGAAATTGTGCACCCACTTATATATATATAAAGCATGCATATAGTTAAATATTTCTTGGAACTTTGATCGTCATGCTAACCATGGCCACTAAACCAAATTTTAGTGATTATCGAGCTGATAATTTGTTGTTATATTAATTACAATCATTTTCATTTTGTAAAGTAGGATTAATTTCGTTTACATCATTTAATTCTTTTTAAAAAATATGCATGTAAAGCAAAATAAACAGTATGAATTAAATCATTAATTGATTAATTAATTTACACGTTACATCATAAACAAAAAAAAAAAACATACTCTTACGTTTTTACTAGAGACATTTCGGTACTAAAACTGATATCTATATATGAAAGGTCTCGAGTTTTACTGCATCATAACCTTAAATTCCTCAAAGCTAAGAACACCATCTCCATCAAGATCAAACTGACCTATCATCACTTTACATTCTTCAATGGATTTTGGGTCACCAAGTCTTTTAAGCATCTTTTTCAAGTTGTTTGGAGTTATAAAACCGCACTTTTCCACATCATACATTGCAAAAGCCTCTTTCAAATCCTTCAACTTCTCTTCTTCATTACCTGTTTCCATTAGCCTAACAAGATCTTCCATCCCCAACAATCCATCTCCATCAGAATCCAACAACTCCACCGCGATTTCCGCCTCTTTGATGAACAAACTTCCTCCTATCAAACACACATGATCACTCAATTCTGAGGGCGAAATCTTTCCATCACCATTTCTGTCCAAATGCCGAAAAATGACATCAAATTCTTCCCCCTTCATCATCTTGCTAACAGGAATAAGTTTCAACTTAGCAGTACTGGTCTGTGAGCGGGAGCTCAAGTTGACCTAAAGAAAAAGAAGATGTTTTATGTAATAAAAGATTAGAGTTTTGTAGTAATGAAGATATGGTGATAGTTGATGATCATTTATGTATATATATGTGTAGGAGTGTTAGAGGGGTTGTTGACTTGGAAACAATTAAAAGGATCAGTTAGGAAGAAGTTGCCATGAATTTTCAGGTAGAAAGAAATTAAAGAAGTGTTCAAAATGGAGAAAATGATAAATAGAGGAATATCGTAAGGATTGGGGCCTTGCAATTTGCAAGTCACAGCGATAGTAACTGTGAAGGGAGTAATAGCTAAGGGACGAGGTCAACCAATGGCTTTTAATTTCCATGGAATTTTCTTGTTGACGTTTACTAACGCCATAATAAAAACACAGACAGAGTCTAAATAAATATCAGTACAAATTTTATACTCTTGGTGTATTTATATGTTCATTTATCGAGCTTCATAATATTCCCATATAATAAATAATTTTAGGGTTTAATTTTAGTAATTGCTTTCATTGGTTACTTATTATTAATCAGCGTAATATCTGATAAAAACTAGAAATATGATGACAAGTGGATCTAAAATTTCTTTATTCTGCTTAGACTCCATCCACATTTTAATTCATGCATCAAGTCTAGTAACAATCTGCCAATAAGAAAAACATTTAAATAAAGCAAAATAATTACTTATAATTTTTTTTGATCTGAATACATTAAAAAAAATCCAGTCTATCGAGTTGATTGCTTACACTCCAAACTCAAGAAGGGATCAATTCCTTTTTTGTTGCTCGGCCTGCATTAAACAAATGCAAATTTTATACTTGAAACTGTCAGCTACTGCACTTTGTTTATCCTAAAATGATTGTTTAACCTTCACTTTCCAATATTAAATTAAGTAGCGGCAGTCTTTTTTGGCTTCTAGCAAGTACAAGTTCCGGTTTCATACAACTATTAGTGCAAATATGATAGAATATACAATAGAAAAATCCATTATTTTAAATTCATGTGGTCCCCAAATATTTCGTCTTTGAGAAGAAAATTGCTCGTTCAGAATGGCTTGCAACCAAAATTATCCAATTGAACCCAAAACTAACCCTACGTAAGCCATTAATTCCAAGAACAAACGAGAATGTCATATAGAACATGCACCAACTCAGATAACAGCATACCGGAAATTTCCAAAGAATCATTCTTGATCTCATATGATTTAACCAGCCAAAAATTGATATTAACTGCCTGTATTCAAAATTTTATCACAAAAATAATAAGAATGAGAAAATAGAAAGAACATAGAAAACAAAACGTCTTCTAAGCAAAACATTACTCGATACATTTCAGATGACCATTTCAGGTAAGGGCCTAAAGCTACAAACCAAATTTCATTTCCTGCTCGCCATTGCTGGTCTATCTGATTAAACAATTAAGGTTCTTAAGTTACCCCTTTCTCGTAGGTATCCTCAAAAGAGTGGATGGGCCAATAGTTGCAGCCCACGTTCATCGCTGTCCAATCGTTATATGCACAACATGCCTCATGAACATGATATTTGTTACACCGTTTTTCCTCTTCCGATCATTTTGTTGCGGTTGCCCCCAAAGTAGATAGAATTTTATCCATGTCTTCAAAGTGCTGCCAATCTTTTTGAGCTTCTTCATTGCCCTTGCTTTCCTGTTCATACAAGCAATATTTGTCACCAAGTAATATGATATATATTGGAGATGTTGGATGTGAGATCGTCAAATTAAACAGAAGAAAAGAAAAGAATAAATATCGCCATATACATGCAACACATGCACAGTGACCAAAGTTTTCATTTTTTACGAATTCAATAATGGTCTAAGGTAAAAGGATCTCGAGTCTTCAAAAATCTAGTCACATTGGAAAATGTCGTAGATATAAAGATATGCACTTGCAAGATAAAACAAGAATTCCAGTTGCAAAGTTTCTGAGAACCTCAAATGCAATCCAAATTTCTAACATATAGAAGAAAAACAGACCTCATATTTCTGAACCAGGGATGCCCACAAAGATTTGCACTGCCCAGGAGTTCGATTGAACCCATCAATTATCAAACTGTTAGATATTTCTTCCCACAGAGCCATTCTCCCCTTTACCACCTGAAATCTATCATGTAATCTCCCACGCAATTTTATCAGCTTCTTAATTTCCAGAGGTTTCCATTTGTTTTTTTTTGCATGCTTGGAAGGCTTCGATTGAGAACTTTGCACATCCGAGGACTCATCTTCACTGCTCACTCTACCATCATCTTGAAACTCTTGTATATGATCTTGTTGTGGAAATGAATTGCCAAGGGCTGATGGCAATGAGGCAAATGATTTCCAGAAATCATCTTGATCTTCATGGTCAGTTCGATGCCTGTCAGCTGAGCTGGAAGTTGAGCTGGCAATCCTATCATCAACTGCAGATTACCATGACAAAAAATGAGGACAAATTAAACAGTCAATTTAATTGACGACCTCAAATGGAAAAAAAAAAAAAAAAAAAAGAAAAGAAAAGCACAAGCAAGGATTATATTATCACAAGCATAGGTCAATGAAATCTCTATGCATTATTAAACAGTCATTTACTTGACAATCTGAAATGGAAGAAACAAAGAACAAAAAGAAAAGCACAAGCAAGGATTATATTATCATATGCATTGATCACAATGACAATCTCGTTGCATGCTGACATAACGCCTTTCTAGTGAAAGCTAACTCCCTACAAATGGGTGAGAACAGAGCAAATGCTGTCAAAGATTATCAGAAATTCTCACTCCCTTTCTGTAATTATCAATAAAAGAGACTGGAAATATACTTAATTATTTGGCATATAATTGCATTGTGTTGGATTTCCTAGTTAGGATTGAAATCCTTTGTATTTCCTTGTTAAAATTTATATTTTGTAGTTAGATTAGTATTCTATTTTATATTCCTAATTAAACTTTATTTTTATATTATCTAGTTAGTTTTTACTTTTCCTTATTAAAATAGGACTAAAAGTCTCTTTCTTTTCTCTATAAATAGGCCTAATTAGAGTTTATTTTTATATTTTCTAGTTAATTTTTACCTTTTTTTTAATTAAAATAAGACTAAAATTCTCTTTGTTTTCTCTATAAATGACTTGTATATTTTTAAAATTTTTAAGATGAAAGAATTAATGAAATTTTTATTGTAAAAAATCTTCATGATATCAAAGTCTTGAAAAGTACAAAGAAGTTGAGTTTTCTTTTTTTGTTATGTTAGTCCCATAAAACCTATTTTTTGGTTAAAAATCTCTAATTTTTCTGCTATGGATTGAAAACCCTATAATACTGAAATTTGATTAAAAATCACTAATTTTTTCTGATGTAGTTTGAGAACACTATAACACTAAAATTTGGTTAAAAATCCCTAACATTTTTTGTGTGATTTGAAAATCCTAGAACACCAAAATTTGGTTAAAAACTCCCAATTTTCTTGGTGTGGCCTAAGAACCCTAGAACACCAAAATTGGGGCTTTGTTATTTTGAGTAGGAGGTAACTTACACCACCACTCCCAAAGGGTGCGTCACCTTCAGATTGGCCTACCCACAAAATTCGGTCACTGGAGGTGCCGCGAGTGACGCACACGCACCGGTTGAAAATTGCTGGGTACTATTCACGTGTGAAGCCCTCTCTGGCCACTGTTTGATGTCGGTTCTTCTTCCGACCACTTCACCTGCAATTTCCGACCTTGACCAGCTCTGTCTTTGTTGGACTTCTCAGTTTCTAAGCTTGCTAATTTCCAGATTCTACTGCTTTTTTGCTTTGATTTTGGTCATCTTTTTTGTGTGGTTTGCTGCTAAAATGAGGTACAAAAGGAAAGCAACTAAAGAGCAACCTATTAATAGAGTCTTACAAAACTTCAAGAGTTGCCGCCATTTAATTTTGTACCTCGAGGACCTCATGAGAAATTCTAAGATTTTATATTATGAAAACAATTTCTTGAGGTTCCATTCAAGACAAGACTTATCACACCTTAATTTGCAAGTTGAGCATGTGATATTTATACACCAACTTGAGGGAGATTATTGAATTTCCTATTTAGGATAGAAATCCTTTGTATTTTCTTGTTAAAATTTATATTTTCTAGTTAGATTAGGATTCTATTTCATATTCCTAATTAGAGTTTATTTTTAGATTTCCTAGTTAGTTTTTACCTTTCCTTATTAAAATAGGACTAAAACTCTTTTCATTTTCGCTATAAATGGCTTGTACATTCTTAGAATTTTTAAGATAAGAGCATTAATAAAAAATTTATTCTAAAATATCTTCACAGTGCAAGGTACGGTGGCGTATATACAATTTTCTAATTTTTGTAATGACTATTTATAGAATTATACAGCACAAAAATCTATGTTCTCCAATATGCTTATCTAACTTTTATGAAGTTTATTTGCAGAATTATACACCAAAAATATTGAAGATATATTATGCCATATATTAATCTTATCTAATTCATTAAAGCTAACCAAATGATATGCAAGTCTCTATTGCCAGTCAAAATCCAATTCATGTCTCTAGCCTAAATCACCTTTAAAAGTCTGTCAATTTTAAAGTCAAACATCATAAAGATATTAATTTGAAGAAAAAATATCTTACCGCATACCAACTCCAAGAATTATTACATCACTATATGGTGGAGCTGGCTAGACCCTGTGTTTGTGTGTGTCTGAGTTGGAAGCCTGACGTATGTCAAGTGATTTTAGGACAACAATGAAGCAAAACATTCATGAATCAGTTCCAAGTTCAGCTTCATAAAACTTGTCTATATTTCTCCATTTTATTTAGTAGTACTAGATTTTCAGGCTTGTTTAACATCAGCTAATTTTTAAAATCAAGTCAAGTTCCATTCTGTTCATGTACATGGCTTTCATTTATTTATGGGCACAATACAGATCTCAATCTTCCGAGGATGAATAGAGAGAGAATATATATTTAGGCCCTTGTACCAGTCATAGCCTCAGCCAGAAGCCCTCTTTGCGTTTGCATGAATGCAAGCATACTTATTTTGTCAACTAGTGAAAAGATGTGGAATAACATCAAATTAGAATTAAGATATCGAGAGAAGGGACCACAACAATCTCTATTTAGTTCTGAAACTATCTACTCAAATGTGATCTGGAGCTCATCTCAAAAACAAACACACACATATGCTGATCCTGTTAAGGCCAGATTTCCTGGCATTAACAGAGACTGAGATACTGCCTAGTTTGAATTAAGTTCCATTCATCTTAGCATTCAACGTCTAGGTTTTTACACTTCAGTATTCAACATTGCTAGGCTTTGATTGCAGCCCTCATTAGATGGTTTTGCACCTTCTATTGTGTTCCACCAGATTAATTATTGATTCCCTAGCTAAGTGGCATAAGCAAAGCAGCATTCCACTAAGGATAATGAATAATTCATGCAAACACAAAAGACAGGTGCACACATTCCCTGACATGAAAAAGATGCACGAGCACCCACGCCTGCCCACATATATATGTGTGCACACGCAGACAAATTCATTCACTTGCATGGAGAGGGAGAGAGAACAAGATTACCTTCCAGATTCTCTATTGATGAGTTATCCAAATGCATATAGCCGTTGCTTTCTGCTTGTTTCTTGTTTGAGTGATCTCTTTCTGTATTTCCATCAATCACTTTTTTCAAACCTGATATCCCAAAACCAACACGGGAGCTGCCAGATAGCCTTGTTTTCAGGTCATCAGCAAGAACTCCAGCTGGATTTTCCAGGGCAACGGCAATGACTTCAGGTCTTTTACCACTATACTTCCTCACCATCTTCCTCAAAACCTCAGACACAGTCTTTTCCATGTGAGATAAAGGACAATTCACAGGACAGCTTGAAAGTGCAGCATGGGCAGCTTTATGGAGCGCGTCTAGAAGCTTCCCTTTATCCAACCACAAGCAGCGTGTAGTGATTCTTATTTTTCCTTTTATGGTATTGTCAACAAGGCTGTCTGCATTTTGCGGCCGTAAAATTTCCATGCTGTAACAGGGAAATGTCAGCATGCATCCAATACAAACTGCAAAGGTGTGAAGACTATTTAAGGATCTGCACACTCACCTAATGACTATAATGCCATCCGTTGCAATTCTCAGTCTCTCATCAATGCAAAGTTCAGTTGATGTGCCAAATGCTTTATCTCCATCACTATACATCAACTGCAATGCAACATTGAATTTAATAAACATTTCTCAATTTAATTCCTATAACTAAAAAATCTTAAAGCATAACCAACCTGCAAATTTTCCTTCCCAAGGGACATGAACCCATTAGATAGAACTCTTCTGTTTCTTAAGTGGGAAACTCCAAGCATCTCTCCATTCTTTATAACCTGAAGAATGGAAAAATAACAATTCTTACCGATATCATAATCCATAATCTCAAAAGGCGTAAAACATTAAGCCCAAAACAAGATCACTACATGTGTCATGCGCACAACTCCTCTTATTTTCTGATGCAAAAATTTTAGAACGGGAAGTTACAAGATGGCCAGCTAAAGCCATGTAGGCCATACCTGGCCTACTGTACAACTTTCCCATAGGCATTTAATGCAGATAGAGGCAAGATTTGGCTCATTCTTGTTTTTATGGATTTTCATTTACAATATGACCCACAAAGCAAATTTCAACGATCCCTACTATAAGTGTTGCAAATGCAGAGAGTAATCCACATCTGTGCAATGAGGGTCCCATAATAGATTTAATATTGCAGATTGGCATTTTCACATAAAAGATTTAAACTTGGGCTGGATGCTCAATCATTTGCCACTGCATATTGGACCAGGAGAGCAAAAGACCCACTAAAGCTACCATACATAACAACATGAGTGAGTTAAAACTAATGTCCTTGAAGTGGCATGGGATGTAATCAGATAGTCAATTACAAATATATTATATTATAACACTAATGTCCTTTGGTCTTTCTAGTCAAACTGAGAACATAAGCACTGCCCTCAAATGTTAATGAGAATAAGAACAAAGGTGACTAACAGTAGTATGTCGAATGCCAGTTGACTTCCCAAGCAATTCGTGCTCTTTCAAGAATAAGAGTTCTCCGTGTATGGGAAGAAAGTGTTGTGGCTTTACAATTCTAAGTACTTCCTCCTGAAAATTAGATAATCTTTTAGCTATTCTCGTTTACCATATGACCTTTGGCCTTGGAATAATCAATCAAACAATAATGAACAACCAAAGAGAAACATCCCAAGATTTAAATCAAGTTTATGTTTTATTGATGTCACTGCATGTGAAGTGCATGTAATTCGCCCACTTCATTCTAAACAAACCACTTTTATGTCATTATCATAAAAAAGCCATCTCCTACAATTGTGAGAACTGACCGTGTCTATTAAAGACAGGATCACATTAAGATGTGATAAGATCCAAAAAAGTTACAAATGAAATATTGAGAAGCGTAGAAAATCTTACTAGTTCCCCACGATATCCATGGCCAGATGTGTGCAGCATTTCATTCTTACCCATTATTATATTTGACCCAATCTCTGATATACGGTTCATCATTTGCATCACCCTAGATTCATTGCCAGGGATTACCTGAAAGTGAAATATAAAACTGCTCAAGATAACTAATTACAATGACTTATAACAATCAATAATGTGAGTTAATATCACAAACATATTCATAAAATCACTGAAATCTTGCAGAAGCAAGAAAAAGAAAAAGAGGAAATGTATTCAACAAATCAGCCACAGAAGTTATCAACAAAATGTAGGAAAATAGACATGTAAGCCTAAAATAAGAAGTTTCCCTATATCAAAATGCAGAAAATTGATGTACGAGGAAAAAAAGAAGAAGAGGAGGATCACCTAAAAGTGCAACATTTTTCATGAATTAATAATATTAGAACAAAAAAAGATCAATATCTCTGGTTATGTTACAATTTAGCAGCTCCCTCCTAAGATTTTCAACGAGTCCTGTGCATTAAATTCAGCACTTTCAAGGCTTAGAACATACACATTTCCCATGTACCATGAGATTAGCACACCCTGAAATATTCCAAACCCAGTAGGTGACCTAATAAACTAAAAAGTCTAAAACGTATCCAACAATGCAAAAATGACAGACTGAATACTTGAATCATTATACACCAGTTGAATGCATAAGTTTCTCAGCAGTATAATAAAATGAAAAAAAATAATCATTCAATAATTTTTAGTTAAGAATTTATAAAGGAAAATCAAATCATATTAGGCATCAAATTACCTTAGCTGAATATAGAATTATATCGTCCTTGGTCAATTTGAAGGAATGACTGCTGCCATACGATGCGAGATTCAGTGCAGCACGCGGCTCTGCCTGACAAATAGCAATGCACATCCACATGTTAAGTTAAATGGTACAACCATGAAATGAACAAGGCAACTAGATAACCTTACCTGAGATCCAGTTGTCACAATCAACAGATCCTTTGGTGCATAGGCATCAATGTCTTCAACTTTCACCTATACAATGTAAAATAGAAGGCATCATGAATTCATGAGGGTAAAATGAAGATGAAACATTTTTAGAAATGATTGACTCGCGCACACATAGCAAACAAATAACATATGCAAATAGTACTAAAGGTTTTATCCAAATGAAGATTGAAATTACAGAAGTTGAGTTCTGAAACATTTTCAAAACTGATGGACTCATGCATACATAGCAAACAAATAACATATGCAAATAGTACTAAATGTCTGATTCAAATGGTTTCTAAAAATCTTTTTTTTTTCTTATTTATTAGTAATATTACAAGCCTATGAGGTATATCAATCAGCAGTAGATCGATCCAAAACATACATTTTAAAAGAACCATCCCCATAAGTCAACTAGTATTTGTCAATGAAACAGTAAGATGCGTAATGTAATATCAAATTCATTCCCCAACTTTTTGCCCCAATTTCTCCATTTAATTTTTGTTTTTAAGATGAATATCCACATTACTCGTCTTCCAACAGAGTTCGTCCTTTAGAATTTCTTGGCCATCTAGTTGTCACACCAGTAAGCAGAACAGACTTATTGAGCCAAACCTGGTTGTGCTTTGATATGACATGCACTATTTAAATGCTGGTTGAAAGAAATTATGAGGTATAATAAAACCATTAACAGAGTTTAAATAGCCAATCTTAGCTAATTTTATGACTCAATATCCACAATTTGAGATAAACTGAAAGGAACTTTTAAAATAAACACAACTATGTGATCTTCTATGCCAAAAAAAAAAAAAAAAAAAAGAAGATGAGAAAAAAACCAAAAACCTGCAAACCAACAGGCAATAGTGAACTACAGAACAACGCAAGAAAATTATTTAAATATTTTTACCAGAGTAGAAGGATCAATTGGCGCCTTTCCATCCTTCCAAGCTGCATCCAGGTATGTCCTTAAGGACATGCCAACAAATACCTAACAAATTGAACACAAGATCATAACTATCAAGGATGTATCTATCTTTAAGAACTAATGTATAGTTTTTTCTCACAGATGTATATAGCAAAGTAGAGAAGAAGAAACTGAAGAACACGTACCAACTTTCTACCAGTCAAATCAGCAGCAGCTTTTACACTTCCCAGGCGATGTATATTTGATGCAAATTGAGTAGTAATGACTCTCCCTTTAGCGGCTGAAATATGTCTCGTTAGTGAATCAGCTACCACACTCTCGCTGATTGTCCTTCCAGGTGATAGTACATTAGTTGAGTCACTCATCATCTAAACAGGAGTGTGAATTAATTAGATGTCAAGTGGTGATGTCCTTTATGAACAACTTCAATTAAAGAATTCTGTTCACAATACATTCTTTAAAAGACGTCAACATCAAAGTAATACAGATAATGCAAAATTAACGTTCATCAATAAGGGAAAGAGCATTGTGAAGACATGATTAACATCAAACAATAACCCAAGAAAACTTACAGCCAAGACAGCAGAAGCCATTTATATCAATTTAAAGAAAAACAGTAAATCAAAATGGGTAGTCAGTTCCAATATTAAATGAAATGTAAATGAGCTCCTTCTAAAAAAGTGTTAGTCATTATTAACATCAAACAAATAACCCAAAAACACTTACAGCCAAGACATTCGAAGCCATTTAGATCAATCCAAATGGATAGTCATTCCAATATTAAATGAAATGTAAATGTGCTCCCAAAAAATTTTAATAGAAAGTCAAGAATATTAAACGGGTCAAGCTATGCTTCATTATCTAACTATCAAAACGCAAAAAATTAAAAATTAAAAATAAAAATAAAAAACTCAAGAACACCATCTCTTCAACAAATTTAAACCAATAGAATTTGCTTTAATTGATTCATGTCAATACAATCAGCTGATAATCGGAGGAAATAAATTCAGGAGACTTACCAACGTTACTCCTTCTTTTGATAGTTCCTCTAGTGCTTGGCGATCAAAGACTTTCCCATCCAATGGTGATTCATCAATCTGTAATTGAAAACATCTTATGCAGCTCTTGAACTCAAATGAAATAGAAAAGAAAATGTCTGAATAAATAAGCTACCTTCCAGTCCCCAGTATGAAATATTGTACCATCATCGCAACGAAGTACCAGTCCACAACAATCAGGAATAGAATGAGTCACCCTGATTGGCTCCACCTCAAAAGGCCCAGCTTGAAATTTCTTTTTAGTTCTAAACACCTTCAGTCTAGAGGGAACAAATATGCCATTCTCCTTCAGTCTCTTTTTGATCAACTGTTGAAAAATGAAAAAGCATATCACATCTCAAAGAGACACACCGCCAGTGCCATGTCATTGTTCTTACTTTGAACTTATGTTGCTTATTTGTTTTCTCCTTTTGCTTTTTTAATTAAAATGATACTTGGGTTAACCATTCAGCTTGAGAGTAAAAGGGTCAATATCAATACGAGTTAATTATTTAGTACCTATAGGCGAAAACATAAGAGAGATGGATGTGCTGGTCAAAGTGTGTGCGCACAAAAGCACGCTAGTGTTTATATGGTCAATTCATGAATGAATGTACAACTAAAACCCACCTCCATTGTGAAAGACGATGAATATATTGGAGTACGGGAATCCAGAGCTGGGATAACCTGATTAGCCAGTGAAAGAACTATTAAATTTTTTTTCTAAAAAAAAGCAATAAATAAAATAAAAATATTTTCTTTTCTTATTAAAAAGATAAAGAGAAAAGTTATGAAACAAGAAAGAAGAAATTGAAATTTTTGTCATTCATTTATGAGCCAAACTATGCCACCCGTAAGGTTGAAAACATCCAATGAAACCAAAAATCTACTAAAGCTCTAAGAATTACATTTCAAAACTAAATCACAAAGCTCAGTTTGTGATTTCCATTTCCCTCTATCATTCTTCAATTCTGTCCATCAGATTGTGGCAATCAGTGTTTTAACTGCACAGAAAGTTAGGTTTCCCACATCCCCAACCCAAAAAAGAAAGGTGAAAAACCTCCCAACTTTGCTTGTGCACCAAATACCTTCTCAATAGTAAAATAAAATAAGGTGTGACAAAATCACTCCATTGAGAATCAAAAGGATTCAAAACCAAAGGAAATACGAAACACACCATAGATGACCTAATTATGCAGCAATGCCAAATTTTTTCTAAGAGCAGCCACATCTAGACCTTAGTATGTCCAAAGAACATCTCTTAAGAATGCCGCAAAGGTGCCAAATATAAGATGCGTCAGCTACAACAGCCATCAGCAGGGATCAAGCCCAACAGCCCATTTGAGTTCTCAAATCAATGTTCTCCTCTGTTAAAATAAGATCAATATCCACCAGTCAAATATCGCCCCATAAACACTTCGTTTTTCTCATGGAAAGTATTATCCTCTCTAATCTCGTGTTGGCTTTCATCACTATAACAGTAAGGCTCCTCGACTAAAAAATGATTGGTGGCTTAGCTTGCCTCCCACTATATCAGTAACAGAATGTTGAGACTACAGACCATCAAAACCCAAAGAAGAGACCCTAACTATCAAAACTTTCATACAGTTTTCTCTTTTCTAACTGGACTCCAATGGAGTTAACAGGCTTAAGGGACAAGTCTTTGATCAGGCACTTCCACCATTGCCAAGAAGTAGAAAGAAACTTTACCCAAGGCAACGCACCAATGTGATCTTCGTGTCCATGAGTTATAACAACAGCTTCAATTTTGTGGCTCCATCTTTTTATAAATGTGGTATCAGGTATAATTTTTTGGACTCCAAGCTCATCATAGCTGGCATGCATCATATAGAATAAATAATACAATGTTAGTACATCCAAATAGTTGCTCAAAATCCATGCAAAAGGACTACAATTTCCAGTGCCTTTCACAAAATAGCTTATTCCTTGAGGTAAGGATGAGATTTCCCTGTATTTGATTTTGGAAATTTAATCCCTCGCTAGTTCATGTGACACTTGAAATTGGTAACTTTATGAAGCTACAGCTGTATGGTTTAAATAATTCAACAGAATAATCCCAAAAGAAAATTTTATCTACTTCGCATAAATGCATGCACTAAACATCTAAATCAACCAGTCTGAATCAAAACTATGCCTTACTCTGGAAACATAACACCAGCATCAATTAGTATATAGCGATCGTAATTTCCAACAAGCATGCAATTCATCCCTATCTCTCCTAGGCCACCAATTGGAACAACACGAAGTGGTGGACCATTAGATCCTTCATAAAACTGTTCCATCTTGCGTTGAACAGAATCATCCATACTTTTCCTAGGCCCTTCCATTCTTCCTGATCTTTTACGTGGTGTTTTGGATCCATGGCTGCCTAGAGCAAGAAAACATAGCGCAACCATTATGAAAGCGAAATTTCTGATAGCAGTATCCATTATTTACAATACTACAGAAACCGAGTAAAAACATATTTGAAAAACAATGATGATACAAAAGGCTAAGTAATACACACCAATTCACAAGAAAAATAATGGGGACTGTATCAGATGTATGAGGTTTCTGACCTTTTAACTGCATATATTCAAATTTGCTTTAACGTGCAGACAGATACGTTAGTTAGGACAAGTTGGGAGGGCCAATTTATCCTTTCTATATAGGATAAATAGTTTGGAAGTTTTTATCTTAGAATCCTGATTATTTGAGACACGATAGAGTTAAACCCTTATCTATGTCAATTCAAGCTCAAATTCCTTTGCTTTTCTTTAATGTCTTTACTTCGTTAGAAAATTCATACACATAAAAAAAAATTAAAAAAAAAATATGCACCAAAAAATGCCAAGAATCAAGTTAACCATCCTTCTATACACATCAGAACCACAAAAACAATGGGGCTCAATCGTATCACAATCTTCTCGCCAACTATTCCTTCACTATTTATCAGCAAATACTCATTAATTAAAATAAAATTACTCAAAAGAAAAAGAAAAAAGTTATGCTGCTATGTTTCAGCACAGCACGCACCTATTGAAGTGGGAGAGCCAACAGAGCAGGAAATGGAATACTTTCTCGGGCCAGGCAGACGCAGAAGACTGTAAGGGCAAGGAGAGAGAGCACTAAAGGCGGCCATTTTATGAAACTGTTTGGGTCTACAAGAAGCAGAACATGTAGACCCAAAGTATAATGAATAAGAAAGAGAAAAGCTCCCTAATGCCCCAAAGTGCATGTGAACATAAGTTTCAGAGAGGGGAAACTGCGAGCAAGAACCCTAGAATTCACTTACGAGGCTCGAAACTAAAGAGAAGAGTGATTGAACTTTGTTGAAGCGGGAAATTGAGTAACTGAGTGAGAGAGTTTAAGCTAAATAAGCTAAGCCGGCAGAGATTTTTTTTTCCTTTGTAAGGTTGGGAAGTAAAATATCTTTCTTATCGTTTTCATTTTCAAGATACAAGACGATAAATTACTCGCACGTGCTTTGCCTAATTATCCACACGCCTGTTTCAAAAAAAAAGAGAAAAAAACTATTGCTTTTTATTATTAAAATGCTTTTTATCACCATCATCATCATCATCATCATCATATTATTATTATTATTATAAATTTCTATGATGAATTTATTTTTTAATAAATTTTAAAAGTTAAAATATAAACATTGATATGTAATTTTTTTTCATGATGCATTTTAAGATGATTTTAATTATATTTTTCTGAGTTATTGAGGTAATCTATATTATGTGTGACAATTTTCATGTGAATTGTGATTCAAATGATTAATTTTATATATTACATGATAAGTATCATTATTCTCAATTTAACTCAAGCTTGTTACCCACCTCAAAACTCATACCCTTGGGTGGATGAATTACATTAAGTGATAAATGTTATCCCCATTAAGTGACAAATTACAAAGCTTTTTATTATTATTATTATTTCATTAGTCTTATCTTTTTTTATTTTTCATTTAATTATCTTTCTCTTAACAATAATAAATTTAATAACTGATTAAAAATGAAGTTAAAAATAGTTTATGTAGTTTAAAACTAATATATAGTATTTTTTTATTAATTAAGAGGAAATAAGTAAATTTTTGTCAAGTTGGAGTACGTTACGGGACGTTTATAAGATTTATCTGATGGGGAAAATATGTATTAAGCCAAATGTAAAACAAGTTATAGTAATAAATCTTTTCATCTATTATTCTATCTGGTGGAATTAAGTGAAATGTAACCCTTAATGGACACTTAGCAGCTATTTTTGAAGGTGCAATGAAAGCATAGGCACTATTTGATCCAGGCAAGAAGATACAGTTATCTGTTGTATATAGATTGCCTCTAGTTTGTATACTTGTAGTCCATAAATGATCCAGGCAAGAAGATCAATTAGCAACATCTACGGATTAGCTTAATCGAAACCCTTGCGTTTGATCGTAAGAAACTATTTCGTCCAAAATACAATAATCATTGCCGAGCCAAGAAAGGTAGAAGTACTGAGGAAATTTCCAGATGGCACTACCATTTGGTTAGAATCTCCCAGTAACTAAATCTGAGCATTGAACTCCACATCAACCATGAAAACAATGCTGTAGGAGCGTGCATGCCTACACTGAAATGTCGATGTGAGAACAAAGTACCCGGGTAATGCAAATTACAGTTCATGTTACAACATCGATCCAGGAAACTTCCACAGTGAACTGCAGTCATCAAGTTTCATTGGCGTGTCCATTAATCCAGGGCAGTCCTGTTTGAAGACATTGTTTTGTCTCTGGCAAAGGAACAATAGGTCCAAGAAAGATGCGCCACAAGTCGAGTATTATAGTTACCAACATTGCAGCACCTAAAGCATCAACTGCCACTCTCGGTAAGTCCCATAAATCACCAGGTTTCTCATCAATCCTGCGCACATCAGTGAATCCAATGGAGTTAGCATACCTTTTTGAACACATTATCCTTTCAGATCCTAACCATATAAAATAACCCCAATTATTTCATTTTCTTCCAACCTTTTTCATCTGATGATTTACTTTATCATCCTAACTAATGCATGTCCTCAAAAACTATCATCTGCCGCACTTTTTTAGACCAATAAATGCATTATGAATAGACCTTGTAACATTAAGTGTACAAACAAACCATTAAATAAGGTAATTTAAAAATGTTATCATGAACTGAAGCAAATTAAGCTGACAATACAATGTTGCAATTTTTACATGTTAACAGGCATGGTAGTGAGAACAATTGTTAAGCAGATACAGAATGCAAAAGATGTTGCATAATGAAAGAAATGGTCTGACATCAAATTTATTACTAGGTTTGCTTCTTACCTTAAAAACATTGGGAAGCTTACAATGAAGTAGATGGCATAAAACAAGGACCCAACTTTGTACATGGAAGCCCGGTCCACAAATTCATAGTAAGGGAACTGTAAATGTTCAAAACAAAATGTCCCTTGTTAGTGACTTGGTGCACATATTACTGACAAGTTTGAGTGTTGAGAACTCGACATTAGCAGTCATTTCACTGAAAACTATAATTATTATGAGTTCAACCTACTACAAAGAATACATAGCATTTTACAAGAGGCAGGCCAAAATCCATTGGTAGAAGATTGTAAAAATTTCATCATTGCCATAAGTAGACATCTGCAGTTATTGAACACCACAGAACCAATCAAATAGAGCCCCAGATGGAACAGGATAATACATGTTGGGAAAGATATCCCAGGAGCCCAATGATATAAAACAGATCATATTCTTTATTGCCTAATCCTCTTGCTAGTCCACAATGTGCACTACTTTTGTACAGTTGGATAGAAAATTTGAAATGTTAACAGAAGACAAAAAACCAAGTTACCACTTACATTAGAAATGGCTACAGTTTCCAGGTATGCTATGAAATATGCAAGAGCCAATATCCATGCTGCCTCAATAGTCCATTGAAGATTAATAGGCATGTCAGCCATAGCATGCCGGAGTCTGCGAAGTGTCATGTTTGAGGTGACGTGGTAAAACAGGAAGCAAACATGTGTTAGAAGGAAAGTTGTGTGGGGAACCTGCACATAATAGTAGAAAAAAGTCAGTATACAAGACAGCATGTAGGTTAATAAGAGCGTTTCATGCTTTGTGGCTTACATCATTCATCTTCCAAGATGGAAATGTATAAGAAGCTCCCAGAACGGTAAAGAAATAGTGTGTCCAAAAGTAGTTTCCAACATAGCTGAAAATGATTATCCATAGACTAGCCTGCCATAACATTGAGTTCACAATTCAGGATATGCAATTGCCTTGAATATCAACAACCAGATACCATAGGGTGCAAAGCATTATCTCTGGTCTTTTATACAAAAACAGTTCAAATTTGCTAAGGATACTGTACTGATAAAAATGAGGAATAACTTTGCTAGGAATTCACACTATTATGAAGCCCAATATAACTTCATAGTGTTCAAATCGTGCCAGGGATCAAGCTATATTGGATGAAATAAGAACATCTAATAAATGAAGAGCTTCCACAGAATTTAACACGTGAACTAGCATGTTCACAAAATCATTTCGTCCCCAAGAAAGGTAATATTGACAAAAGATTGAGCAAAAGTATGCACGATTCTACTGTATAGTTAAGAAATTGAAGGCCTTAACAAATTTATACAAAAAAATAAACCAAGTTCCACAACAATGTAATCTCTAGATGGTCATGATAGGTAAAATGTTATACTAAAAAGCACTTGCCTTGACCCAATAACGGTCCTTCCAAGCCAGGCTGCAATCAGCCTGCATAAGAGAGAAGACAATTAAGATGATAATATAAAAAATTCTGAGGAAAAAAAAATATTCAAGGCTGTAATTCTTGAAATGTTTAGAAAAAGAAAAAAAAAGAGTAATGAATTTACCTTTCCAACAAATATTATTGGAATCAAGAAAGAAGGAACAGCCGACACCATAGCCAAAAGCAAGTATTCCAATTCCGTAAAGCTCTGCAACAGAAAATGATAGTTTTAGACAACTGAGCTGCTGCCTTATGCCGATAGTAACTCTAGTTTGGATGAGAATTATTATCTCCGATGAGAAGTAGAGCAATATATTCATGTATACGCAAAATGTCATCACAGTTAAACAAATTAGAGAACAACTGAAAAAACAAATGCGAAATTCTTACCATCAAAAAAAAAATAAAAAACAGAGAGAGAAAGAAATCTCCTTTCCACAAAATACAAAACCATGTTCATAAAAATTATAACTTTTTGTCCATAAAAATCCAGCTTTAATCAAACCGAAGAAGTCTATAACTTGCTGTGAGACATTGACTTAATAACTTGACAATGATAGGATCATCAGGCAACAGAAACTCCTAAATCAAATTGCATCTTAAATTATTGAAAAAAAAAAAAAAACAAACTTTACCTCGTAAAGCTTGTAAGGAACCACAATACCCAAACAGAGAGTAAGCCAAAAAGGAGTATAGCAGAGAAAGAAAAGCTCGCCCCATCTTTTGCTGGCATTAGGAGCCAACCATAGACTCGAACTGTAGTCACCTGACTTCATACCTGGGTTAACGCCAATAACACATTTCATTAACGAACGACACTAAAAGCCCAATCTTGACAAAATCACCCAAAAAAAAAATAAAGGAAATTGGATTTACCAGTTATTTTCCGGATATAGGGAGCAAATCGTGTACTGATATTTTGGGATCTGAAAGGAGCGAAAGAAGAAAAGGGGCGTGGGTGAAGCCAGCAACCGGCGGTGTGTGGCGTATAGTAGAGCTTGTAGGGAGAGAGTGAGCAGTGCCAGCTTGTAGGGAGAGAGACTCTACTTTGTTTTCATGTTGAGTCCACCTTTCCTAGTGCCTTCAGTGGCCGTCATTTTTTAATCAGTCTGATAATAATAGAAAAAGATCTAACTTTAAAAGTTATGGTCGTCTTCGGATGCCAAAAATGAAAGAAATACGTTTGGAAAAACTGCATTGGGAGCTTCGCAAACTTCGACCTTTTTATACATTATTACATTCCTGTACTTTTAAAAAAATTAACATTAAATTTATGTATTTTTTATTATTTATATTATATTCAATTTAAATGTATTTTTTTCTAAATAATTTAATCTGTAATAATGATATTTTTCTTTAAAGCCAAATTTACCAAACCGATTATAAAAATATCTTATAAGAATTTTAAAAATAAAAATAAATAAAAAAAACTGCTATTCTAACGAGACATTTTATAATTAACCATACCAATAAAGTTTGACTTTTGATTGGAATTAGTATTGATAAATTATAAAGATAATACATGAGAAAAATATTTATACACTTCAATTACTATTCATAATTTAGTTATACATTCGATTTTGTAGATGGCATTTTATACACTTGAATTTGGATAATGGTATTTTTGCCAAATTTAAAAAATATAAAATGATAAAAAAAAAAGTTGGATGCATATATTCTTATGTATATATTCTTGTATGTAACTATGTATAATAAATTCTCATCCCTTCAATTTATCCAAAAAAAATCACTTAATACTATAAACTTTACAAACAATACTATATATTTTACGGCTCCTGAATTTGTAAAATTAAAATACATTACCTTCTTATTTTTGGTATATAAAATAGGTATTATTGCATATAAATATGTGATAATGTGGAGAAATATCCAATGAAATAACGCCACGAAATTTTATTTACCATGTAAAAATATCCCACCTCTTAAATTTATTTAAATAATTCACTTAATACTTTGAATATTTTGCCAGCAACTACTTAACTCCATGAATTTACAAAATCGAAATATATTTGCCTACTTTTTTTTACTATCTGAACAGGTATAAGTGTATGTAAAACACACATGATGACATGGAAAAAAAAATATAAAATCTAATAATTGTTCATCAAATTTTGTATGTTTAAAATTTCAAATTTTATTAAAATTAATTATTATATTGAAATTTGTTTAAATAAAAATAAAAATATTAATGAATCAATGTTTATTTTAACGCATATAATAAATATAAGTAAAAACATTAATAAATTAATCAAAATGGGCCATATATTTCAATTTTATATGTTAAGTGGCTATTTAAAAAAAATAAAAGGTTAAATATATTATTGAGACAAGTTTAAAGGGATTAAAAGTTTTAATGTCCTGCCACTCAATTTCATATGACTCCCCCATTAATAAATAATGAGTCAAGATAAATTCAGATGAATGGAAAGTTACCTGTAAAATTTAAGGGATTTGAGTGAATATTTTTTTAGATAAATTTAAAGGGAAGAGATGTACTAGTTCGTTGGCATTACAAGTAATTATCCATTATGGCCATGTTTGTTTTCCCGTATAGTATACAGGATAGCATAAAATAATACAGGCTAATACATTAGAGGGTGTTTGGCTAATTTTTCTAAAAAATAATACATGTATTATATAATACAACATTTAGTTTTTATCCTATATACACAGTATAAAATAGTACACCCCTCCCCCCTGGGTTTATTTAATACGGTATTTATCCTTATTTTTACTTTTTCTCATTTTATATAAATTCTATTTTATTATTTTATTATCATTTTTATTTGTGAATATATATTTTGTGTGTCATAATAGTTTATTAAATTTATTTAGTTTGAATATTATTATTATTATTATTAAATTCTTTTTTGAATGATTTTCTACTTATGAGCCTGTTACATATTGGATTATGTCTAAAATAATAAAATAATAATAATTAAGTTTATTTATTTTGATTTGTTATGGGACTATGTATAAAATTATTAATTTTAACACATTTATTAATATATTTCAATTATATAATTGAATGTTATTAATTAAATTGCTTGTTTGATTGTTAATTTATCTACTATTATATATTTATATTTCAAGAAATTTTTGCACATTTTTAAAAAATTGTATTTTACAATTAATTTTTTTGTCTAAATTGATAATATTAAAAATAATTTAATTTTTCATATTTTTTAATTTTATTTAAAAACAATACAATATACTATTATATATCAAATACAATATAAAATAATACAAACTAATATAATATTATACCAAACACTGTATAATATAATACAAATTAATATTATACAGACTAATACTATACAGGCTAATACTATACAGACTAATACTATACAGGCTAATACAATACAACGAACCAAACGTGCCTTATAAGGATTAGCCTGCTTTGTTAAAATTGTTATAATTTTAATAAATAGTGTATTTTTTTTCTGTCCGTGTGTCTCTCTCTTTCAAAAAAATCTTGGGCTTCTGGCCCGATTCCAGTACAGTAGTGTCGTTGTTGCCTTATTCACAAGTGAGAGTGAGGTCTGTTCCTTCGGAACCCCACATCGCTTGGTGATTGTAGCGTGTGTGAATATAAGTATTAGCATATTTTATTAAAATCGTCATAATTTTAATAAAAGATGTTTTACTTCGTTCGTGTGTGTCTTAAAAAATAATTATCCATTAACAGTGTATCATGTCATAAAATTTTTACATGAATGTGGTGGACCCGTATAAGTTGATATAACATACATGTCGAGGTATTGAATGAGCAAATCAGGGGTGGTCCCTTAGTTGCATGGAATACACTTGCCATAGACCACACCATTTCATTCCTAAAATCATCTTCACAGCAATTGTGCTCATTTAATGGCAAAAGATACAATCTTGCAACGATCTTTGTCTCTTTTTGAAATTCAAAAGCCACTTGTCAACCAATCCATGCACACTCTTCATGCACAGCCTCTCTACAGAGTCTACACCATACTCTCCATAGTTGGATTTATAGGTGGGTGCGAAAGAGACAGAGAAGGGGGCGAGACATGGGAAAAGGAAGTGAGGCCTTAGTGGCATGCAGTGATAGGAGCATGGGCACAGGAATTGCTATTTGGGACTTACAAACAGGAGATCGAATCCTCCACATACCCTCTTGTGCTGCTCCCCCTCATGGTTTGTTGTGCTTAAAAGACCAGTTCCTTTTAGCTTCTCAGGTTAACAAACATGGATCTGTTGGTGGTGGAGCTGTCTTTGCCTGGCAATTGAACAGGGTAAATATATACTTTGATCCTTTTTTCACTTACTCGGGATTTATTGTGTCAGTTATGCCATTTGTGGCCGTATTCTTATGTAAACTGTTCTTTGGGTACTAATATCAAACAGATGACATGCTGTCTATTTATGGTTACCCAAGCAGTGAAGCGTTGCTATCACTGTTATTAATCTGGATAGTAAAACCGGGGTTTTGTAAAATTGCAATTATGATTCTTGGTTTAAGCAAATAATGTTGTTTGATTGATTTTCGAAACGAAGCTTCTGCTTGTACTGATTTTTTCTCTGGGGGTACATTTTTAAACTTGTTTTCGTCAATTTAGCATACATTTTGCTTATTGAGGATTACGCATGATGATAGAGGAAAGATTTTTTTTTTTTTAATTTTGGGCGGAATTCTTAATTTGTTAGCAGGAAAAAAGGTGATGATTTGCTTTTGTGCTCAATTTTCAGCCTCAATCACCAATACTGAGCTACCCAATTGAAGCCATTGGACCAATTTCCTGCACCACGGATGGAGTTTATCTTGCAGGAGGCGCTGCTTCGGGAAATGCTTATATTTGGGAGGTTAGTAGCCTAGTCCTTCGTTTCCATTTCAGTAAGGCAAAAGGGAAATCCGTTACCCTTTTATTTTTATTTTTATTTTTTGTAAACTTGCTTGTTATGAAGGACAAAACATGACTTATGTGATGAGTTCCTCCATAGGTTCTCATTTTGGTAGCTACACTGGTCACTGTGTTGAACATCATATTTATCTGAACTAGACTGCTTTTTTTATTATTGAGTTTTCTTTTTCCTTTTCTATTTTTGAACGTTTGTGCAAACAGTTATTCTTGTTTCAGACGAAGACTATAGATTCTAATAAGGTTGGGAATAAATGTAGGTTGCTTCTGGAAAATTACTTAAAACATGGCGTGCCCATCAAACATCTTTGAAGTGCTTGGTATTTTCTAATGACGATTCACTCCTCATTTCTGGCTCCGAAGATGGCATGATCTGCATGTGGTCTATGCTGAGGTAAAGATTGAATCTCTCTCTCTTCATCTCTTTTTAAACTCATAAAGAAATGTTTTAGGAGCAAAATCTTATGAGTGATTTATCTTTTTTTCTTTTCTTATTTTATCTTTTTATGCCAATTACATGTAAGTGTGGTAGACGTGGAGAATTTGGAAAGCTCATCTTCGCTATTATACTTTTCATCAGAGCATAAGTCCTCTATAAGTGGTCTGTTAACAGCATCAGGCAGTTCAAATTCAAGTTTTATATCAAGCTCCCTTGACGCCACATGCAAGGTCACCATATGTTTTTACACATTATACTGCCATTGATTAAATTCTTTGACATTTAAATTCTTCTTACACGAAAGAGCATAAATTTTCCATTCTGTAGGCATGGGACCTGACCTCAGGTAGACTTGTCCAAACACAGGAATATCCATTGGCGATCACTGCAGTCATCCTTCATCCAGCAGAGCAATTCCTATTTGCTGGCAGTGCAGATGGAAGAATTTTTATGAGTGAGGTTAACTTTGGACTAATGGATGATCCTTTCGGTGATCAACTGGTTGTACAAGAAGGACACAAGTAATGTTTAATGTATGATGATACATTAAATTTCTTGAAATCTGATTAGATATGAACTCTTGCAGATATAGAGGACTATTTAAAACTGAAAAGAAAACATGAATCTGAAAATTTGTTGTTTCAGTCTATCTAATAAGATATAATCGAACATCCAATTGATTTTTCTTTTCTTTTTGCAGTTGCATTTTTATTGTTGTCCGAGTATGTTATGAAGACCTGCTTGCCCTAGTTACCTTTACATGACTAGATTATTGACCTTCCGTAATTTGATGGATAGATGTTGTATTGTTTTCTAGCAAATGGAGATAATTATTCTAGTAATTTGGCCATGTAGGTTTAAAGAGTTCCATCTTCCTTGTAGGGGATCTATAACAGCATTGACCTTCAGTACACTGGGTCTGATATCAGCTTCTGAAGATGGTACAATCTGCCTCTGGGATGCAAACAGTTGGGTAACAATACGGAGATTTAACTACCAAAAGGGTAATTGTAACCTCTACTGCTCTGCAAATTTCATCGACTTCTTTTATTTTTGTTTTCTGCTGTATAGGCAAGTAGGTGGAGGATGTTAAAGATAGAGAGAGAGAGAGAAAATCTGAAAATCTTTTTTATTTATTAAAGACAGAAAATGCTGGTGGTTGATGATTCAGTTTTCATTTTGTTTAGCACCAGCTAATAATTGAAAATAGGAGAAAGTAGAAGTATTTGAGAGAAATCTTTTATTTAACAGAGGAAAATGGAGAAAATGGAGCTCGCTTTTATCATTTTGTTCATCTGTAAGCAGGGGCGGTAACTAATGTTATAGTGATTCCACACTCTTCTCTGCTTCCGTCGTCAAATCACCAAAGATTTCAACACCAGTTCCATGTTTCTTTGCTGGAAAAGTGTCCTCAGCCGAACGACTCATCTACAGAAACAGTTGCTCTCCTCCATCCATGTTTCTCCCTTGAGGATAATCAAACTTCTGTTGATTTCAGTACCAGTTCCTTGGACCACCAAATATTTGAAATGGAGGTCTCTCTTTCTCCCCCTTGTCCACTCAAGTTACTTCTTAGTTCTTACATTAACTAAATATAATGATAGACTGCAGAGAGAATATTCTAGGCCCAGTCCGTGTGATGCATTGGGGCACATGGAAAAGCATACAAGTTGCCAGATACAACTTGTGCAGTAACTAGTGTGCCATTTACAACCAATAAATATAATTTATATTTCTCTATATGCTGCTATTTTTTCTTATGTCCCTGTTGGTATGTAAACAGGAAGAATGCACACCTGCAGCCCTGCAGATGAGGGTAGAGACGAGCATAGAGCACCGGATGTGGGCTACAAGAATGACAAAACATGTAATGGAAATGAACAAGATTTTGCAATCTCGTTTGCTAGATATGATGCAGATTCGGTTATTACAGAAAACCGAAAATGACTTGCCCACTGCAAGAAAGAACAAGAAACATAAAGTTGAATGTCCACCTGTTGAGGAAGAGAAGCCATTTCAATCATCAAATTAAACAATACAAGGTATAGAGTGGACTGGACAATTTGTGCTTTAGAAGCTTAGAATGCCATTGCCTTGTGCTTAGAAGCTTATTACCTTGAAGGATTACGGCGTCAAATCTTTTCTTGCCTTGTAAACTTTTTGGAAGAACTACATTATCTATTATATTTTAATTATTATTTTTTTTGAAACTATATTTTAATTATTTTTAAAATAGAATAAAGTGGGTTTTTTTTGTTTACTGAATTTAAAGGTTACGATGACAAAAGATTTACAATTATTTGAAATTCATACTAGATTAAAAGAACTATTTCTTCAAATTTTTTAACAGCAAAATGAGACACCATTAGCCTTAGATGACAATGTCATTTTTTTCAGAATTTTGAAAGAAAATAATTAAAAAAATAATTAGAATAAGTTATATAATTAGTTGGAATTCACCATATTAAGAGATTTTCTTAAAAGCGGGATAAATTAATAATACAATAGAAAGCGTAAAAAAAAGTTTGTCCCCAAAAGAAAGAAAAATGATGTGAAAAAAAATAAACATATATTGTCAAGTTTTTTTTTTTAAAAAAAAATGAACTAAAAAAAATTTACATTGAATCATTTTGTTTTTAATTTTGACCATATTAGGTCATTGATTGAAAATAGTGACGGGAATTAAATACATTGCAGTTAATATTGTGTGATGTCAAAAAAAAATTTGACATTTATTGAAAAAATTATTAAAAATTCACATTAAAGATAAAAAAAAAATCGGATAATTTATATCATTGATCATCCCAATATAACATTTGTAACAATAAAATCTCTAATCAACTATAATTTGTAACGTAAAAATTATTCAATTTTAATTTATGTAACAAAAAATGCATTTTACCCTATTTTTCAGGTTTACATGTTAACACTATAGTCCTTTTTTATTTTAAAAATTTTATTTATTTTCTTACATCAATCAAAACGAGTGTACTATATAATAGAAATTTTAACTCACCTAACTATAATTATATAACTACTCAAAAATCTTAAAATTATTTTAAATACTGAATTTTAACTTTTCTAATTTTTCATATTATTTAAAATACAAAAAACTTGCAACAAAATTAAAAAATTCTTTATATTTGATAAAATAATTCTCAAACCCGTTCAGATGTAGAATCAATTCTTCCAAACATATTTCAAGAGTTCAACTTATAAACGGTTAAATTTTTCAAAATATTCATTCAGAGAATTAATATTGTCAAGAATAATATTTACCAATTCTATTATTGGATTCTTATCTATTCCGTGATCTAAAGGAACACAATCAAGGAATTGACAATTATTTGGTATAAAAAATATAACAATTTAGTTGAATTCTTTTTAAGGCATTAAAAAAATTGTTTCAAGTTTGAGAATTATTTTTTAAAAAATAGAAGGACTGTGAATTTTGTTTCAATTTTCCAATATTTTGACGAATATAAAAATTTGAAAAAGTTAGAAACATTAAAATTCAATCTCCAAAATAATTTTAAGATTTTTTAATACCTCTATAGTTTTGCTTGTGCGAGTTAAAATTTATAATATAAAGCATATGCTTTTAATTAATATTATAGTTTTGTAAAAATTTTGAAAAAAAAAAAAAACAAGACTGTTGACCTTCAAATCTACGAGATATCAGGTTAAAAATACTTTTTTATTACATGAATTAAAGTTATGATTTTTATATTATAAATTAAAAGTTATAGGTCCACTGTACAGTATAGAATGGTAGAAGAAATTCTGAAGCATAATGGCTGGCATATTCCTACTCAGTTATAGAATAAATAAATAAATAAAGTGACGTGGATGCTAAATCACCAAAATATCCAACTCCGTTGGGCGTGGCTTTCCCAATTCCGAAATGACGTGGCAGCTCAACACATCCGTTCTCACTTTTTTTTTTCAATGCGTTACTCACTCACGCGGAGCTTCGCTGCTCTCTCTCCCAGATTTCCTCTGCCTGCCAATTATTCTATGATCGCTCTCAGCTGCCGAGTAGCAGCGGCTGCCGCCGCCTTGAAGATCATACCGGCTGTCCATCGTCTCCTTACTGTTGGCCGATGTTACACCACCGCAGGTGCTGCTCTACCGCTGCTCGACCCCGATTACTACTATTACAACCACAGCAACTACTGCGAGCAGAAGGGCGACTTGCTTGAGACAGTTCTTATGGTTGAAACGGAGAGTTCGATTCCAAGAAGAGGAGTGCAGTGGGCCTTCATTGGATATCCACGTATCAAGAAGCGCGTGTATGCCGAGAAGCTATCGAAGCTTCTAGAAGTTCCTTATATTTCCATGGCTAGTCTCGTTCGCCAAGAGCTCAACCCTGGCACCGATCTCTACAAACAGGTCTATTAGGGTTACTTAATGGATTTTCTGTTAGTGATATTTTCCTGGAAAAGACAAGATCGCTTTATCTTTAGAGAATCCATTTTGATACAAATATACAAAGATTCTTCTAGATTGTTATAACTGAGAAATGTGGCCATTTTAGTTGAGAGTTCCGCATAAATGGAAACATTATTTGAGATAGTGCAATTTCTCCTTAGTTTTCACCTTCTTTTTTTAATTGTAGATTGCAAATGCTGTGAATCGCGGGCAACTTGTTCCAGAAGATATAATCTTTGGCCTGCTGTCTAAGAGGCTGGAAGATGGATATTACAGAGGCGAAACTGGTTTTATTCTGGACGGAATTCCCCGTTCACAATTACAAGCTGTAAGTAAGCGAACTCATGTACATATTATTGATTGAATTCCTTTAATTCGAATGCAGTGTGCTCAAACTTTTGTATATGAGCATGCCAAAGAAGTGCCTTATTCTTGGAGAATTCTGCTGTTCTTGATACTTAATATGGTTGCTGATGTCTTGTTTTTAGTATCGTTGCATTTTAAGAATAATCTGCTGGAATCAATTGATATTAATCTTTCCACTTTCTTTTGATTTTCTTCTGAATCTGTGTAGGAGATTCTGGATGAACTAGCAGAAATTGATTTAGTTGTGAATTTTAAATGCGCTAATGATTTCTTGATAGAGCACAAAGAACAAGAAGGTAGTTCCTTTGCCAATTTTCATTAAAAATGAACAACTTATCAGTCCTGCTATTGCCTTACAGCACACTCAATCAAACTCGTATATTGCCGTTTGCAGAAAATACCTGGAAAGATGAGCTCCAAGCATATGCTGAGCAGGTAAATGTCAACCTTGCTCTCATACAGTATAAATTTCAGTATCTTAAATACTTATCTGCTGAAATAAATCTTCTTTTGGGAAGATCTTCTAATTTTGGATAAGGGGTCAACCCTATGGAATAGGTGTTGCAAACAAGTGTAGGTAGTTAGAGGGACCTAGGGATGGTTATTTGCTAAAAGTGCATTTATGCGATGTTAATGGGCCGGACATGGCATGATGACTGGCTTGATCATTGAAAATTTGCCGCTTTTTGGAAAGCGTTTCCTCCATGATCAATGGAAATAACTAGAAATTGCAGAACATCACTGCAGTTTCCATCAAATACATATGTATCGCATGCAGATACATTACATCAGATGTTATGTGGTTAATGCTTTATAAACAGAGAGAAGGATGAACTTCAGTGATTAACTCTCCATTTTTCTCCTCAGAGCAAGCCACTAGAAGATTATTACTGGAGAACAAAAAGGCTTCTCGACTTTCAAGTAGGCAGTGCACCGCGGGATACCTGGCAGGGTCTTTTGGCAGCATTACATTTACAGCATATAAATGCTGCATATTGCTCAAAGAAACTGATTGCAGGATATACCCTGCTCTAAACGTCAATCTTATCAATTCTTTGGTTAAGGTGTCAACTTTACTGTAAATACGGGTTATGTGAATAGCATTATTATGAGCAAATATCCGCATCGTTAAGATGCACATTTCCTTAGAATCCTTTTTTTTTTTTCACTTTCCCTTTTTATTGCGCAAGGGTAAGCAATTTTGATGATGCAAGCTTGTAGGTTGTCGCTCTTCAAATTAGCTTGAGAAAACCAAGTTTTTGACCTTTTGCTGAAGAATTTGCTCAACTATCCTATGTTGATTGCGCTTGATTTAGTTCAAACAAGAGAGGCTAGTCTCAGCTCAAGGATTAGAACAATTTTGCATAAAAGGTTCAGAAATTTAGCATAGTCGGCCATAACGATCTAATCAAAGATCCTTTTCACTTCTCACTGAAGCTTGTTTACATGAAAAAACATTAAACATTCTTCCAACTGTATCAGCTACTAGTCTATTCAATACCACGTTTATGGTAAGTGTGCTCAATTGTCTCATTTAATGCCATTATTCTTAGGGAAAAATCCTATTCATAGTTTCATATAAACATGAAAAAAATAAAAATAAAAAATACTAGGAAGATGTATATCATGGACAAAAAAAATCCTACATTGTATAGCTAAAGAGAAGGTTCTGGGCTTATAAGAATGGATGCTGCACACCTGAACAAGGCTTCTTTTGAAACAAGAGTAATAGCCCGTAACAAGTAATATCAGAGCCGATTCGGATCCGAACTCAATGTCTACGCCATTGAGAGACTGGGGTAGACAGGAGACTCCACTTGTGTCGAAAGCGTTAACAAGTCGTCTTTTGGGGAGAAAGTAATGGCTTGTGACACGTAGCATCCAAATATGAATGGACATCACAGTGTCAGATTTTACAACAATTATAGAAAGATTTGTTACTATTAGTATTTATGATAAATTGGAGGATATCAATCCAAAGCTCCTCTAAAGGCACTTGTGTGGCTAATTTACTCCATTTAGAAAATGTGAATTTGCTGTGTCAACAGTGAGCAATTATTTACATGTCAGTACTTTCATACAATGCTATCCAATAATGACCAGCAACTGCTTTGAGGCTTGAGCCTTGGCTAATAGTGAAGTGGTGAAGCACTCCGTTCTTGCAGTAACTCTTTTAACAGAAACTAGCTCATATAACCCATCTCCTCATTAAAGGACTTTGTTTTTCCTTGCTAATTGATCTTTGGTTAGTTATAGTAGCAGATGCAAACAAACACAGAAAGCTACAGATCTAGAAACAAAAAGGAAAAAATGCTAACCAGCTGCACAAATGGAGGTGTATAACATCATATACTATAGCTGCGACTTGCATTATCAAACCTTTGTACCATCTGCTGTTGCTGGGACTTGAGCTGCATAATGCAAGTTCCATAGGATGTCCTCAAAGGATGGGCGGCTCCATGATTCAGAAATGCATTTGTTTGCTATTGAAATCACAATCGACAGAGATTCTTGTGAGCAGGTTGCAAGCACAATTGGGTTTACTAGTTTTCTATAGCCGTCTGTGCTGTTACAAGATGCCTGTAAAAGATAATCTTTTTAAATCCAGGATCTTGGATATTCTAAATCAACAATCTTAAACAAATAAAATGTTAAAAGATACGGAAACAAGTCAATAAGAAGAGTTAAGAATAAATGTAAAATTCCATTTGTCAGTGACACGAGGCAATTTGTGTTCACTGTAAGGATTATAAGCTCTAATATGAAATTTCAGTACATACCAATTCATCTACTGCACGCCTGTCTCTTCTGGACGATACTGAGGAGCGAAGAAGTGATTCGAGTAATATGAATCCAAAGCTATAAACATCATCTTCTAGTCTTGCCATTTGCCTGAAATGCAAATACATAAAACTAATAATCTTTTCATTTAAGTAGTAGAATATAGGTGCAAAGTAGACAAGTTGCTACGAATAGCCATTTCTGAATAGACATAGCAATCTAATTTTTTTCTCCAGCCAAACAAAAATGAGATTGGTGTTGGATAGTGAGCTTTGTTAATGTCTCGTCAGTGGTTCTGGAGTGAATTTGTCTATGGTCAAGTTGGTGAAAACCATTCCATTAACAGGACAACCATTGGAATAGAAATTTTAACTGCCATAAGAACTCAGCATATGAAAGTAGCACACATGCTCAGGAAATACTTACAATGATTTATTTCCTTCTCCAACTTCCTGTACGCAAATACTGAGGTCAGGAATCTACAGGACCAAGGCCTTAATGCAATAGTTAAAACTTGATCCATAAAATAAGGAGCCTTACTTCAGATTTTCCTATTTCGTCAGAGATAATGGATAATCCATAGTCACTCAACTTTGCAGTCCCATGCTCATTGAGCAGGATATTGTTTATTTTTAGTCGATTGTTGAAGAAACCAGGAATAACGCCAGTGTGCAGAAAGTGCACAGCCTTTGCAATACTTATTAGTAGTGTCAGTCTCTCTGACCAATTTAAAACCTTGCCAAGACTGTCCTCTGCACATAATATAAAGACAAATGAATTGACGTGTGTCGCTTGTATTTCATCCAAGCTTGATTGCCATTGCTATTTATAGGTTGACCATTGTATAATTTTTTTTTTCTGAAGTTTCACTGGGCACTGATTTGCCATAACATGCAAAAATATATGTTTGCCACGAAAAGATTGGTCAATCAGAAAGGTCTTTACATGTTCTAGATGACAATGCACAACTTCTTTTGTTGTAGAATTTGGTTATTCACTTCTTTTTTTCTGTCCTTCATTTCTTAGTGATTTTGCTAAACTTGGAAACACTTTACGTGTTGAATCTAGAAATTTCAGTAATTCTATTGTTCACAAAAAGGTGACCAAAGATAAGGCTTTTAAGTTTTTCAGGATAATTTATGGCAATCATACTTTTCAACAATCTACAAGACAAAGTACTAGGATTTTAATTGCTTCAAAGAAAAACATTCAAAATGTTCAAAAATTACCAAAGAGTTGAGTATGGAGATTCCCGTGCGATATGTATTCATATATGAGAAAAACTTTGTTCACTCTGTAATCATCTTGTCCTCCAGCATCAATACAGTGCCCCAACAGGCAAACCAAATGTGGGTGGCGAAGCTTTGCAAGCAAGTCCAACCTGAGTTTGAGATTTCGATTAGTATATTTCTTTGATGAAGGTAGACACCTTATAGCAACTTGGGTCCCATCTGCTAGTCTTCCTTTGTAAAGCTGAGAAAATAGAGACACGAGAATGATCAAATAAATTGAAGTATGGACGAAGAAACAATCATAATATTCGCTGTTCATAAAAATAAGAGAAGCTCAATAAATTTCATTGCAAAATTGATCCAAATATTTATGATTTATAACCATCTATTGTAGGCATATCAACTGCATCAGTTTGGCCTCCAATGCCATTACCCAAGTACTATCCAAAAGATGCATGGTATCAGCAGCTGCACATATCTTGAACAGACATGTCAAGGCTGAAACTGGGAAACTTGAAAATAGGCAACACAAAAATCTGGGGAGTGATTTAAAAACTGCCTACAGTGGAGAATTTTCAAATGCACCAGACCAAAAGTGGCCCGAAGAGTAGCCATCTCTAACTTATTTCCCTTCCTATATCGCTTTGTAGGTAAATCCTTGATGTGGCAGCAATAGTCATTATAGTAATTCAACAGTGAATAGATAATTAAGAGTTAGGAACATCACATTTCTATTTATTCCCAAACCACGTCACAGTCTTGCAAGTTTTAGAAGTACCTTTCCATAAGAACCATCACCCAAAATGGTAGCATTATCAAAGTTATGAGTAGCTTCCTTTAACTCCTCTAAAGTAAATGACCGACACGCTGGAAGCCCTTCTGTCCTCAGTTTTGTAGCTTGAGAAATAAATCCTGAAGAGGGAAGCCAAAAAAAGAAACAGCCGTGAACTGTTAGAAAATCAGAATAGTCAAACCTATAGACTCATCATAATTTCTTTTGACTGACTTTCAAACACGAGCAATATTTCTGAAATGTCTGCCTAGTGAATAGAGTTCCTTCTTAATACGTGACCTACTTGCACTATTGAGGATCTCAGATGAGAACCCTGGTATAGAATTGTCCGGTACTGCCTTGTGCAACAAATGCTGCTCTGAGGTCCGTCGTGGGTAGTATCTTCTACAAATGATGAGAAAAGCAAAAGCCAGAAGCATTACAATAACAATTACACCAGCAGCCACACCCACTAAAATTCCTACATCTCTGCCTCTAGATTGTTTCCTTTTCCCGTACATTTCAACACAAGAGGATTCTGCACGCTGATGGTCTAAATCAATGGATAAGCAATTCCCACCAAACTTAACAACTCTATTATCTGATCCACTACTCAAACAATGAGGCAATCCCCCAGTAAACCTATTGTTGGATAGATCAACAAACTGAAGTTTGCTGCCACAGCTTAGATGGTTTGGAAGTAAGCCACTTAACATATTTGCGGCCAAATTCAAGTAACTGATGTTTGGCAATGAGAAAAGTGAAGCAGGAGGTGACCCTCTTAGTTCATTGAATGACACATCAAGGTGTTGAAGCTTACTTAGCTGGCTATATTGATCTGGAATCCCACCCGAAAAGGAGTTGTTGCCAAGGAATGCCGTGACCAATCCTTTCGGTAGTGAAGGCAGATCAGAATCTAAATTGTTCCCACTCAAATTCAGTACATGCAAGCTGCTTAAGGAACCAAGATTTGGCAACTTCCCAGATATCTCATTGCTAGATAAGATAAGATCAGTGAGAGTAGTAATCTTCCTTACTGATGATGGAAATGGACCTTTTAGCTTGTTGTTCCTCAATCTTAGAATTGTAAGATTAGACAATGAATCGAACCAATTGGGAACCGTATCATTGAAGAAATTATCATCGAGTATAAGAGTTTGAAGCTTCACCATTGTTGAAATTTTAGGTGGAACTGAACCAAAGAGATAATTTGAACTCAAGTCCAAATATTCAAGAGAAGATAAGCGATGAATTTTGTCTGGAAGTGAACCCCAAATGCCCAGAGATACGAGACCAAGGACTCTCAAGCTAGCTAACCTTGCAAGAGTAACAACAAAAGAATCCACAGAGAAATTCACTGATAAAGTTTGAGTAGGAATAGAAAACCCAAGAAAGCTATCAGCCTTGGCTGGCTTGCCCCCTGTAATTCTGAGCTCAGTGACCAAATTTTCTTGGCATGTAACATTCACTTGTGTGGATGAAGACAAATAGCAAAAATCAACAGTATGATCTTTCCAAATTTCTAGTTGATTTGGGTACTCTAATTGCTTCCTCAGTTGAAGAAGCACTTGTGTTTGTGAAGATTGTAATTGATGAGTACCCAAAATCACATAACTCCATGTGAGACATGCCAGCAACAACCACCTGCAGTTTCCCATGAACAATGTCCCTCCTTTATATACAAAACTTTATGATTTTATTACCTGAAAGCCAAAGAGAAAATAAATTTGTGATTAAATGAAACGGAAAGTAATAGTGAAACAGAAGTGAAGCAGAGAATAACCAGTGTAAGATCAGGAAACTGCAAAATCAAAGCATGGCACAAAAAAAAATTCGTACCAGAAGCGAACTTTCCCAATGCTGAACTTTTCTAAGTAGTTAAAAGCAAAAAAACTACCCAATAAGCAGATACAAAGAAACTACAAAAGGCTTGAGTCGCAAGCTTATGGGTCGAAAAGTTCGCTGCGAAAGTTTTCCCCTTTTTCTTCGAAAAAGAAAGCACCAATTAGTGCATTAATGGAATTAGATTTTAGATGGAAATGTTTTAGGATTTTAGGTTGGATATTGATAGCTTTCTCCAACATTAATGGAAGGAGTTATTGTAGATAGCACAGTAGGGAGTGAAAAATCTTTTGTCTGAGCGCTGAGGACACACAGAGACTAGAAAAGGTCAAAGAAATCTATTCATTTTGCTGTTGACTGAGCAGTAAAATTTGGAGAAGACGAAAAAGTAAATCGAAAATTACAAAACCATTCAGTGTCCTTATTCATATACACAATCTTGGGAACGGAGGGAAAGGAAAAGCAGTTCTTTTATTATGCTAATCTTCCAGATTTCACCAATTTAGAGAATTCGATTTCATGCTAGATCAATTCATAAACCGAGCAGAGTTTTTTTTTTTCAAGTTAACGAATAAGGCAATTTGTTTTTTTTTATAGAAGAAAAAAAAAGTGCACTTCAAAAAAAAAAATATTAAGCTAGTTGCTATAATAGCCCGCACTGTGCTAAATTTACTTATATAATTAAGCATTATATTCCCACCATTTTATTATAGATGATTTTTGTATAGTTTTTACTAAAATTAATGAGATATTAACCATTCAATTTAAATTTATAATAAAATTGAATGGTTAGAATTGATGTTTAAAATAAATTTAAATTTAATTAATTTTAAATAAGTCAATTTTTATTTAAAAAAATAAATTTTATGATAAATATAAAAAATTAAATAAATAAAATTTAAATTTTACTAAAAAATGGCACATATAATAAAATATAAAGAATATTTTTATTATAAAAAATATATATGAAATGACACAATCACATAGGGTTAATTTTACTAGTAATAAAAAAATAAAATGTTTTAAGTTTAATATTTTTATTTAATTATTTAAAATATTTAATAACACGTTTATAATCGTTACTACATTACAACTTTATTAAAAAAATATTGGAATGCTTACGAAAAAAATGCTGTTAATTGTGAGGATAGAAGGGCAGAATGGTAATAACAATGCAGGCCCTTGGAACTTGTGAATTATTGACCACTTGCCACTTGCCATGCATATGGAGACAGGCTGTCTTAAATATCAAATTGGCAAATGCCCATTCAGCCATCCGATTCTGTTCTTTAGTCATTTTTTTTTTCTTTTTGTTGTTTTTTACCACCTATTACTTATCATAAAAATTTAAATTTTATTTATGTATTATTTTTAAATTTTGAATGTATATGAATTTTTTTAATATAAATTGATTAATTAGAATTAAATTTGTATATTAAAATATTTAATTTTATTTTAAATTTAAATCTAATTAATATTATTTAATTTTAGTGAAAATAATAAAAGTGACAGATAATAAGAACGGATGAGATAAAAATTAATAACAATTATGTATAGATGATTAATTTTGGATTGTGAAATTGTTCGAAGAGCATTCACTATTTCTCACCCCATCATCGTGGTGGGACAAATCATTACAGCAACATGCTGAATTCTTACCCTACCTTCCCTGAATGGATCAAAATCACAGCAAATAATACACCACTTAATACTATATAATTTGATGACTTTGCTGCAAACATAGATTCTTTCTGGCTTTATAGAAAGAAAATGATAAAAAGAGAAGAATGAAAGAAATTGTGTAGGCCATGCTACTATAACTATATAAGCAATTAATGAATAGACTGAAGACTTATCCACCTATACAATAAATAAATGGATTCGCCCCCACCTTGCCCCTTGTCTTTTCTCTTTTCGTATCCTTTCCCCACCGACATAGGTTAGGTTATTAACGGAGACACCATTCAATTCTGTAGTTAATGAAGAATAGAACCAAAATGCAATGGGCAGACACCTCTTTTTACTATAATCCTAAACTAAAGGCATAGCTGTAGTCAGAAATTTAATTTAATTTAATTTAATTAAAAAATATAAATAAATTATTTAAATATTTTAATTGAATCAATTTTAAAAAAATTTAAAATTATATATTTTTTTAATTTAATGGGATCAATTTTATAAAAAAAAATTAAGGAATTTTTTTTTCTTAGAAACAAGCTTCAGCCTGCTAAAGGCCCTACAAGATTTTTATCAAAACATCCATATGCAATTGAATAATGACCACAACATTATAAAAAAAATAAAAATTACGTACAAAAAGTGATTGGATTATTTGATTCCTGTTCATATAGGAAAAAATGTAGCATTTTGAGACTCCCAGTGTTAGCTTTGAATGATTCCGGCATCTTTAGGCCGCTAAAAAGACCACGAATCCTGACTTTTACTGCTGCCTCTTCAACAGTCTATTCTTTGTTATTGTTTTGCGCTTTCTTTATGGACCATCTGAGAACTGATGGGATATTTTTGTATTGGGCCGCATTGAAACCCATCAACTTTTTGTTCAAGGAAACAATAAAGCCTTATTTGGGCCCAGAACAGGTTCACTTCTTCTCTTCATTATACGGGCCCGGTATCAAGACATTGTATGAAGGGCCTGTTTAATTTTTTCATCTATCCATAGTTTTTTCTTTTTAAAGAAAAATCACAAGTCTAAATGTCATTTACTTCCATTGCTAACAAAGACATTTAAGAACAGTAAATAACCAGTAGTTAAAATAATTGGAAATTTGATATTTTATCAATTATCAAAATTATAATTATAAAAAAAAAAACATTTAAGAGTAACTAGCTAATTAGTTATACCAACTGCCAATACTTTCCGATGGTATACTGATTTATTTTTAAGTTTATGTGCTATATTATATATTCAATGTAGAAAAAATGTTAGCAATATTTGATTTAATATTGTACTTCCTCCGTTCTTGAATGAATGACGTTTTAGGAGTTTTTCCCAAAACCAATAACCTATTAAATAGGACATGTAAATGACTAATTTGTCCTTACTAATCTCCTCTTTATTTAATGGTTCATTTAATATGAGCAAATTAATTAAGGGACAAATATAGGATAAACTAAACTAAAATATTGTCTAAAATTTCAAACGTCAATTATAAAAAAATAAGTTAGCCAAAGTTAAACGTCATTCATTAAAAACTGGAGGGAGTTTTTTTTTTGGTGCATGATCATTTGTTATTATGTCTAACTTTTTTAAAATCCGTGAAATCAATTAATCTATAATCAAATATTATCGAATTCATAATTAAATACATTTCTTTCAATAGCGCGTACTTTATAAACAAGTTAAAATTAGAAAATGGAATATCTAAGCATCGGTTGATTTAATATTGTATTCATAATCTTGATGCCATAAAATGCGCGTCTCATAAGAAATAGAAAAAATGTGAATTGTGTTTTGCTAGGACAGTATAATTTTGCAAATGCTGACTATACTAATATATATATATATATATATATATATATATACACACACACACACAGAGAGACATTGTAAAAGCCAAGTTATGGAATTTGTGCGCGCGCATATATATATGTATATATATATATATATGTATGTATGTATGTATATAATGTAAAAATTGCATTTAATATTAAAAACGATACAAATTTATTTTTAAGTATATTTTAAATTAAATTTATTCTAAAAATATAAAAAATTATATATAATTGTCCTTTAAATATGTTTTGGGTTCAAATTTGCTTATGGATTAATGGAAATTATATGTATTTATCCCTTAAGTATGTTTTTGTGCTAAAATTGCTTTTACCATTATATAATTGACCCAAATCTGCCCCTGAAAATAACATAATTTTGGATAAGCAAACGAAAACACATATGGTAAATTGATTAGAGTAACGTAAACTTGCCATGTATATATTATAAATTGATGTGGACAATTTAACTCTCAAAAAATATTAAAATTTATTATTATGAAGCTTTTTTATTTAATTATACAGAGTATAGTTATTTTAGCAAACTTACCATTATAACATTCAACCATTTTTCGGTTTTATATGGTTTCAATTAGTCAGCCATTCGGTTTTCCTTTTACTTACTTATAGCAAATTTGAGCAAATCACATAATAAAAAGGACAATTTTGGATAAAAAAAACATAATTAATAAGCTAATGTGTATTATTTTTTATTTTTTATAGGTAAATTTCGCTCGAAATATATTTAATAGATAAATGAGTAATATTTTTAATATTTTAAGAATAAATTTAACTTATTATCCTATATATAGACATGATTTATTTATTTTGATTTTTAAACTGAAACATATATTCATTTGGTGTAATACACAAAAATACCTTTCGAAGTGGTAAAAAATAACATATTTCATACCTAAATTTTGAACCTTTAACAACTATAACAATTAACCATCCCACAAATATAAAATGCTAATTTGAACTAGTATTTGAGTTCCATGTTTTGCTAGAGTATGGAATGAATTGTTGACATGAAATAGAGGATGTATAAGTAATCCATATATCATTTCATTTCACACATTAACTAAATTTCAGGTTGAAAGATTTATCCACGTCAACATTTTAAATTATTGATAGTTAATTATTATATTTATTATTTTTTTTATGATAATTTAAAAATATTTAAGGTTTTAGTATGGGACATTTTTTTTTTATAAATTTAGGTGTATTTTATGTATTAAGCAAATTTCATATATATATATATATATATATATATACACACACACACACATTATACATATGTGGATTTGGGTCCAACCTGACCCGATATACTCATCCTCAACCCTAATTATATTAAATTTATAGTTTATTATAAAACCCTAACGCCAAAACCCTTTCTCCTTCTCCATTTTCATTCCCTTCAGCCGATAACACAACGGAGGGGAAAGGCTAAACTTTCACAATTTGTGCTCTTCGTGCATTTGACCCATGGCGCTGTATTTACTCTACGAGTCGGCGTCTGGTTACGGTCTCTTCCTCGCTAATGGCCTCGATGAAATTGGGCAGAACACGGAAGCTGTGCGCAGCTCCGTTGCAGATCTTAATCGTTTTGGAAAAGTTGTTCAATTAACTGCTTTTCATCCGTTTGACTCATCTTTAGATGCACTGAATCAGTGTAACTCAGTTTCTGAAGGTAAATGGCATAATAGGTGGTTTCTTTTCTGTTAGTACTAGACGTTTCTGATGTTCATATTTGATAATGAATAATTAAATTTGTTCTATTAACTAGAAAGGAAACTATAAAGTAATCCTTAAAGCTTGAAACTTTTTTCGGACTAAAAGAATTCCCGAAAGTTGTCTTTCATTAATGTGGGTTTAGCATATGCTCATATTATGAAGCTTTTGTAGCCATGCAACCTTATTGCTTAAATTTGCTAAGTCTTTGCTTTAGTTTTGTTCATTTTACTGCGAATTCGTGATTGATTTTATTTTATATAAGATATGCTTTCATGTACCGTCTGCCTCATTTTTGTTCGTGATATATGCTTCTGTGATTCAGATTTGCTTCTTTTCTCCCTCTTTTATGAGGTTTCACTTGTTATTATGTTTCAATATTTGAATGATTTAACTATGCTATTATTGACAGTCAGAGTTCTTGAATGAAAAAGAAATTTAAACTTCCCAATTTCTTTATGCTTTGGTTATTGTTGTGTTAGGCTCAATTGCTACTATATAGAATAGGAAATGTCAATTTTCTCGGTTCTTCAAGGTGTTTGATCCCAATTAGTTTTGCAGAGCTTTTTTAGAGATTTCATTATAGAGACGGGAAAGAGCGCTGATTAGGCGTTCAGTCTTTTAGTACAGATCTGGCTTACTATAGTATCTATTTGTTTTAATTTACAGGACTCATGACTGATGAGTTGAGGAGCTTTTTAGAACTTAATCTCCCAAAAGTCAAGGAAGGTAAGAAGTCAAAGTTCAGTTTGGGAGTTGCTGAGCCTAAGTTGGGGTCGCATATCTCTGAAGTTACGAGAATACCTTGCCAAAGTAATGAATTTATTCTTGAGCTTCTTCGTGGTGTGCGGCTACATTTTGAAACCTTCATTAAGGACTTGAAGGTTTGCATATCTTCACATAAAAATTTCATTTGAAAAGATTTTTCTTGATTACAATGCTTTTTTTTTTTTTTTTTTTTTTTTCCTGAGTAACTTTTTGTGTCCGTTGTAAAGTTCTTATTTTCTTTTTCCCCGTCTGCATTTGCTCCCAACCTCCTCTTTCATAGCCCGGCGACTTGGAAAAAGCCCAACTTGGGTTAGGGCACAGTTACAGCAGGGCAAAGGTCAAGTTCAATGTCAACAGAGTTGACAATATGGTTATTCAGGCAATTTTCCTTCTTGATACCCTTGATAAGGATATTAATACCTTCTCAATGAGAGTCAGGTTTGTTGTTGATTCTCATGCTTGTATGTGATTAGCCCAATTCTTGATATATAAGTGGTTTTAACTGCTCCATTCCCTCACTTTATGCAGAGAATGGTATTCTTGGCATTTCCCTGAATTAGTGAAAATTGTCAGTGACAACTATCTTTATGCAAAACTTGCTAAGTTCATAGAGGATAAGGCAAAGTTATCTGAAGAAAATATCCCTGAATTAACAGACATACTTGGAGATGAAGACAAGGCAAAAGAAGTAGTAGAAGCTGCAAAAGCATCAATGGGTAGAATTCTCAAATCTCAATTTCTTGTGCAATTACCTGTCAATATTATCTCATTTTTTTTGTTGACTTATTCTTTTTCCTAATTGCAGGACAGGATTTGTCTCCAATTGACTTGATCAATGTCCAACAATTTGCTCAGAGGGTAATGGATCTTTCCGAGTATAGGAAGAAGCTGTATGATTATCTGGTTACTAAAATGAATGACATTGCTCCCAATTTGACCTCCTTGATTGGTGAAGTTGTTGGGGCTCGTTTGATTTCACATGCTGGTAGTCTCACAAATCTGGCAAAGTGCCCTTCTTCCACACTTCAGATCCTGGGTGCAGAGAAGGCCCTGTTCAGGTGCTTTAATTGTCCCTAATATTCTAATTTTGTAGAAATTCTTGTGTTCTGAAACTACTCTGTTTCTACTGGTTTGAATTGTTTGATGTCTATATGGATCACTGTGTATATCTCTGCTTCCTTAGGGTCTTGTTCTTTGTGGTGTCTCCTTCAAATAATTTTATTTCCAACTGTATTTTCCCTTAGTGTTATTCTATATGGATTGTAAGATTAAGTTCCCAGGTTCACTTTTTTTGTGCTGTGGTTAGGGCATTGAAAACCCGAGGAAACACACCAAAATATGGCTTAATCTTCCATTCATCTTTCATTGGTCGGGCATCTGCCCGGAACAAGGGACGCATGGCACGTTATTTAGCAAATAAATGCTCAATAGCATCTCGTATTGATTGCTTTGCAGGTAAATTCTAACTTGTAAATTGTCTTATTTTATTTTTCTCCTCCCTCCTTGATATCGCCTTATTCCTGGTTGCATTGCAGAAAGGGGCACTAGTGTTTTTGGAGAGAAACTAAGAGAACAAGTTGAGGAGCGATTGGATTTCTATGACAAGGGGGTTGCACCTCGTAAAAATATAGATGTCATAAAAGCTGCAATTGAAATTGCTCAAAGTAACGGTATGTACCCAAGTGGAAACAAATACTAGTTCCTTGCTTTTCACAGAGTTTTCTTGAATATGAGATATAACTTCAGCTGCACTGAGGATGTGCAAACATTTTCTCTTACTAATTTTACATGCTTGGTGCAAATATTTTGGCACGTATATTCAGAAAGTTGGTCTAATTACATCATCAATCTGGCTTCTTGCCATTCACAGTTATAATGTAATCTCAGTTTTGGTTGCTCTTTAGTTTCATGTATTTTCCTGGTCATGTTGGCTACTGCAGATGTTGAAATGGAAACAGAAGAAGTACCATCAATGAAGAAGAGCAAGAAAAAGAAATCAAAATCTGAGGCTGTAGAGGATGGTGATGCTATGGCTGATGATAAAGCACCAGTTGCTACAAATGGAGATGCTTTTGAGGAAACTAAATCAGAAAAGAAAAAGAAGAAGGAGAAAAGAAAATTGGAGCAGGAGCAGGCTGTGGAGAAAGAAAACTGTGTAAACGGGGTTGATGCCGTGCAAGATGGAACCACCAATAAGAAGAAAAAGAAGAAGAGTAAAGATGAAGATGAAGAGCAAGTGCAACCCGCTAGCGAACTCAAGAAGAAGAAGAAGAAGAAGAAGTCAAAAAATGAAGATGATGAATGAATTTTGATGGATGTATCTGAGCTGGAGTAGTAATGCTGTTTGTTAGCAGAATTTTGATTATAGAATTGGTCTTCTGTTCTGTTATTAATATGACTATGAAAAGATTAGATGTCTTAACTTCTACAATTGTCAATCTTTTATCAGCGTGCTTAATTTTTGGAAGCATCATTTCTTTTTCTTGTCTGGTGGAAGCAAATAGTGATTATAATTGTAGTTGATGCTGAATATTAGTTTTAATATGTGTAGCAGGTGAAGGCTGTGGCTAAGTGGTTGCTTTTTCTAAATTCTCAACCACCAAAGCTGAAGGGTTATATTCTTCTCGATTTGGCATGAGTTAAAACTTAGAAGGGAGAATCACACAAAATTAAGCTGTGGCTTGGACTTCAATTTTGGCAGCTGTAATTTTATACAAGTTTGATTTTTATCATTTGGTTTCGTATTTTTTATTTTTCGATATGTCAAATTATGTAAGCCAGTACTGTAATTTATACTATATTCTAAATCAGAATTCAGTTTTTGATAAAGAAAATAGACTAGAGTGCAAAATCTGACTATTAAAAGGTAGTTTCGTCTTCTCGAAAAATAGACTATTAATTGTGAATTTTCTGCTTCTAGTTTTTCAAGTTCCTGTCTTTTTTAATCCGGAAAAAAATTCCACAAAGCAAGAGAGCATTGTGAATGTGAAGTGAGCTCTGTTTTTTTAAGCTAATTTGAATGGTTAGATTCAAAGAAGACAATAGGCTGCGAGAACCTTAAAACCAAACTATGGTAATGTGAGAGGAAGGAAAATCAAGGATGATGTCAAGGGGTAAAAGAGTCAATTTGAAACTTAAAAATAAAAAAAAACTGGTATTAATTGACGAGGACCTGCTTGAGTTTGAAGCATAGGAAGGACCGAAGTTTTCTTCTTTATTAGTTTTGGGATATAAACCAACCAAGCTTCGGACCAAAAATCTCATCTTTCAAGTCTCTGTCTTTGTTTCTTCATCTTTCTGTTCTTGGTTTGGTAGTTGAGAAAAGAGGAGAGAAACAAAATGGCGACTAGCTCAGCTGCGAACTTGGAAGATGTGCCCTCAGTAGATCTCATGACAGAGCTCCTCCGCCGCATGAAGTGCTCTTCTAAGCCTGACAAGCGCCTTATTCTCATCGGTAGCTCTCTTTATATTTTCTTTTTCACGCTTATACTGTACACATGTCTTATAACATAACTGCAATTGCAAAGGTCTCCCTTTTTTTAAATAATGATTTGAAATTAGACACAGCATTCAGATCCGAAAATCGGCAGGTGTTTTTGTGGCGAGATATTTGACTTTACCTTCTGTTCGGTTGCTGAGATGAACCGAGGAACTGGAAATGGTTATGTTTTGATCAACCATGTTTCCGTTTTGCTCTTTTGGTGGGTTTAAGGGTTTACAATGTTGGAAACTGGAATGGGAATTTCATTTTATTTTCACTGGGTAGACATATATTGTTATTACCGGTCTTAAAGTATTTAACTTTAAGACCTTTTTCCATGAAGTAAGCTTTGAAATTTAAATTTAATAGTAATGAAGAATTAAACTTTGAAATCGAAGCCCATAATCGGGAAAGGGAAAAGAAAATGCCTCTGTACAACTTCAGGGTATGTTATTTTATTTTGAAAACAGGCAACCGGCTGTATGGTTTCATACACTGAAACAGTTCACTTTTGAGGGGAATTCTGGAATGTTTTGCGAAGCAGATGCAAGGAGTGAAAATAAAACTTGGTTGAAAATCCTCTATTCATTACCTTAACAACTGGACCAATGAAATCTTTTTATGCATACTTGCATGGATAACATAACTTGATGTTTGGATTGGTTTTGAGATATACAGAGCTTCTTTCTTTTTATCAGTTAGCTTGTTTCTGCTGCGGCAATTTAATATTGGGGCGATGCTGATTCATTTCACTTGTGATCTTTTACCAATTTCATGACATGCATTTGATGGAATATTTTGGGTGCTGCATATTGTGAGCAATTACCTTATGTAAGAGCGATGCAGCATGTTTGCATAGGTGAGCCATATGTTCCTTGATTGGCAGGCCCTCCTGGATCAGGCAAAGGTACTCAATCACCAATCATTAAGGATGAGTACTGCTTATGCCATTTGGCTACTGGGGATATGTTGAGAGCTGCTGTTGCTGCTAAAACCCCTCTTGGTATTAAGGCTAAGGAGGCTATGGATAAGGTAAAATTCTTATTTGTATTTATTCTCCATTGTTGTTCGTCATAATTTTCCCTCTAGTCTTCTAACAGATTGCTTTGTCATTTTCTCAGGGAGAACTTGTTTCTGATGACTTGGTTGTTGGCGTTATAGATGAAGCAATGAAGAAACCTTCGTGTCAGAAAGGTTTCATTCTTGATGGGTTTCCTAGAACTGTGGTCCAAGCACAGAAGGTTCTATTCTCGTTGCCCGAACATATATATGAATCTAGATACCTAGCTTGATAAATTGATTTCTTCTTGTTCCTGCTTCTAACTTTGGTGTCTTTTGCTCTATCTAGCTTGATGATATGCTTGAAAAGCAGGGAACTAAAATTGATAAGGTGCTCAATTTTGCAATTGATGATGCTATTTTGGAGGAAAGAATTACTGGTCGCTGGATTCACCCTTCAAGTGGCAGAACGTACCACACAAAATATGCACCTTCCAAGGTTCCTGGGGTAGATGATGTAAGGCAAACATTTTTGTTCCTCATTGTACTTTTTTTTTTATGCGAACAATTTAATAACTGGTTTTAGGATGTTTGTACAATTAGTACAAAGGGAAAGAATTTCTGATATAAAGTGGTCTGTTATAGTATTTTGTGAATTGTTCTAAGTATGTGCTCCTTGGCTTTGGCCCTTTTAGGCTAATGCCTTAGTTTAGGCCCAGAATGGCTCTGATCTGTCTATATTTGGTGTGTGAGGGCCCAGAATGGCTCTGATCCATCTATATATTCAGTAAATTTACCTGATTGATTATGTGGGATTTAGTTTTGTTAGAAGTTTCATGTCAATAATAGATGCTGGTCATATGAAGGGCTGCACTATCATTTATTTATCTAAATCAGAACACTTGATTAAGGTATCAACTTTATATAATTGCTCCTACAAAATTGTTTATAGGGCTGCCGTTTGATTCCTCATCTTTAGGTTTAAGCCATTCCAAATTTTCAAATTGGAGATAAAGTTTAACGATCCTTTGTATTTGAGAATGAACAGGCAATTATGGCAGCTGTATATGATTCTATATTGATTTCTGCATCAGCTGCATCTCCCTATTTCATCTTTTATCAGTTAAAAGCATGTCAATAAACTTCTATCTTTTGTCCTCAAAGGTAACTGGAGAACCCTTGATTCAACGCAAGGATGATACTGCAGCAGTTCTTAAGTCAAGACTGGAGGCATTCCACAGGCAAACTGAACCAGTATGCTATCATTTTATTTCACTACTTTTGATGACATTAGATAGAGTTGGATTCAATTGCTTGTATATTAAGGGTTGCGGTAATTAGTGGTTGTTACCAGTTAGAAGAAATATGCCTGTACATTTTTGTAGGATAGACAGATGAATGCATGAAGCATGCACTTGTAGAATGTTTATTCTTGGGGTTTTGGAGGGATGGCTAATTTACAAAGTCTTGTACAGAACCCTTAATATTTTCAGCCCTTAAACACACCCACTAATGACTATTTATAGCTTCTTGCTGAAACTTGTCCAAGTTCAATGATATTCAATAAAAAGACGTATAGCAAAAATGGAAGTGTGATTTGACTGCTCAACCTCATTTACTGTATTGGATATTGCTTGGCCCATTGCTCTTTGGACTTCAATGGTGATAGCCAATGTCTTTACTTGCTCTCATTGAATGTTGTCATGCATCATCATGAACATATAAAATAAGTTCTCTCATCGTTAGGTTTCATATCATGTGCATGTGAACACAGGTTACATCAACCTTCATTTTGAATTTTGAACTGTTACATTACCTCATGGTTTTTGGTGTTGATGAGCAAGTCTTTTCATGATATATATATATGTATATATTTTCCAAATTCTTAAGATGTATTTAGCTTTCATTTGCAACATGGGGTGGTGCATATAGCTGCACAAACTTTTGCTGTTAAATTCAAATTATATTATACTATTGTTTGGTTGTGCACTTTTGTCTCTAAAGGTCTAATGGGATTTGAGCTTTGTAAATGCAGGTGATTGATTATTATAAGAAGAAGAGCGTCGTCGCTGACCTTCCTGCAGAGAAACCCCCAAAAGAAGTCACAGCTGAGGTTCAGAAAGCTCTTTCTTAAAACGAGGCTCTTTGATTCACAAATGGGTTGTTTGTGATTTTAGTGATTTTTGTTCTCAAATGTATTTTAAACATGCATTCATACATGTTGATCTCTTTGCTTCCATTTCACATTACCGGCGATCTTCTTTCATTGAAATTTTCAACTGAGTTCACATTGAAATAAAGATTTCAGAACTTTTGGTAGATCTTTTATTATGTTCTTTTGTGATTTTGTTGCTTTTGCTTAGATTGATCCTTCGTGCACCATATTTGGCAGCTGCTTGGTTTTCTTCACATAATTTATCAGAATTTCTTGTTTTTGGTAGAACTCATTAGTTTTTATCCCTTTTACTCGTATTACCACAAGCTGCCAATTGTAAAACCTTTGAAATCCAATAAGAGCCCATCATCCATATTGTTGCAAAGTTAGTATTATTATTTCCTGTACACCTTTTTAGATGGTTCCGCACCCTTATATTATTACTTAGTTGGCAATTTTCTCATTTATCTCCCACCCCCCAATCAAATATTTAAGGTGAAAACCTTTAGATCAGGGACTCGATTTTATCTCGTTGCATTCACCTTTCTTCTATGAAACAGATCTTGTAATGATGTTTTTATAATGTTTCACGTTTAAACTTCAATGTGATTTAAAACCTGCAGAGAGATGAAAGGTCAACGAGGGAAGATGAACAGCTGTTTCGTTAATTTTTAGAAACTTTTAAAACAAGTTTTAAAAATAAAAAGAAAGGGTTCTCCAAATAGAGAAACTGCAATCTGTAAAGTACAATGCCATTATTTAGAAGAAAAGCCTAAGCATTTTGATGAGTATTGAATCACCTCAGAGACCTACATGTCAACTGTAATCTTAGCATCCAGGTGAGAAATTTCTAGGAAAAATGCCTTGAAATGCTCATAAGAATGCTTAACATCATCAATAGCACACATCTCTCGAATACTGTGCATCGATAATTGTGGTGCTCCTACATCAACTGTACGAATCCCCACACCACTTGCTAGGATTGGACCAATGGTTGAACCACAAGGAATGTCATTGCGCACCACAAAATCCTGCATCCACAGGGAATTTCTCTCAAATAGTTAGTTTCATCAAGCAGATAATTCTTACTCAAAATATAGCAGATAATTCTTGCTCAAAATATAGTCTTTTCATTGCAATCATAGTTTTATAATAAACGGCATTAATGAAAAAAAGAAAAAAAAAAAGGCTTCTTTGTCACTGGCCATTATTGCTGGCATGGAATGGAACTGAAGCCTTTTTCTTCTTGGGTGGTACCCCATGACTTATTTATACACTCATTCCTGGTGGGAGATCATGCAGAATAAAATTTTCATGTTCTCAGTGTTCAGGCCCGTCTAAGGAAGAGAATTGCTTCAAGTCATTATCAATTTAGTTCAAAAGATTATTAAAGAAAACAGGTAGGGCAAAAACTGACCTGAATAGGAAGATTATGCTTTGATGCTATCTCCCGGAATAGGAAGGAGGTGACTGAGTTGGTTGCATAGCGTTGATTTGCATTGTGTTTGATCACTAGCCCTCCGTGCATCTTTGGCTGATGATTATCCTCATGTTTGTCCTGAAATACCATATGACAAACCAGATGGAGTGACAGGCTAAAACAACAAATTATCTAATAGAAACTCAAGGAACTCGAGACAATGTACCATGTAATTGGGATGAAGGGCATGTGCCATGTCAGCAGATACAAGGAAACTCTTCTGAATGGCTTTTTGAAGCAACTAAAGAAAAAACAAACACACAAAAATAACTATGTTCATAAATGAAAACATAATTATTGAATTTTAAGTTAAATTCTTATTTAGATATATTTGATCAATTTTCCCAACTTTAATACTAATGGCATATGCAGATTCAACTTTAGCATCAATGACATGTGCATTCAATATTTGGGCTCAATCATGTTATTGCCTTTGTAAAGGAGAATGGCTAAGATCCTCGTAATCCATTAATATATCTCAATAAATGTCAGAGCTTGAATCCTAAGTTCTGAATTATAAAGCATGAGATGAAAATATAAACTGGAACCAATCAGAATGGGATCACCTTAGAATCTGAGTTGAAGGTGCTTGTAATCCGTGATAAAGCATCTAACATTGCAGGAGATCCAGCCCCTTGTGCTGAATCCGACCCAACCTCCTCGTGATCAAACAATGCCACCAGTCTCACACCAGTTTCATCCTCAAGATCACTTTCTGAAGATGTAGCATCTATCAGTGCCTGAAATGCAATAGGCCATTAAGGTGATTCAAAACAAATGCAATAGGCCATTAAGGTGATTCAAAACTAGTCCAAATTGTTTAGACCACCCAATTAATTATAATCTTTAATAAAATTTTGCCCTAACAAATGCACAAGCAAAGACTAAACGATAACACTTGCTCCTAATAAGTAAGGATAATTGAAAACTCTTGCCATGTGTGCCATCAATCAATGAAAAATATCACTTTTCCCATTCTATAATCAATTAAAGGTTTATCAAAGAATTCTTGACAGCATAAACAGTTGAGAAATGCAACTCCTCAGTCATTATACTAGAACCAAAATATAATCCAAGCTTATTGCTTAATAATCAGCATAACAGAAGATAATCAAATCTATCCCTTGGATTGCTCGCAACTACAAGCTACAGGCATGTGTCTCAAAAAGGAAAATAGCGAATGTCTTGGTGAGAAAAATCAAAAAAGGAATGAAATAATAATAAGACCAGGTACTGGACCTACTATCACATGAAACAACATGATGAGTAAAACTGACACATAACAACTCACACCTTCAGAGAGCAAAATGACATGCAAAGATTATCAAGCCTTCCGGAGAAAATGAATTCCTTGGCAGCACCGGCTATTACACTTGGTTGAGTATCACATGCTTGTAATTCAAAATCACATATATCATCTGGTTTGCAGCCAAGTTGAGTTGCAATCATCTAGAAGAAAAGAAAGAAATGAAATAAATCCCCATCAGAAGAAGAGCTGATTGTCATCAAAGTTAAAACAACTTGATCCTCTAAGCACCAGACAAGAGCCATAGCAGGAATGAGAAAACATCCACCGGTTTGAAAGTCACAAACCTCTAGTAGAAGCAGGTGATGCTTTGAGTTAGTGGTGCTTGTGCCCTTATTCGATTCCTCCCCATCAACTTGATCTGTACTTCCAACAGGACCATTTTGAGCAGCCACTTTGTTGAGCTCTGCCTGTGAATAGCAATTGGTTAAATGAAGAAAAGCAACTACCAAAGCAATGGTAAGACTTTTTTAAAAGAGAAATCTACATGATGAAATATCTACTAAATATATTGACTATGTCAGCTTGAGCAGTCGTTAGTTATTTCTATTTGAATAAGTAAGAAATGACTACTAATAATACTAATATAATAAAAACTTGTAGAAAAGATATATTTTCCATATAGATTTCCCTCATGTGGAGTATGAGTACATCAACTGTTTATGGCATACAGCAGTTCTTATATACCAATAATAAATCATCAAGGTATCACATGCTAAATATGCAAAATTTGTTAAAATTTGAAAAGCATATCATGATTTCAGCTTGCAAAGGAGCAATAGGTTGGTGTTGGGTATCAATCACAACAGAGGGCAGCTCAACTATGCTAAAAAGTGATAATGCCATGAAGATAGTATGAGGATCATGCTGGTAATGACCAATGATTTTTCAGATACAAAGAACTAGAGTATAGCACTGATGATCCTAATAAGCAATTTAGATTTAACAACTGGAAAAGAGTACTAATAGCAATCTAACATCCATAGACATATACAATTACAGTAACAGATAATGCATACAAGCTCATTTAGTTATACCTTAACTGATGTTGCCAGGATAGGAAGCAGATGATTCTGTGTATTCACCTTAAATCCATCACTATTGACATTCCTGTTCATGGGATATAAAATAAAAGACATCAACCATTGCGAGCTAAAGAAAGGAAAGACAAAGCCTATTCCCACAAACATACAAAGAATTGCAAATAACATGTGTAAGAATTCAAGGAAAAATTACAAAGCAATTTATATGGCAGTATAACCTGTCTAAGTGAATTGCCACAGTTGGGACACGCATAATGGGCTCCTCTATTCTAACCAGACGATGTGAGTATGAAACACAACCGTCCTTTTCTTCTCTTAGTATAACCCGTCCTGCCACCGCCAAATCACGATCGAACCATGTATGCCACAACCCACCTCCATATGTTTGCACTCCAACCTCCAAATACCCGCCTTTTGTAACCTGAAAAAATAATTCAATTTCAGAACCAAAGCTAAAATGAACAAAGTACGCATCCAACAGGTCATACAATCTGGAAATAAACCAAAAAACTGCCAAAAACCTCAAATTTAGGTGATAATCTTAAACGAAATGCAACTCACCTTGGTAACAGGCTTCAACTTTATGCAAGGACTATCAGTGTGCGCCCCAACCACATAGAATCCATTGCCAGCAACATATCTAAACACCAAAATATCATCAATAAGGATATGCCATAAAAATAAAATAAAGAAGCTTGACACCCCAGCTAAATCCTATGAAGGAAAAAAATACATACTTTTTACCAATGGCGAAAGCTACAATGGTAGAATGATTCCTGGTAAAGAAATATCGCTTGCCGGCTTCTAAGTTCCAATCTTCTCTCTCAGAAACTTGCACATATCCGGCATTTCTCAATCTCCGTTTTGCCTCATCTAGAAAAATCAAACAAGTCGGAAAAATTAAAGTTGGATTAAATTTTCAAGGGAAACAGAGACTAGATTATCAATAGTGAAAAAAGAAGAAGTTATTCAATTACCAACAGCGTGAAAAGCAGTTGGAGAAGCATTTAAGAAGTTGATGAGATCAAAGGCGACGGAGCTTCCTTCACTGTGAGTCTGTTGCTTCGGCATTTTTGAAACTCTTTTGCTTGGAGTACAAGCGGAATAATCGGAGACCATATATGGAGCCTCACCCCCTGCGGGCATAGCATGAGATTTGGGGATTTCTCTCTTGGATCCCAGACCGGCCCGTTTAATTTAAATGGACCCCGTGCGCCTTACTTTATAATACGTGGAAAACTGAAACATATTCTTTTGTTTTTTCAACTATTATTGATAATACTAAAATTATCATATTTTTCAAAATTTGAGTCAATTTCTGTTCAAAATTCAAGTCAGATTCAAAGTCATAAAATCCAGACATATGACATACACGCTAAAGAAAATCAACAAATTGTCAATAAAATAAGTCTGATCAAACTAACAGAGCACGCTCCTGTCAATCCACTGACACACGTCATTGTCTTATCCTACTATCTAATTTCTATCATATCGTCTTTTACTTACTTTAATACTAGAGCAGGTCACTCAAATGCCTCTGCCAAATTTCAATAAATATCTTGGAAATGAAAATTCAGATATGAGAATTTTTGAAACACTATCTCTTTACATTCTTTCTGTAAAAGCACTACTAACTTAAGTTTTGGAGTGATAATGGCATATCCAACCGGACTTGTCTTATTTCAGGAACAATCAGATCGTCCGATCATCCATCACTGGTCGGATCATCCGATTATTCAGATCCGATCATCCATCCTTGGTCAGATCATCTATCACATGTCAGATCATCCGATCATCTATCATGAGTCCAATAATTCAATCATCCATTTCAGATCCGATTGGCCCACTTATAATTCAATTGCCATATAGTTTCATACAAGTTTCTAACATTTCAGAACCTATCAATTATGTAAATAATCCTACTAATATTTCTTTTTCAAAGCTCTTAACAAGCAAGTAATCTATTCATTTTTTTAGTTTTCCTATAAATTTTGACATATTTGAATTAATTATTCCTGTTTATTAAAATGATTATCAATATAATTAAGGAATGCTCTTATTTTGTTGGCAAAATATCAATCCATACATGTAAAACCAGAAAATATTTGGTTCCATTCAGCTCATGAATTTATTTGGATATAACATTATAATGAATTTCTCTTCATTTAGGATAATTTTTATTTTATATACATTGACAATTTATTAATAATTTAATTTATAAATAAATTCACACGCGAAATCCTACTATAGTCCTAGTCCATCACTTTTTCATCCCCACCAAGAAAATTGGCAACCATAATCATATAATTTCTCTCATGCCCTTTTTCTCTTTAAAAAAAAAAAATTCTGGGGTCAAACTTAAAGAAAAAAAATTAACAATTGGATAATTTTATGAATTAATTTGCACCCATTAAGAATACTGAATTGCATCATCAGGTTGATGTAACTGTAAGCCGAATTCCATTTTGCCCGGGAAAATCAACTGAATCCAACAACCAAACTAATCCCAGTAACGGCCATCTCCTGTTTAATCCATCATGGGACCAAAATACCCTTTGGATCTATTCTACACTCCACAACAAAACAAGGGCATATTGGTCTCTTTATTCTCAACATCCACAACTGAATACTCACTCTTTCTCCCTCGAGAAAAAAAACTGAATCAAGATTCGCAAAATTTCAAGCTGCAGAGAACTCAAAGATTGAAGCTTCCATGGCGAGAGCAAGAAACAACAAGAACCCAATTGTCACACTAATCCCATCACCAGTATTTCACTTGGTATCAGCCTCACCATTAACATCTCTTCTCTTCTCTCCGAGAAAGAGCCCAATAACCCACAACAAGTTCTCTGCATTTTCTACAGTTACGAGAAACCTTTCTTTCTTCTTTCTCTTACTCCTATCTTCTTTCACTCTCTTGTTCATTTCAACTCTCAATTTCCTACCCTTTTCTCCGGATTCAGTCTCCTGTTCTTTCATCTCTCCATCATCTAAAATTCCATTCCCTTCTAAATCAAATTCGCACTTGCTTTTAGCTTCTCTTTCTTCTGAATTATCCTCTGAAAATGTAAAGGATGCTCCTGGATTAGCAAAGAGTGTGATGGTGCCATTACCGGCTCAAAGGGTCACTGGGAATGTCTCGGAAGAGGAAAGAGAGTTTTGGCAGCAGCCTGATGGGGAAGGATACAAACCGTGCTTGGATTTCAGTCTCCAATATAGAAAGGCATCTGCTAGGATTTCGAAAGAGAAGAAGAGATTCTTGGTGGTGGTAGCTTCAGGGGGATTGAATCAGCAGAGGAATCAGATTGTTGATGCTGTTGTTATTGCTAGGATTCTTGAAGCTGCCTTGGTCTTGCCTGTTTTGCAGATTAATCTCATCTGGGGCGATGACAGGTAAAGAAGAGAACTTCTTGGTGTTTCTGTTGATTAAGTAGCATTTTTAACACAAACTTGTGGACTTCTACATTAACTGAAAAGGTTCCTTTATCTTAATTTTATTAGCCTAAAAATGAAATAGCGTACCTTTCCTTCTATTAAGTGTATCTGCTCTGATAAATTGCAGTGAATTCTCTGATATTTTCGATGCGGAACATTTCAAGAGGATCTTAAAAGCTGATGTACGGATTGTATCAGCTCTTCCCTCCACTCATTTGATGTCCAGACAGTCAATTGAAAATCAGATTCCTGTTGATGTTTCACCTTTATGGATCCGTGCCAGATTATCTAGAAAGGTAATTCTAAAACTGATACTCTTACTCTATGTTTTAATGGCTAAGAAATGTTTGTAATTCCTGTAAAGTATTTTCCTATTAAGTACTTTTTGTGATTCATGTAGCTAAATGAAGAAGGCCTTCTTGTGATAAAAGGGTTAGCTTCTAAGCTCTCAAAGAATCTTCCACCTGATCTGCAGAAACTTCGATGCAAGGTCAGTTTGGTATCTAAAGATTAAGTATAATCAGCTAGGCATTTCACCAAACACTGAGTGTAACAATCTTAACTTTGCAGGTGGCCTTCCATGCATTAAGATTTGCAGGCCCAATTAAGGAGCTTGGGAATCGGCTGGCCAGGAGAATGTGGATTGAGGGACCCTACATTGCCCTCCATCTCCGGCTCGAAAAAGACGTCTGGGTACGAAGTGGATGTCTCACCGGTTTAGGCCCTGAATATGACAAGATCATCTCTCAAGTTCGCAAATCACAATCCGAATACTTGACAGGAAGACTAAATGTGAGTCACAATGAGAGAAGACTTGCTGGTCTGTGTCCTCTCAATGCAGCAGAAATGGCAAGGTAGGACGCCAATTTCCCATTCAGGTTCTTTTTTTTTTTTCAGACTCTAAATTCCTGATGGAGTGTAAAATTGCAGACTTTTAAAGGCCTTAGGGGTAGGAAGGAAAGCACGGATATACATTGCAGGAGGAGAGCCATTTGGAGGAGTTCAGGCTATGCAGCCGCTTATGAGTGAATTTCAGAATCTAGTGACTAGAGATATGCTAGCAAGAGAAGGAGAACTCTCACGGTACCTAAAGAAAGCCTCTGTTTTGGCTGCCATAGACTATATAGTTTCACTTAGCAGCAATGTGTTTATACCATCCCATGGTGGAAACATGGGCAGGCTTTTACAGGTAATTTGATTATTATCTGTGTATGTAAAGAAGCAGAATGAAAAGTGTAATTATGGGGTTTTTGTTGGCAGGGGCACAGGGCCTATGTGGGTCACTGGAAATGCATAAAGCCTAACAAAAGAGGGATGATACCTTTCTTTGAAGACTCATCTCTTTCAGATTCAGAATTTGGAAGCATAGTGAGGATGCTACACAGGAAGTCTAAAGGCCAGCCTGAGCCTAGAAATAAAAAGAGAGACAGAGATGTGATTGCTTACCCTGTTCCTGAATGCATGTGCAAGCATAACACTCCCATTTTTTGAGCAACTTTGAATTCCATTTGTAACACTTTTGTAGTTCTTGATTGATATTCTGGTTTTGTTTTTTCAGTTCTTAGGCCAAAGTGAACTTCCATAAGCATTTGTATCTCAAAAATTGCACATATATATTAATTGACAACCTCTCTGATTCTTGACTGAAATTCCAGGTTATGGTTTTATTTTTATAATTATCCATTTATTATTTCATTAACCAATAGTTAACGATTAATTCTTCCTTATTTGTAATTACATATACATATTCTTCCTAAAAAAAAAAATCAAAGATTCATTCTCTCAATTTCCTTTTTTTGTCATTTTATTGAATATTTAAATAATTATTCTTCATTATTAAATTTTAAATCGAATTACTTCTAAATAAGTTAACTTTTATTGAAAAAAATTAAATTAAAAAAATTAAATTTTATTAAAAATCTAAAAATATCAATGAAATTTGTATTTTGCGTTTATTATCGTTAGTTTATAGAAGTCATCAAGTCAAAATACAGTGCTTATTGTATAACCACGTTACGTTTCACCAAACTAATACTTAAAAAATTTCTTTGTTTCGTGAACTCGGCCGCACCCAATCACTGATACCAAACCATAACTAGTTTTTTCTTCCATAATTACCTAACACCAAATCCTCCTCTTCTCCCTTCTCTTGCTCCCCCGGCGATCTCCGGTAAGGTATGCTTCCGGTTTCCGTCTCTTATTTCTATGTTCACAGAAACGAGCATCGTCTTTAATTCTAGACTTAAATCTGAGTTTGAGAGTCATTTTGGATGCTGAAACTGGATAAAATCGCATCTTATGATATTAGTATAATGGGAGAGGATTTTGATATTCAATTACTGATTAGTTCATTTTAATTTTTATGCATCTGTTTTGAATTTTCTCATATTTCTTTTCTTTTCGGTCAAATAGTAATTCTAGGTAAGCCTAGCAGACTTTTAGCAAAGTATTAGATTAACCTCCGATTGAGATTACAGATAACATGCTTAAGCGACGGATTTGGTGTGAAATTTTAGTTCATATTATTGTCTTTATGGCGAATCATGTTTAGTCTTACCCTTCAAAGGATCGGTTGTGAACGATTCTTCCAACTAGAGAGTCTTCTTGAAGTTTTGGGGATTTGAATCCTCAAAAACTGATTATTGAACTTACTATAGGCTTAGATTAGCCAAACAATAGGGTGAGATGGAATTTATTTTTATTCCATCTCCATAATGAACATTTCCACTTTATTTAATTATTTTAATTTTTGTGTGAAGTTGACAATGAGATGATCTTCTTGTAAGTGCATATGACACCATTTTCCTCTTTTCATTTGTCACTCTATATTGTCTTATCTGACTTTTCTTTGATTTTTAACTACAGCGGTACTTAATATGGCTTCATTCAGAGCATTCTTGAACAGTCCAGTTGGTCCTAAGACAACTCATTTCTGGGGACCTGTTGCTAACTGGGGGTTTGTTGCTGCTGTATGCCTCTCTACATGAATTTTAATTATGCAGAATATCCTCCTTAAAATAATCTACATGTATGTTAATATAGTGGATAACTGAAAACCATAATTGCAATTGTATTTTCTGCATTGACAGGGTTTAGTGGACATGCAAAAACCCCCAGAAATGATATCTGGAAATATGACTGCAGGTGAGAAATTCTGTTTTGAAGTGAACATTACTTTTCTTATTAATTGATTGTTAAGGTTTTTATCATCCTTCATTTTTGCATTGCAGCAATGTGTATTTATTCAGCATTGTTCATGAGGTTTGCATGGATGGTGCAACCTCGCAACTATCTACTCCTTGCATGTCATGTTTCAAATGAGACCGTGCAACTCTATCAACTTTCGCGTTGGGCTAAAGGTCAAGGGTAAGTGGTTGTGTGGGATTTGTGATAGATTACTTTGTTTCATTGCATGCTTTTATGGATGTAAAAATGGTCTTTTCTCTCATATTGAGTCAAAGATTCTTATTGGAAAATCTAGATAGTCCAGTCCTAGTCCTATTCTATTTCTTAAGGAAATGTAAAGGTTCATGCTTCCTAGCCTTAAACTTTGATTCCATCCCAGGCAGCTGAGCCCCTGGACAACTGCCTCAGTCTTTCTGCTTCAGAAACAATGGATTCTCCTTTCTAAAATGCTCTCTTGAAATCAAAGAGATATTTCATTATGAAAAAGAAAAGGAATTGGAAACAGAAGTTATATTGTAACCTTTAGAGTTCCTAGGATTAGCTGGATCTATCCAGCAGCCGTGGTATATTAATGGTTAAGTTTCACTAGATACGGAAATTAACAGCTCAAATTTTCGGTGATTGACCTTTCCCTTTCATTTTGTGCTCTTAAAAGATATTGATAAATCTCTATCCAAGGGATGTTATATTAGTCTCCTTGCAATATGTATTTGATTTCCTGTGTCATTTAGCAATATCAATTGCTTGTTGATTTTATTGACTTGAAATAAAAATATCCTGAAACCTCATGTGAATTTGTAATTTTGTGGTATAATATTTTCAATTGTAACTGTGGCCAGTTTGCTATTGTGACCTATGCAATTGTGGCCAAGTAGCAACCCAGAATGAAAGACTTGGTTATAATCGACTTTTCTGAGTCCAAGCGTGTATCTCAAGCTGATCCATCATGTGTCAATTGATCCATTCAAAACAAACACTCAGTGATACTAATATCATATATTCATTGCTATAGGTACCTCTCATCTGGGGAAGAAGAGAAGAAAGAATCGTCAGAGTAACTACAACTTTTATTCTTGCAGTGCTCTGCTTTCCTGGGAATTTATTTTGATTGTTACGAGAAAACAAATGCTGGATTTGTCTTTAAACACCCTTTTGAATGTACTACCAGTTTAGCCGCAAAGCAGATTGTGATGTAAATCCTACTGTTTATCAATCCATGCCCAAGTTCTTAATTATGGAGTAGGAAATAAGTACTGCCAGACTTATGGAAACAACAATTCACAAATTGTTTAGTAATACCCCTCGGAGTACTGTTGAGTTAATAAGTTCATCTTAACAAATCATTCTCTATTATCTAAATTATGAGCACAGCTTAGACTGCAAGACGTTCTGTGCTCCAGTTTAACCATCTAGCAAAACATTCTTGCAAAAATCATATACATTATACGCATCAAAGATCAAAATCATACAACAGTAGTAGTCCTTTTAATAAATAGTTTGTCTATATCGGGAAAAAAAAAAAGAAAAGAAAGAAGCTATTTTGGCTCTGATTATATTGAAGAAAAAAACGAAGGAGAGAAGAAAAATCAAAATTGTGTTCGTGTGCCACGTCACACCAAAATTGATGCACAATCGTTGCCTGTGCTCCTTTCTATGTGCCATGCCATGTTAATAGCATGAGCAGGTAATTAGGAATCCTGATTAAAGTGTCAGTCAGCTGTTTTCCTTGGACTTTAACATCTTGCCTCCATCGTTATCTCAGCTCTTTGCCTTGGATTTTAATCTTTTGCTTCCAACATTTTCTCTGGATTCCTTTTTCTTGCGCCCATCTTTTTCTTTGGATTTCTTCTTTCTTTTAACAGGCAGCATGCACGTCTCATCCTCATTCCGAGTTTCATTTACATTCTGCGCTGCTACAGCAACATCTGATTGCACAAAAGAAAGCTCATGATGAGCGGCAAAGATAGGTGAAACACGTTCGCCAAGCTATTTCACAAGGCATATGCATATACTGAATTTCTGATGGAATTTGAAGTTACAAAATTCACTTGTCTCCAATTGCCAAATATATTTAGGTAACATCAAAGGTCCAATAAAACCAAGATAAAACATAATTTCCATATTCCTTGTCATTCCCGTTGCATGGGATTCCAATTTACTTTTCTTCTAGAGGAAGACAACAAACAACTTCAATTAAACAAAGCATGAAACAATTGAACAATTTTATATTATATGCAGAAACCTACGATAACAAATCCTCTGTAATGAATAGAGAAAGTTGGGTATAGCAAGCTATGTCGTATTCCCCAGCTTACGTTATCAAGTAACTTATTCATTATTCAGAATTACGTACCCAAGGACCATAAGCCAGGTTCTTTATCACTCTATGTTCTACCAATGCAGAAAATCAGAAGAAAATAATCGAGCCATACAAAAGGAGAGGAAAAACTAACCTCTACTTGTAAAATTGGAATCAAAAACAACATTTGTGAGATGTTGCTTCAGGAATACCTGCACAAATAGTACAAAATATATAGTTAAAATGATAGAAATCAAAATGTAGCATATCATTGCTCCTTATTAAAATATAAATAATCACCTACACATAAATTTACAAACATACCGCTGAAAGAAGTTGTCGTGTCTTTACGTCCCACAGGCGCAGATAGCTATCCAGACCTTGAGGGAAAAAAGAAGTAAACTCAGCACAGGAATTAGCACCCAATATACCCGTTTAAATGGTTAGTGCACATGCACCATAGACAGTAGTGAACAGGGATCTACAGAATAACATAGTCTTGAACACCACAAAAAAAAAAAAGGAAACTAAGCTATACTCACCACAAGAACCTATGACAGGCAGCTCAGGATGCCTGGCAATGGATCTTATGCTTCCAGAACACTTCCCCAAAAAGCATCCTAACAATTTCCCTAAAAAAAGAAAACCGACTGTTAACAGAACTGCGAGAAAGAAAACTAGCTTCTAACCAATATATCCATCAAGAACATGTGTAAAAAAGCAATTAACAATATCTGCTCCAAAAGAAACAATTTATCTTAATCTCTAACTGCTAGACATTCATTATCCTTGATGAATTATTTTAATAGAAAAGTGAAGGTGAAACTAAAAGACACTATGATGGAAAGAGAAATTACAAAGCCTTTCCAACTGATAGAACTGCACAGACATTCTTACAAACAAGAACAAAGATATTGTTGGCATAGGTGCCAAGGTCCAGACAGAGGTGGCCACATGGCAAGTTGATTGTTACAAGTTGAAATTGGCACTGCACATGGTCAAGAACTTATCCAGAGTCCAAAATAGCACTAGTAAGACAACAACCCAAAAAAAAAAAAAAGAGTTTTCATCTCAACAAGCAGCATTAGCCTACAGTTGAACTCTTAGAGTTTCATCAAAGATATTATTCATACTTGTATGGAGTGGAACAAACTGAGGTCTATATACATATTGCGAGCACTATAATCAAATAGGTTAACCATCATAATCCACTACCCAATATATGTGTAATTGTACATCACATTGCACAAAACATCGACTAAAAAAAGTAAAACAAAATCCCAGATAAACTGCTAGCTTAGGGTAAGAAGGAATCAGTCTTAACAGAAATCAGTGTCCTTGCCCAGCAAGCAGCTCAGACTAGTCATACACAAAGCAATAAAAAACCAGCTTGTTTTTGGTCATATGGACCAAGTTATACCACTAAATTAACTTGCACTGCTCATTAACGTACCAAGACAGCCAAGTAAAAGAACCACATATGAGACCAAAAACAGGACCTCTACCAGAAACTGCCAGTAGAGAATGGCAAATTTTATTCCTAACCAATTCACCAAAAAAAATTAGAGGACTCCAACAAAGTATTAGATAGTTTTGAGTAGTTACTGAAGCACATAAACTCGTTCTTAATTTCTTGTGCTATCACAGAACCAAAACACAGAACCTGCCATAGTATATCAAATTGCATACTATATCTTTTTGTTAAACAAGATGAAATAAAACAAACATGACCATGATTCAAGTACCTGTTCGTATGTCAAAAGAAGCAAGATCACCAGATCCATTTCCTATAAATATTGTGTGCCCATCTTGATCTTCAGCCACTGCTTTAATGGGGGTCTCACGGAAATCAAATGAAATTACTGGTCTACGCTGAGCAGAAGTATCATACAGGCGAACCTGCTAGGTCAAACTGAGATTTATCAAAATTCTGGCAACAATATTCTTATTGGTAGAGGGAAGAAAATAATATAGAATATCAAGATGGTGCTTTTTGGTTTATGAATCAAATAAATCATTAAATAAAGCAACAGACAGCGATGATAATGAAATAGAACAAGCCATTTTTTTGTGAGGTTTTACTTTTTTGAGCTACAACAACATAAGAAGCATTTTCAATCTGTACCAACTCTCAAAAAAATTTCTATTTACCGTTTTTCAAAATTTCAAAAGACACATAAATTAAACAAGCATTTACAGGACATGAAGAACGCTGCAGTCCAGGCCATTCAAAATCAGAATATCCATTCTAACATAAACAAAAATCTACCACAAAAAAATCACCTGATGGCTGTTAGTCCCAGCAACAAATTTGCGGTGATCATCATTACTCAGGAATGTTGCAGACGTAAACCATGTCGGAGTAAATATACCAAGGCTGTTTTTAGGAGGCTGGAGAATGGGTAAATATTAAAATGTGTGGAAAGCTAAAATAGATATGTGAGCAAAGACATGGCATCATGATCCAATGTCCTTCCTCAAGATTAAGTAGTGTTGCAGGATAAATGGCTCACAGGTTTTGCAGTCCAAATCTTTGTAAACTTCTCAAGATCCCACAGATTAGCTTCTACAGCTTTCCTGAATAGAAGAACAGAAGGTCCATTCATCACATTACTGAATAGGCCTAAAGTTAATTGAAGATTCTGTTGTAATATACACCACTCACCCTCCAAATAAAGCATACTTTTCACTTCCATCCACTTTAGAACATAAAATACTACCAGAGCTGCAAACTTTCCATATTCCAGGAGCATCAGAATTGGCATTATCTACTGTTGAACTATTAAATTCAATGGACCTCATGCTTGCATTTCCTCTTGATGTGCATGTAAACAAACTGCATGACCTACAGAACATCAACACAGGACAAATCAGCATTGATAGAGAGTTGCCAATGAGTTTCATATTGCCCACTCCCACAAGGTAAAAGCATGGCAATACCCAGACATTCTTTGTCTTTTAATTAAATGTAGGCCAACAATAGCATCATCTTCAGGTGGAACACCAGCGTCACCAACATTAGAAATGGAAGCATGAATATCGCCGTTAAGCGGATTGAGTACTTCAATCTGTAATGCATAGTAACAAGGACAACGAAATTAAGAATACTATGCATAATAAAAAATATAGAACTCATTCCTCAAGACAATTCAGAAAAGAGCAACTAACCACACCATTTTTTCTTCCAATAGCTAATACCTGCAAACAACAGAACTCCAGACTATAAGATTACAGTAATTGAAGTAACAGTGAATTTCAATATTCCTCAAATCAGATAATGGGCATAACAGAATTGCGAGTTTAAACTCGCAAATTAACAAAACAAGGGATTACAGGATCTTTTTCACTGTCATCGATGGAAACAGCGAGCACGCATTTCGAGGCTTCTGGGTTGCCCCATCTCTCTACTACCTGAGGGTTGCCTCGATCGCCGCGAGATTCAATCACTAAAACAAAAAACAAAGTCAATAAGTATTCAAAGAAAAATAAGAATCAAAATGAAACTGCACTGAGCAATGGAACCTTTAATAAAACCAAGTGAGTCGAAAGTTAGGGCTCTAATCGGAGGGCAACCGGGGCTCTCTGTGGTGGTAGTTCGGGGCATCGTTTTAATTGTTTTCCGTTAAATTTCCCCTTAGATGAAAGACCTCTTTTGAGAAACAAGGAGGGAGGTGAACAGAAGCCAAACCTTAAACCCTAACTAATTATTTTGAATATTTGTTTGGCCCCTAGTTTTTATTTTATTTTGGTTTGCTTCCCTTAATATTTCGATAATTTTTATGATTGCCCTGTATTTCATTATTTATACTTTTATGTTCGTGTGTATAAATACATTTATGTTTTATCAACAAAAGATGAATATATATATTATATATATATAAATCAAGAAGTATGGGTTGAAAGATCTTGTGTGGTTGCTTGGTTCCAAACAATGTTCTTCCTTCTTAGATATGTATAAGAAGAGTGGGAAAAGCCTTATTTAGGCAAGGAACAGTACCAGGTTGTCTATGAAGAACTAATATTTTAGTCACTCCGAATTAGAATCAGGACCAAGATGTCTAACGAGGGTTGCAAATTAAGGGTATTGTTTAGCTTCGTATGCTATTGGAATTGTTTTACTCTGCTGTGATTACAAGTACAAGCAAGAGGGTAGGAGAATGCTGGCAAAAATTTAGAGACATTACATAGAGCATTTGGTTTTAAATAAATTAATTTTAATACCAATTGTTCCATGCAAAATAGACGGGTCAATTTCACTCATTGTCACTCAACTTATCACTTATCGCGCAAAAGTAACCGACTTTTTTTTTTCTTACTTAAATGTCACTGAACTTTTAACATTATTGCACAAAAGTCATGTTGACCGGAATCCGGCAACGACTCTTGCCGGATTGATGATTTTTTTGCAAAAATGTTAAAAGTTCAGTAACATTTAAGTTGGAAAAAAAAAAGTTAATTACTTTTGCGAGATAAATGATAAGTCTAGTGACCGTGAGTGAAATTAATTTAAATGTAGTATTTGTTGAACTTATCAATCCGGCAAGAGTCGTCGCCGGATTCCGGTCAACATGACTTTTGTGCAATAATGTTAAAAATTCAGTGACATTTAAGTAAGAAAAAAAAAAGTCGGTTACTTTTGCGCGATAAGTGATAAGTTGAGTGATCATAAGTGAAATCAACCCCAAAATAGACATAAGAAAGGGAAGGATGGTCCGGTAATATTGTGGATGACAATTGATATTGGCTACTTATTCATTACTTTTAGGTAAAATTTCATTGTACTTTATATTCGTTTTTTGCAATTTTAGACTTTTTTTTTTGACAGACACACGCACACACAGAAAATGAACACACCTTTATTAATGCAATTTTAGGCTGTTTTATCTTAGTTTTAACGTTATATGTGTTTTGCAGGTGTTTTACATTAATTTTGGTGTCTTTAAATGACTTTTGGGTACTTTGAAGTATTTATGGAATTTGAACTAAGTAAAGCAATTTTTTCCGTAATAATAGGTGCAAATATGATTTTTTTTTTGTAAACTTTGATAAACAGTATCATAAATATTTTTTTCTATCATATGGTTACATTATTAATTGTACTATATGAAGAATTTTTTTTAGCTAAAATTAACCTTACAGAACATATGGAGACTTTTTTTTAAAAAAAATTTTATTGATTGAAAGAATAATTAGATTCTCAATTTTTTGAAATATGTGTTTGATACGAGGTCAATTAATACATCATATAAAACAACAAAAAGATATCATATGTTTCTAAGAGTGGCGTGATATAGAGTAATGATAGTACATTTGTTAAATACTGAAAAATCAAAATGCCATTTCATACTATGTTTAAATTAAACATAGTATTATTGATAAATACACGCTGGACATGAAAATGTGTCGTTAATATATTATTCACAAAGTTTTAGAAAAAAAATGTATTATTCATAAATTGGATGAAGATTTTTTTTCCTTCTTTTTTTTTTTTTGTAAATAAAGGGAGAACAAAACCAACGCACATAAAAAGTGCCAATAATATCATGATACATTCATATATTAAGACTATCAGGAGGGGTTTTCAAAATATGCATTCCAAGAAGATAAAGATACGCCAATTTATAAAGAAAAATAGATGAAAAATTCGACTAGCGATGAAAATGAGCGATAGCAAAAGAATCAAAGCCTTTAATCTTATCTTTAATATTTCGAAGAGTATTCAAACAGTCAGCATTTGGATGACACCTTCCAAGAATCATATCTACCACCACCTTGTTGTCACACTATGCCAACACATATTTATACCTCAATTGATGAGAAAGAATAATACCTTTAAGAACACCTCACATCTCCGCTCTCACGATAGAGTAGGCTCTAATATTCGTTACAAAATCATTACACCAGCATCCAAAAAAGTCTCTAATTAAACCACCACAGACAAAAAGGTTTCTATCTTTAAAAAAAAAGCATCAGTGTTCAATTTGACAACTCCTATTGGAGGAAAGTTCCACGCAGCATGTTCCAAAACAGTGGATTCACAACCACTATAAAGATTAGCAAAAGCTACCTCCATCAAACAACTCCAAGAAACAGATTCCTCACAAAGAATTTGTAGTTTTTTTGATTGCCATTAAAAATAAAATCATTTCTTATCTTTCATATTAACCAAACAGTAATGCCAAATAGAGTTGGCCAACTGACATTATGAGCTTTCAAGTCATGACAACTAAGATTAAGAATAAGCCAATCTTAAATATAATTAACTTTGAAAAAATTCTCTAAAGCAGCCAAAGGAAGAAAAAAAAGCCAAACCTGAAATGCAGGTACACGATCCTTTAAAAGATAGAGATGACTTTCAGGTTCATTGTTGCAAAAATGGCACAAATATGAACTAGAAAGCTGTCTCCTAACCTGTAATACCCCAAAGTGTACCCTAGTTGGATTAGTGAGTGTTAATTAGGGTTTACAGATTTGGACTTAATTGAAAATGTAAATCTAGGGACTTAATTGTATAAAATTAAAATATTATAGTAACTAAAATGTAATTTGCTGGATTAAGATCAATTAAAGTTAGTGATGATTATCAAGAGATAGTGGAAATTCATGTATCATTGTTAGAGTTGCCACCTAGCTTTGGGAATGGCTTGAGTCATGACACCTAGCTTGAAGTTACCTCAACTTGACACCTCCTTCTTTTCATGCAAGCATGAGGTGGTAAAGTGTGTAAAAAAAATCTGCATTTTGTTTCCTTGAGCCGGCCTTCCTCTCAAAAGCTCACTCTCCTTTTTGTTCCTCTTTCATTTGCTCTCATTTTCCATGAAGTTCTAAGAGTTGGATAGAGATAGTTTAGAAGATTGAGTAATTGGCTAGGAAAGGTATGTTAGCATATGGTTTATCCTCTTCATCTCCTTCTATTTATGATTTCATTGTTAGTTATGAGTATAGTCTAATGAACTTGTATATGTATTGTATGTGTATGTGAGTTGAAGAGGCAAGTAGAGCTGCCAAAAGTAAAGAGAAAGTGATATAGAAGAGAAAGGAAGGAGAGCTTCAAGAGGTTTGGGATATATGTGTTCCCATGTGTTCTTATGTTAATTTTATTTGAGTATATGTGATGGATAGATGACTTTGATGTGTAATTGATGCATGATTATGTGTTAATTGATAGAGGTGTACTTGAAGTGTACACATGATGTGTGATGAGTATTGAACAAAATCCATGAGCATACTAAGTGAATAAGTATGAACCTTAGTGTTAGGGAAAAATCTGCTTATAGCTTACTAGACCTCCGTATAGTATTTTGGGCATAACTGGAGTTTCAGAACCCCAAATTGAGCTTTTGTTGCTTTATTTTAACCATGACTTCTATACCTATAAATGTTTCAGAAATGACTTGGAGCTAATTCTGGCTCTAAGACCCCTAAAAATAGCACAAACAGACGTGTCTCTACCTTGTAGGGTTCACTGGAACAGTCTATTTTGTTTAATTCATATCTGATGTTTTACAAATCTAAATGACCTAAAAATTGTCTCATTTAAAAGATAAGACATAGAGGAATAAATGTTATGAAGGAACCTTTGCCTAAAATTGAGTTTAAGACTTCGGTTTGGGCTGTACAAAATTGTGGTGCGAAGCAGTCCTGAAGTTTAGCTTCTGTTTTGCTTATTTTGGTATGTCACGGTCATAATGAAATTCATTGCCACCGTGACATATGTTTTTAGCAGGCAGAATGTCTATTTATGGACCTCACGGTCACAACCAATTCATTGCCACCGTGACCACTCTCTGTTTTGTCTTTTTAGAGTGTTTTTCTCCCCGAAATGCACCCGAACTTCACCACGAGTTCCCATGACTTGTCCAATACATATTTATCATTATAAAATGAGTATCTTAAGCATGATGAATTATGCATACTAATATATATGTAAATATGTATGAGCTATAAGCATTCTAAGTGTGATGAATTAAGTATGTGAATGCGGATGCTATAGTTTTGAATGCGAATATGTATAGTCTTGAATATGAATGCGTACAACAAGAATGTGAAGGTGAATAAGTGTAAATGTGAATGCGTATATCCATGTGTAAATTAAGTATGATAAATCATGAATGATGATGTGTATTAACAAGCATATATTTAAAATATCTTCAGCATGGTGAACCATGTATGCAATGATATGCATATAGAGTTACATGTGAATGAGTTTAGAATGACATGTATGTATGTATAGTAAGATATAAAGTAGATTACATGACTAGCATGGGTTTAAGTAAATGTATATGAATGACCATACATGTTTTGATATGGGATAATGGTTATAAGCCTTAGATGCTCATACAAGTGGATAGATAGGCATGCCTATAAAGGGTTAGATGATTTGCAGCTGCTAGATGTTGGCACTGACGGGTGTCTATATGTTTGGCATCGACGGATGTCTAGATGTTGATACTTAAAGTATCTAGATGTTTGGGACTACGGTCTCTAGATGGCTTGAGACTATGGTCTCTAGATGTTTTGGTACCATTACTTGGTATCTATATGTACCCGTATCCACTTATGTTATGACAATGGGCTAAATATAAAATGTAAAAGTATATGAATTGATGTTAAATGTACAAGAGATGATACTGTTATATGTATAAGAAATGATGTCTATATGTACAAGAGATGTATAAATGCTAAAGAGCTATAGTACATGGCTAGAGAAGTATATGGCTATCGTATATCTTAAACGTTTATATGAGCTTACATGTATAGGAGAAGTCACTATTTGTACAAGATATACTATAAGTATGCTTTTATGCTTATATGTAAATAAATGGACATGATATGCAATGACATGATATTATATGTTACATGAGCTGATAATTAGAGTTAGAAGAACATGAACATGATATAGGTTACATGAGATTAGTAGATATGTTATATAGCAGAATGACTATATGTTTGGTATGTTACAAGTATGATAAATGCTTATATCCTTACATGCTCATAGATGATTGGCATATCGTCTAATGATATGCTTGATGATTATGCATGTGACTTCGTTAGAAGTCTTTTATATGTGATATCCCCACTAAGCGTTATCGCTTAGCACGGGTGTTTTCCCGTGTAGGTTTACAGGTTCGGAGGGTTGCACATCTGCAAGGTCATGGCCACTAGGAGTATATATTGAAGTCTTCTTGTATATGGCATAGTTTTGTATACATGTTCTAGCGTTTTGTATAGCTTGGCATATGTAAAAGTAAAGCGACTATTGTATAGGACATGTATATGGCAAAGCAAAGTGTATTTTGTATACAGTATATAAACGTAAAGTAAATGTTATGATGTAAAAGAACGGTTTCATTTTGAATATATAAACGAATATATGAGTTTGCTTTTTGGCATGTTTTTGTTATGTTAAAGACCATTATTCCGCTGCATGTGATTGTATGATTTTATCTTCGCTTCCGCATGAGTGTTCTGTATGTGCATGCGTTGTTGCGACTCCGATATCCTCCCAAGGGGTATTGGGGCGTTACATAACCCTCTTCGCATTCGTCAGCAGACCATTATTTAACATGAACCAAAAGAAAATCTTGATTCTTTAGGGCAACTTCCAATTCCATATCCTCTTCCAAGGAAAAGAATTTTCTCTCATTTCATCTTTAACCAAAAAATCATAAGCCAACTTGAGAGTGAAAGAACCTGAAACAGAAAGGTTCCAAAAAAATTTGTCCTATCCCACACTAGAGGAGGGGGGTAGGTACTGGCAAAAAGCAGTAAGGTAGAAGGCAAAAGGTAAGCCTCAAAAAGGTCCTATTTCTAATTCTGATTCTCATCAACAAAGAAAGCCACATTCTTATCAATAATATCTACAAGGATGGGCAAAGTAGCAATACTGAAAAGAGACTCCGTCAAACCCGGCATCCATTTATCAAACCAAAACTGCACCGGTAACCCATTACCCACCTATTAGGCAGAAGAAGATTCCAATGAGAGCAAATACTTCTCCAAAGAGTGGAGCTAGTAGCTTTCGCTAAAGGCCTAGAATGAATACCAGAAAAAATTATACTTAACTCTGATCACATCAAGCCAAAGACAATTCTCCTTAACCATCACTTGCCAAGCTAATTTGAGAGTAAATAATGAGTTTAAACTATGTAAATTTCAAAGCCTAAGAACCCCTTCAGATTTATTACACTCTACCTTATCCCAAGCGACCAAAGACAATTTCCTTTTATCATTTTTTTTCACCCCAAACAAACCTGCGTGAAAGTTTTTCCATTTCATTACATGTGGTCATACGTAAAGAGACTAACTACATAGTGTAGTTTGGGATAGTCATTAAAATAGATTGCGCAAGCGTGATTTTACCAACCAAAGAAAGACGAGTAAAATTTCAAACTGCGATTCTTACCTTCATCTTGTCAAGAAGATGATTGTAAGCAGTGGCGGAGCCACTCTTTGATGAGGGTGTACACAGGCACACCCTCAATTTTAATTTTTTTTGAATATATATATATATAAATTATAATGGGAACCCTTTAATTTATTTTAATTGCCTCCCTTTAAATTTTGAGTGTCCCAATATTTTTTAAAATATATATTATCTTTAAAATTTTTATGAAATAAAAATATGTTTTAAAAAAATAAAATTAAGAGTTTAGCAATAAATACAAAAAGAGTATAAAATAATTTTAATATACCCAATTATCAAAACTACGTAGTTTTGGCATTTTATTCCTTTAAAGTTTTGGCCATTCTATTCGCTTAAACTTGTATTTTTATTTTATTTTAATCATTATCTTTTTTAATTTTAAATGTAATATGTTTTTATGTTATAAATTATATGTATTTTTAATTTTAAAATTTTTATAATAATTTTTAATGAATAAGGACCCCGCTGATTTCGGATCCTGACACCGCCACTGATTGTAAGTCCTCTTGGTCACCCTAGAGTGGAAGATTGAAACACCAAGATACTTGCCAAAATCATTAGTCTCCCGAAAATCCAACTGATACTCAAAGTACAACGGGTATGGAAAGAAACATTATTCGAGAAAGACTGTTGTTTTCCCTTCTTTCTTTACCCATAAACAAACTAGAGGAAGACTTGGCCAAACATGATAGGGAGGGCTGCAGATCCATATGACGTTCGAATATAAATCAGATTATAATTATCCAAATAATATTTGAATTCATTTAAATATTCTATTAATATATAAAATTTAATTAAATAAATTAGCTATAATTTTTAATTTAATTTAATATAATATATTATATAATTTATACAAAATAATATTTTAAAATAAATATAATTTATATTAACAATGAAACTTTAAATTTGAGTAGATAATGTACAAAGGAAATCAACATGAAAAATAATAATCCTATTAAGATGGAAATGGATTGGATTGGATACTCCAAAAGGAAATCTTCCTAAAAATGGTTACGAATTAAATCCCTGATAAGATTTGAAATTTAATAAAAGAAAAATCCGATATCAGTCAACATTTTGATATCTGCTGCCACAAGGAACAGGAAAATCGATTGGGATGTATCATTGTGTACAGTAGCAACGTGCTAATATTTTATACCACAATGATTTCCTTAAATGCACATAATTTGACTATTAGAAACGCATTGCTATACGTCACACGACACGACATCTTTGCCCATATAAACATAACGCAAAACTACAAACTCCATTTTAATTTCTTTTCTCTCTCTCTCAGTTTTATTCAAACTTCTCTGCCACCACAAAACCACTAGATTTTCTTTTTCCTCTTTATCTGCTAGCCATTCAATGGCGGCAAAGCCACTGGAATCTCCTTTCATTGATCCAAACAATGGTTTTTGCGCTGAAACTAAAACCTTTCACAGCTTAAGACCACCTACTCCTCTTCCACCGTACAACCAACCTCTCTCCGTTGCTCAATTCGTTTTATCTCTCCTTCGCTCCTCCGCCGTCGACCCTGCCGTCAGAACTTTTGTTGTCAACTCCAGCACCGGCTACTCTCTAACTTATTCACAGTTTCTGAGTCAGACTCACTCTCTCTCACTTGCTCTTAAAACTCGTTATTTTCTCTGTAAAAACGATGTTGCTTTCATCCTCTGTCCTACTTCTCTTCAGGTTCCAGTTCTCTACTTTTCTCTTCTTTTACTTGGCGTCACTGTCTCTCCCGCCAACCCACTCAGTTCCAACTCGGAGGTCACTCACCAAGTTCAACTATGCAAGCCTAAAATAGCCTTTGCCACCTCCCAAACCGCCCATAAACTCCCTTCTCTTCCACTCGGCACCATCCTCATTGACTCGCCGGAGTTTCTCTCCTTGTTGAACCAATCTACCGCCGCCACATTTGACCAGCTCAACGGACTAGAACAGGTGAATCAGTCTGATCCGGCTGCAATTCTCTACTCTTCCGGAACAACAGGAAAAGTCAAAGGCGTATGTTTGACTCAACGGAATCTGATCGCGTTAATCGCCGGGTTTCATAACAACCGTGGAGACCCTGATCCGAACCAACCTGAACTTCCTCCAGTATCACTATTTACGCTGCCTCTGTTTCATGTTTTTGGTTTCTTTATGCTGTTAAGAGCCGCTGCCCTGGGGGAAACGGTGGTTTTGATGGAAAGGTTTGATTTTGAAGGAATGTTAAAAGCCGTGGAGAGGTATAAAGTAAATTTAGCTCCAGTCTCTCCGCCGCTGATCGTGGCTTTGGTCAAATCGGAGTTGACCAAAAAGTATGATTTGAGTTCGTTGGCGTATCTGGGCTGCGGCGGTGCACCGCTGGGAAAGGATGTTGCTGATAAATTCAAGGAAAAATTCCCTCATGCGGAAATTTCCCAGGTACTATTAAATGTTATAATGGCGGTCTAAGTTATTGTTAATGTAATATCATGGTATTGATTATGGTAAATGCAATGGGCTACTGCATAAAGTTTAGCATAATTTAATGAATTAGGCATCTCTGAATTAGACTCTCTTTTTTCCCCTAATATATTGCAAAACCAAACAATTGAATGTATTACAAATTGAGTTCAGGTCTTAGAGGTCAGAAAATTTGTTCTTGCCAAATTAGTATCTGAATTCTGTTTTGCAGCCTGTCAGACCTGTGTTGCGGATTAGATGTTTGCACTTTGTTGATTTGTAATTTTATTGTTTGTATAGGCCGTGGTATTTGAAAGCTATTTTGAATGTTGTTAATAATTGATGAGAACAATAATACTTTTGTATAGGGGTATGGGTTGACAGAGACAGGAGGTGGGGCAGCAAGGACGGTATCACCGGAAGAGTTGAAGCAGCTTGGTTCTGTTGGTCGCTTGGCTGAAGATATGGAAGCTAAGATTGTTGATCCTTCCACTGGAGAGGCCTTGCCTCCTGGCGAGAGAGGAGAGCTCTGGTTGCGAGGCCCCACTATCATGAAAGGTAATTTCTGACTGAACTCGAGTTCTCTTAGCTCTGGAGATTACTCTAACCAACTAGGGCAGAACTCAAGAGTGTAACTTCTAGAGGGGTTTGATGTCTTGCAACCCTTTAATGAAAGACTATTGAAAATGAAATGTGAATGAACAATTTTTATGAGGTCTGGTGGTGTTATTGCAGGTTATGTAGGAGATGAGAAGGCAACTGCTGAAACATTGGATGCAGAGGGTTGGTTAAAAACTGGGGATATTTGTTATTTTGATTCTAATGGCCTCCTCTATATTGTTGATAGGTTAAAGGAATTGATCAAATACAAGGCATATCAGGTTAATATCTTCACCAGCCATATATATAATCAAGAATGCAGATTAATTCACTCCTTTGCAATGATGATCTTTTTTATGACAACCTGCAGGTGCCCCCAGCTGAATTGGAACAATTACTCCAGTCCAATCCTGAAATTGCTGATGCTGCTGTTGTTCCGTAAGTGGCTATCTCTGAGTTATCATCTTTATGAAAGGAAGAAAGAAAGGGTGATATTGTATAAAATCTTGATGCGCATAATATCTGAGATTAAAACTCGCTCTAAAACTAATTATGTTGCCATTTTACAGTAAAAACCATAAAATTAGATATTTTTGCAAAATTCTATTAGCTTTAATTTTACGCATGTATTATTTTCCTGGATAACAGGTCGTTTTAATACATGTGTATCCATTTGGATAATGTGTAAGCAGATATCCTGATGAAGAGGCAGGACAAATTCCCATGGCCTATGTAGTTAGGAAACCAGGAAGCCATCTTACAGAAGCTCAAGTTATGGATTTTGTTGCAAAACAAGTAATGCTACCGAATTCTTACAGAAACCATTGCTTAATAATTTTTTTTAATTAAACTAAATTCATAAATAAATAAGTTTGATGGAATAGGATCGTGTGTAAATGTTGAGATGTTAATTGTGGTGGCAGGTAGCTCCATACAAGAAGATAAGGCGAGTGGCATTTATCAATTCTATTCCTAGAAATCCTGCGGGAAAAATCCTGAGGAGGGAGCTAATGAATCACGGTCTCTCAACTGCTTCATCCAAATTATGATTTATAAGCAAGGACAGAGTTTGTATCCTATTTGTTGTTTTGATTGAGTTCATGTTCATAATTGTTCTAAATTGGAAAACTTTCCGAGATTTCTTCATGAATTTTGTTCATGTACAGAGGCTAGTGATTGAGTGCTTAAATGTGGAAAATGTGATGGCTAAATAAATAAATCGTTTGTGAAAGCTTAGCAAATTATTATTTTTTTTTTATTGAGATCATTATGTCTTTGTTCAACAATAATTTTCTTGTTAATAATTTAAAAAAGTTTGATGGGAAACATAAGAATAATGTCTTATCGCATCAAAAATTAAATAACCAAAAGAATTGCAAATCAATGAGTGTTTCTCTTTCTAGCTTGGTGGGGTAACAAATAATGAAATACACAGGTATGAGTATTATTTATTTTTGATAAAAAATGATTAACAAGTGGTTGATGCAATGATGGAAAAGCTTTGATTTGATCAGAAGCGGAGGAGAGATGTCAAATACGGCCCATGATCCTGGGTTGTGGCCTACAGATTTAACAATTTATGTGGCTACCTCACCTGGTCATGGGCTGGGTTTCTTCCTGACTCAACTTACAGGCCTTTTTAAATGTTTTTACCGTTCAAATCCGCTTCATTGCCAGATGTTCCGCCGAACCGTCCGAGCACGTGCATTCCTATAATTTAACAATTTAGATACGCAAGCGTTATATATGCATTTATATCAAATCATATCTCATTTTGGCCATATAGGCTATACTTGAGTGTGTGTATATATATATATATATATTTTGAGCACTGCTGTTCAATCTTGGTTTGGGTGAATTATAGTTTAAATTCATTGGCATAATCGAGTTGAAGATATCTTTTTATTTCACCAATTATTCAGGTATAAAATTAGCTTCATTTTTCTCCACCATATCAGTCCAAAATTCATACGTAACTATACATTAAATATCTATAGATGTTTATGTTTTTTTTTGAAAGAGACACACACACGGACAGGAAATGAACACACCCTTTATTAAAATCATGACGATTTTAACAAAGCATGCTAATTCTTATATTCACGCACACACCACAATCACCAAGCGATGTGAGATCCCGAAAGATAAGGCCCCACTACCGCAGGAGGCGACAGCCACACCACATACGGAATCGGGCCAGAGGCCCATTGATTTTTTTGAAAGAGATACACACACGGACAGGGAAGGAACACACCCTTTATTAAAATCATGTCGATTTTAACAAAACATGCTAATCCTTATATCCACGCACACATCACAATCACCAAGCGATGTGGGATTTCGAAGGACCATAGATGTTTATGTTTTTTTGTCAGAATGTTGTATTTATATATACAAGTACAATCGTAATCAAAATTGAGTTTTTAACTAAGTGATGTAAAATATGTTCTAGAATTATGTGGATCCAAAATCGAACTGCAGTAGGAGCATATATTATTAAAAAAAAAATTGATATATTTACATATAGTATATACTCAATTTATAAATAAAAACACAAAATTGATCCAAATAAGAGAATTCTTAATATTCTATTAATCCGTATTTGAACATCATTACTCTCCAGAAATACACACATTAAAATATTAGGAATAAAATCTCTTCAAACTATTATATTACCCATATACTAATAAAAATTATTGAAATATGCACCTTTATCTGAAATCAGTGCTATATATTATTGTTTTGAAAACCGGATCGGACTGGCCGATTGAACCGGTTCAATCGTGAATCGGATAAAAAATCGATCCGATTCAATGTACGTAAAAACCAAAAGAGATAAAAAAAAACTAGAATGAACAATGAAAAAACTGGATTGAACCGAAAAAAATCGGGTTGAACTGAATAAAATTAAATATATACTAAATTATATTTTTATAAAATTTATTTTTATAATTCGGGTTAATAGTTGTTGAATATTGTTTTATTAAAAATTTATATTTGATGATAAAATTAATTTATATTAATATTAAACTTGATAAAATTGAACATTTTTTCACTATATTTTTATTTTATATTTTTTTATACATTTAATAACTAAATAATTTAAATATAATGGAATATTAAAAAATAAATGAATATAAATATTATAATTATAAAAATAGTTAATGTCACAAAAATAAATTTTACAATTGAAAATAAAATTAAAAAAATTATAAATTCAAAATTATATTTTTCTTATAAATTCAAATATTTAACCAAAAAAATTCAATTATTATGGTTAATTTTTTTACTATTATTACTAAAAAAATAGTAAAATAATTAAAAAATAATTAATATATTGATATTTAATAATTAATAGATTTTTTAAATATATTTTTATATACTATATTTTTAATTTTTTATTAATAATTATATTTAAAAAAAAAGATAAAAATTTCGAATTAATCCGATCGAACCAGTTGACTTTTGATCCAGTTGACAGTCCGAGTCGACGTCAGGTCCGGCTTTAAAAACACACACACATATATATATATATATATATATATATATGTAGAGAGAGAGAGAGAGAGAGAGAGAGAGAGGTGACTATAGAAATGACGTAACATTTTTAAGAAGTTTATGGCCTTAATAAGGTCATTTCTGTAGTACCAAACGCAAACCAAACTGCCATAATTGGCAATGTTATCGTCAACCTTCGCCTCCCTTCTGTTTCAGACTTCTACACGTTAATTTATAAGAGAACAAGATATGATTTCCCAACACTAAGGTAACCTCTAAAATTGACAACCCCATTTTCTTCTCCTTCTCCTAATATTTATCACTTTATCTCTTCTTCTATACTGCTCAAAGTTCTCATCTTTCAATGGCTTCCATCCATCCAACCAGTGGTTTTTGTTCTGCAACCAAAACTTTTCACACCTTAACACCACCTACTCCTCTTCCGCCATTTAATCGACCTCTCTCTATTGCTCATTTTGCTTTCTCTCTTCTCTGCTCCTCCTCCGTCGATCTCACCGCCGGAACTTTCATTATCAACTCCAGTACTGGCGACTCTCTTACTTTTTCTGAGTTTCTGAGTCGGACTGTGTCTCTCTCACTTACTCTTAGAACTCGTTACTCTCTTTCTAGAAACGATGTCGCTTTCATCCTCTGTCCTACTTCTCTACAGGTTCCCATTCTTTATTTTTCTCTGCTTTTCCTTGGCGTCACTGTCTCTCTCGCCAATCCACTCGGTTCCAACTCGGAGATGACTCACCAAGTCCAGTTATGCAAGCCTAAAATTGCCTTTGCCACCTCCCAAACAGCTCATAAACTCCCTTCTCTTCCGCTCGGCACAATACTCGTCGACTCGCCGGAGTTTCTCTCAATGCTGAGCCAATCACATGCCGCCACTTATGACAAGCTCAACGGACTAGTACAGGTGAATCAATCTGATCAGGCTGCAATTCTCTACTCTTCAGGAACAACAGGGAGCACCAAAGGCGTATGTTTGACTCACCGGAATTTGATTACACTAATAGCAAGATTTCACTACAACAGGGGAGAGCCTGATCCTAATCAACCAAAAGTATCACTCTTGACTGTGCCTCTGTTTCATGTTTTTATTTTCTCAATGCTGATAAGAGCTGCTGTGACGGGGCAGACGATGGTTTTGATGGAAATGTTTGATTTTGAAGGAATGCTGAGAGCCGTGGAGAGGTACGGAGTGAATATCATTCTAGGTTCACCGCCTCTGGCTGTGGCTTTCGTGAGATCGGAGTTAACCGAAAAGTATGATCTGAGCTCCTTGTTTCATCTAGCATGCGGCGGTGCACCTTTGGGGAAGGAGGTTGCTGATAAATTCAAGGAAAAATTCCCCAATCTGGCCATTTCCTAGGTAGAAACATAAACTCATAGCAACTTCAATCTGCAGTGTAAATATCCTTAACAGTATTGGAACAGGGGTATGGGTTGACTGAGATAGGAGGTGGGGCAACAATAATATTATCATCAAAAGGAGCAAAGCCGTACAGTTCTGTAGGTGGGTTGGCTGAAGATATGGAAGCCAAAATTGTTGACCCGGTGACCGAAGAGGCATTGGGTCCTGAGCAGAGAGGAGAGCTTTGGTTGTGAGGCCCAACTATGATGAAAGGTTAGAAATTCTGAAGATAAACATGTCCTAGCTCTGCTTCAAAATGAAAGGTGAAGTTATTTTGTTTGTGCAGGTTATGTAGGAGACGAGAAAGCAACTGCTGAAACATTGGATTCGGAGGGTTGGTTAAAGACTGGGGACATTTGTTATTTTGATTCTAATGGCTTCCTCTATATTGTTGATAGGTTAAAGGAATTGATCAAATACAAGGCATATCAGGTTATCAATGTCTTCTTTATTAGCTATGGACATATCTAAAATGGTTTATATGATGTTATTTATGAGAAGTTGCAGGTTCCTCCAGCTGAATTGGAACAGTTACTCCATTCCAATCCTGAAATTTCTGATGCTGCTGTTGTTCCGTAAGTGGCTATCTCTTCATTTGCATCTTGTTATAGAGAAATTATTAATTCTTCGTTGCAGAAAAGAAAACAATAAAAGTTTCTTATACATTTGCATAATGTGTAAGCAGATACCCTGATGAAGAGGCAGGACAAATCCCCATGGCCTACATAGTTAGAAAACCAGTATGATGTTATTTATGAGAAGTTGCAGGTTCCTCCAGCTGAATTGGAACAGTTACTCCATTCCAATCCTGAAATTTCTAATGCTGCTGTTGTTCCGTAAGTGGTTATCTCTTCATTTGCATCTTGTTATAGAGAAATTATTAATTCTTCGTTGCAGAAAAGAAAACAATAAAAGTTTCTTATACATTTGCATAATGTGTAAGCAGATACCCTGATGAAGAGGCAGGACAAATCCCCATGGCCTACGTAGTTAGAAAACCAGGAAGCTATCTTACAGGAGCTCAAGTTTATGGATTTTGCTGCAAAAAAAGTAATGCTTCTGAATTCGCATAGAAACCATAGCTTAGTAATTTCCATTTTATTAAAACCAAAGGCATACATAATAAGTAAGCTTGATGGAAGAGGATTGTGTGGAAATGTAATGTTAATTGGGGTGGCAAGTAGCACCATACAAGAAGATAAGGCGAGTAGCATTTATCAATTCTATTCCAAAAAATTATGCGGGAAAGATCCTGAGGAGGGAGCTACTTGACGGGTCCTCGGCAAGTGTACCGAATCGACAAGTAATAAAGTGGGGTATATTTAGGACCCCGAGTTATCGTACCCAAGGGAAAAAGGATTGTCCAGTTAAATATCTATAGATGAGTGAATTTGAGATGTCCCCAATTTGTTTGGTGGAGAAAACTAAACTAAGCAAGAAAATAAATTAACAATTAAATATAAAATTGTTCATCAAGAAATTACTCAAGGATGAAATTAAATGCTTAGGAAGTTCTATTCTCATAGATGTAACTGAAAATTGGTAAAACAATATAACATGAAATTCTGGACAACCCAACTAAGCCCAAGCCTACCATCTCGGATTAAGCTATTCTAATTAACAAACCTACCATCTCGGATTAAGTCTATTAATTAGCTTAAGCGCGGGTTACCAAATCCTAGATCTAAGACAACCTACCATCCCGGATTAAGCTATCTTAAACCTATTTATTCCTCACTATTCTTAATCTAATAACATTAACACCCACAAATCAACCTACCATCTCGGATTAAGCTGGAAAGATAAATGTCAATATTAAAAGAACAGAGCACTTGCACAAACAACAATTTTCGGACTTAGCTCCAATCATCATTAAAATTGCAAACAATATATAACAAGAGAAATAAAAGAAAACATGGAAATATTTATTAAATCCAATTATCCAAAATACAAATATGATTCAAGAACTCCCAAGCATGATTAACTACTCTAACATCAAGAATATAAACATAAAATATGGAAAATTAAAGTTTAGAATACACCCTTGATGAGAGAGAAAATAGATCTTGAAGTTCTTGTTCTTCAACCTTGGAATCCCCTTGAAAAACATGGAAATATTTATTAAATCCAATTATCCAAAATACAAATATGATTCAAGAACTCCCAAGCATGATTAACTACTCTAACATCAAGAATATAAACATAAAATATGGAAAATTAAAGTTTAGAATACACCCTTGATGAGAGAGAAAATAGATCTTGAAGTTCTTGTTCTTCAACCTTGGAATCCCCTTGAATCCCCAAAATATAGATTTAAACTAAATTGATCTAAGTATTTAAGAAGGAAATTGCAATTCAAAATTAAATCTAAGCTAAACAGAATTTAAAAGGAAAATTAAAACATGAAAATAAAATAAATTGTTGCTGAAAATTAAAAGAAAATAATCCTAAGTCTAGCCTAAAGAAAGAGAACCACAAAAAAAATGAAAACTAAAAACTAACTTTCAGCCCCCTCTGGAATGCGGCGTTCTTTGATTTTTATACTGGAAAAAAGCACAGCTGTGCTTTGAGAAGCACAGTTGTGTTTTGGCTAGGATTGCGCGACTTTGACGGAAAAAGGCGAACTCGCTAAAGCACAGCTGTGCTTCTGGGCGATAATTGCGCGTCGTCGCTCCTCATCCGCGCGTCTCCAGCTGCGGGACACATCTGTGCTTTACGAGAAAGCACAGCTGTGTCGTCGAGTCTCTTCGTCCGTGCGCGCTTCTCCTGCGTGACACAGCCGTGCCTCTTCGCAACAGCACAGCTGTGTCTTCGGTGAATCTCGCTGACGTGCGTACTCCATTGAAAGCACAGTTGTGCTTTTGAAAAGCACGGCTGTGCTTTAGGCAAAATTTGCCTTCTTTCACAATTCCTTCTAAAATCAGCCCCAAACCTCCAATTTAGCTCTGGATTAAAATAAAACACCTGAAAACATCCCAAAACTTATTAAAAATTATAAAAACATTATAAATTAATAAAAACACAAAAACTAATTAATTATTATTAAAATTAAATAAATAAAACACATAATTATGCCATGAAATAATCTAAAATATTAATATAATTGCAACTTATCAACTACCCCAAACTCAAACCTTTACTCGTCCTCGAGTAAACTGAATGAACCACATTCTCATTCATCTCAATCTCAACAAAGGAAAATAAGGAGTCATTCTCAATTAAGGAACAAGAAAATAGGTTTGCAAATACCATTGCTCACTAAATAACAAATAAACACAAGAACATACTAAACAATTTCTGTGTGTGTGTGCAATAGGCCAAAACATAATTTTTATCATTTAAAAAAAAACAAAACTTCTAGATACAATGTTGGGAAAATGAATCAACTCGAATGCATGAATGCACTCATGACTTTTCATTCAAAACTCAAGAAACACCATATGCCTCTTCTTACGTACCAAACCTTACTAGAAGGTCATCTCCACTAAATAGAACAAGACAAAACAAAGAATCAAGAGGTCTTACATTTTGGTTGTAACGTTAGGCTTAGGTAAATTGGCTAACAAAGAAAGATCAAGTCACTAGAGAAAAATAGCCACTACCTAAACAAAACCACAATCACTCAACTGTACTAATAAATATTCCCAACTCAATCACATATAATCAAAATAAAATTGGCCTAAAAGACACCTTAGCATCATCAAACTCAACTCACAATAACAAATGCCACATAATATTCAACACCGATTTTCACAAGTCACTAGTTCAAGTCTTACTAAATTTTGTACCCCAAACTCACATTTTGCCCAATTAGCTAGGAAAAACTTACAATGCTTCTTCTTTTTCAAATTTTATTTTTTTTTTATTTTTTTTTATTTTTTTTTTCAGAAGTATAAAAAACCAACTAGCCATTAACAATAAATAAAGTACTTAATTTGTCTATAAATCCCAACAAGAACTAAACTTGAGCTCTAATTTTTAAAAGACCAATAAACCACTTAAATCACATTCCTCTTTATCAACCCTAAACTCATTTCTTTAAATGGGCTCAACTCTCCATTACACACACCAATCAATCCTCAAACAGAAATTTACACCAAGAATTGACAAAATCTAAACTTTCTTTTACCCAAAATAAAAACCCAACCTCACTAGAGTGGCCACTCTTCTAAGAGGAGGCAAAAATCATTTAAGGGTAAAGGTAGTTTTAATATGTGTAACAATAAAATAAGCACGCATTTAGCATACTAAATTGATAGGCTCAACGGGCTAACAAGAGACAATGAAATTAAGATAAGAAAAGTCATTTAAAGTAGCTATACAAAGAAGAGTTGCCTAAATCATTTTCTAAGTTGTGTCTCATCTGAGGTCGCTTCGATGGGTAATCAGAAAGGTTCTAGTGCTCTTAGTGAGTTTTCATCTAATCACCTAATTGCAACTAGATTTTTCTCAATTTTATTAAAAACAGGCCCAAAGTGCTCAAAATTTAGAAATTGCAAAGTATAATCAAGGTTTACATGTAGTCTAACAAATAAAGATATAAACATGACTATTTCTCACTCAACTTAATATTGAATGAAACACAAATTTCTAAACCTGAGATCAAAATCATTCACAATTGAGAACTATTAGGACGAAATAAAAATTTAAATCGAAGGAAAATCAAAAAGAAACAACCATAAAAATATTTAGACACAAGCTTGGCACAAACACGCCACAAACAAAGCAAAACTTAATTAAAAACTACTAAAAATTGAAAAGTTACCCTCAAGATATAAAAAAAACGCACAACTAAAAAGACACAATAAAACGGAACTGGCTTTGATTTGAAGAATTGAAATGGTACTCCACCCCAAACTCAAAATATTGCACTGTCCTCAGTGCAAGAAAGTGAAACACACAAAGATATTTTTCAAAAAATTTCCCCTATGCTGTGCTAAAACTCATAGCAATTTAAAACAATTGCAAGCATCTCAAAAATGGCAAACATAAAATAATTACTGTGCAAAATTAACAACCATACAAAATTCCTGCATGCCACCTGTGCAAAATGAAGAAAATTCAAAATCTGTGCAAGAATCCAATAATCACTGTGCAAAATGAAATACTCTGAAACCTGGTGGCGCTGCAGCCTATGATGTTCCTGAAGGAGTTGAAATTCATGGCCACTACGATCAAGAGTTCGCCAAAATTCTTTACTAGGGGTGCTTTGCAATTTGTTGCTGATTTACAACGAGAATTTAGAAACAGAATCAAGTATGCGATGGAATGTCGCAGAGAAGCCAAGAGGAGATACAATGATGGAGATTTGCAAGGATTTGATCCGGCCACGAAGTATTTAAGGGAAAGCGATTGGACTTGTGCATCTGTTCCGCCGTCCGTGGCTGACCGGAAGGTCGAGATTACTGGCCCTGTTGAACGGAAAATGATCATAAATGCACTCAACTCTGGAGCTAAAGTTTTCATGGTTAGCTTACCAATCTAGATCATAATTTTTCAGTTTCGGTACTTAAATTCTCGATTTCGAAGTTGAATTGAGACGATTTTATATATGGAAATTGTTGTTAATTTTATAGGCGGACTTTGAAGATGCACTGTCGCCAAGTTGGGAGACTTTGATGAGAGGCCAAGTGAACCTGAGAGATGCTGTTAATGGAACCATAACCTTCCATGATAAAACCAGGAATAGAGTTTACAAGCTCAACGACCAAACAACAAAGCTTTTTGTTCGTCCACGAGGTTGGCATCTGCCTGAGGCTCACATTCTCATCGACGGCGAGCCTGCAACTGGTTGCCTTGTCGACTTTGGCCTCTATTTTTACCACAATTACGGCGCATTCCGCCGGACTCAAGGCGGAGGCTATGGTCCTTTCTTTTATCTCCCTAAAATGGAGCATTCAAGGTAACCTGTTTTGTTTCAAAAATCATTGTCCTATTCATTTCAGAATTTCAAATTCCTGATAAACAGTGTATTGACAGGGAAGCTAAGTTATGGAATTGTGTACTCGAGAAGGCGGAGAAGATGGCTGACATAGAAAGGGGAAGCATTAGAGCTACTGTTTTGATTGAGACACTGCCTGCAGTTTTCCAAATGAATGAAATTCTTTACGAGTTGAGGGATCATTCTGTTGGATTGAACTGTGGAAGATGGGATTTTATATTCAGCTATGTCAAAACTTTCCAGTCTCATCCTGATCGCCTGTTACCTGACAGGGTTCAGGTTGGCATGACTCAGCATTTCATGAAAAGTTACTCTGATCTCCTCATCGGGACTTGCCATACGCGTGGTGTTCACGCCATGGGAGGCATGGTAGGTCCTTCTAATTTTATAGGCATAATACATTTGCAAACACTTGAATTTATTCCAAAATGTTATTTAGACAATAATTTTGCTGACGCGGACGCAATCTCGATACATGCAGCTCAGATTCCAATTAGAGATGATCGAGAGGCGAACGAGGCAGCACTGGAGCTTGTCAGGAAAGACAAGCTAAGAGAGGTAAGAGCAGGACATGATGGAACATGGGCAGCTCACCCTGGATTGATCCCAGCCTGTATGGAAGTGTTCACAAGCAACATGGGGATTAGTCCAAACCAAATCCAGACAATGAAAAGAGAAGATGCTGCAAACATAACAGAGGAAGATCTCTTACAGAGGCCTCGAGGATCGCGAAGCATGGAAGGTCTTCGCCTGAACACCAGGGTCGGAATCCAATACTTAGCAGCCTGGCTAACCGGAACAGGGTCAGTGCCACTTTATAACCTGATGGAAGATGCAGCAACAGCTGAAATCAGCAGAGTTCAGAATTGGCAATGGATTAAGTATGGAGTTGAGCTAGACGGAGACGGAGTAGGAGTGAGAGTGAACAATGAACTGTTTAGCAGAGTTGTGGAAGAAGAGATGGGAAGGATTGAAAGAGAAGTTGGGAAAGAGAAATTCAAGAAAGGAATGTATAAGGAGGTTGCAAAGATGTTCACCAGGCAATGCACAGCACCAACACTTGATGATTTTCTCACCTTAGATGCTTATAACCATATTGTTATCCATTATCCCAAGGCATCTTCTAGGCTTTGAACTGCTTTTAGCCCTCTCTTTGTTCTTGTGTTTTATTTCATGCTTATAAGCCCATAATAACTGAATAATAATAATCCCCTGTCATTTCCTTGTAACCTAAGCTTCTATTTTTACATGTTTTTATTGAACTGGTTTCTTAATTTTATTTGTCAATAAATCATGGGCATCTACGGGTCGATTGACCCACTCAATTATAAAAAATTAAAATAATCCTTATAGTTTTCATTTTCAAAAAATAATCCCATTCAATTATTAAAAAAAAATAAAAATTACTTTTTAAATTAATCACATTAAAATATTTAAATGGATTCTTTATTTTTTAGTAATAAAGTTTAAATTTATCCTTAAATTATTAAAAATAGTACATATTGGCCTCTAAAATTTATTTATTTTAAAAAAAAAAGCTCATCAAGATATTAAAATTATACAAATTTGCTCTTATTCAATATTTTGAGTTGCAAATGTAGACCATTTTAATAATTTGAGATGACTGCGAACTATATTTTCATATTAACTATCAATAAAATGTTCATATTTGCCTTCGTAAAAGTTAATATGTACAATTTTTAACATTTTAACATATTTTAAAAAATAAATTTAAATAACAAATTTGTACCGATTTTAATATTTAAAAAAAATATATTTATTGATATTTTTATGTAAATTAATTTCTTTTAATTTGTTATAATTTTTGACCCTACTGGACTAAATTCTGATCATTGGCATATTAAGAAAATAAACTTAGTTTAGTTTTTTTATTTACCGATATCAATTCGACTTAAATAAGAAATTTCCTCTTAAGAATATCGACTGAACGACGCCTGTGCAAGGTAATCTCATGACTTTTAAGCAGAATCCAGAAAATTGAAAAATAAAATGGAGAGTTTTATAATTTAATTTTAAACTGTTGAGAAATCTCGGCTCTACAAGGCTGGAAGCTTCTAAGTCCATGACTCGACTTTCTCAACTTTATGGGCTTACAGAAGGCCCACTAATGTTGGACTCATAGTCCGGCTCAATTATTGGATCGTCGTTTTGGACTTCTCTCCTTTCAGGACTTCAATAAATAAATAAATAAATTTTTCTAGGAAAATTCTTATGCTAATACAAATCGTTTCCTTTCCTCAATTTTCTTTCAGAAATGGTACAGTACAATAGTAAAAAAGCCTAACAAATTCATATCGGTCGCTAAACTGTGTATTTTATAGTAGTATTATCGGTTGCTAAACTGGGTATTTTCTAGCAGTGTTAGGTCTACTGAATATTTATTGGTTGGTAATTGAGTTTTCGGCCGGCCTGCCACACTTACTCACATGCTCATTTTATCCCATCCCTTCAATTTTCGACCCACTCCACTTTAGCAAGAATTAGAATTATAGCGAATATAAAAACTTCTATCTTTGTGTAGAAACAAAATACGGCCTTAATATTATGCAATTAAATAAGTTAAACTGATTCCCGTTTTGTAAATTTGTGGGTGATTTTAGAAATAATTTTCTTAATAGATAATTTAATTACATATATTCTTATCAAAATTGGATACACGTCATCCCTTGGTGTATCCAATGATGATGATGATGAATTATTTAGGTGGTTTAAGAATGAATATATATACAAAGAATATAAATAATTAAGTGGTTTTAAATCGTATGGTTTTAAATCGTACTTATTTATTGCCTGAAATAATAATAATTTGGAGGGGCAAAAACAAATACTATATATGTTTTTTTATTGTATTAAAACCTCTCAGTCAACACTACTGTCATTTTCTTTCTTGGTGAAATTAGTTGTATATATATACAAGTAGAGGTGGCAAAATAGGCGGGTTTGAGTTGGATTATAAATGGGTCAAAAATATATGCGTTATAAAGCGGTCAATATCAAAATGAATTGGGTGGGTTTGGATCGATCCATTTGACATTTTTTTTAATAAAAAATAATTATCAATATAATAACGGGATACTAAAAAAATTACTATAAATATGTTGGCGCAAATGGATTAGGTGGCCCAAATGGGTCGGTGGAGATCCAAACAGATCGGGATGTCGATTGACTTATAACTGTCCAATTTCCTATTCATTGGTAAAAATTTCGGCAGTTTAACGACTATATATATAACCTACCCGTCCTACAATTCAAACAATCCACAGTTCATGCAGGGGCAAAATAACACAATAATTCATAAATCAAGTGGCCCTTTTTTTCATTTTTAAACCCATTATATAATCCTAAATTATTTCACTCACTTTCTAAACTCGATTTCTCTCAAAATTAATTTTATAATTCTTAAAATATATAAATTAGCCTCTCTACAAAATTTCAGCTCAAACAAAGTCCGTTTCTCGATCTAATACATTTAAATCAGTCCGTTTCGATAATTTTCAGTGTTACCGAAAAAATAATTTTTCACTGTTAAAAATTTCTAAGTATTATTTTAAGTCCATATATACCATTAAAATAATTTTTAGAGGTCATTTGCTATTTTTAGAGGCCCGATTAAACTTTGGTCAAACCGGGTGCCTTTTAAAACGGACCGGCCTTTTTCTTATTTTTGACTTTTTGGTACCTATTTGAACTCATTTTCTCTTCAAATTTTACCCTCAGACTCCTCGTAACTAGTATTTTCCGATGGTCAAATAAAATATTTTTTACCTTCAGGTGTAATTTTTGTTCCGAGTGCACTATTTACTGTCGGGAAATACTATTCAAGACTAACTCGTTAACTCGATCATTAAAAAGCTAATCAACAAAATACGCATACACATTACACAATAATAATACAGTTATATATTTGAATATATGCTCATCATATAAATATTATTAAAAAATTTACTTACTTTTAATTTGTGCAATCAACTAATAAGTCATTTGAAATCTCTAAAATAATACTCCCTCCGTTTCTTATTATCTGTCAGTTTTAACTAAAATTCAAATTTCATTTATCTGTCACTTTTAAATTTCCAATACAATTTAATTTTTTCTTTACAATTTAATTTTCTTTTTCAATAAGAATTGACCAATTAGATTAAATTTTTTATATTAAATCACTCAATTTGCATTAAATCACTCAATTTTTTTTTCTAAATTCAAGACTAATTATTATTTTTTAATTCTAGTGAAAACAACAAAAATGACACATATTAAGAAACGGATGGAGTAAATAATTTTCATAAATATTACTTTGTAATACAGGAAGACAGCCAAACAAATAAATATCCATTAGATATAGGAAGAATGATCCAAATAAATTGTATTTTATGTGGGTAGATTTTGAATGTGTTTAAATATGTCAATTTTTTAGTTAGATTGAATTTTGATCAATTTTTTTTGGAGGAATATGAATGAATTGTTGAGTTTGGATAATTTTGACATGCATATGCATTATTTCATTATTATTATTAATCGCTGTTCTTGATCAGGGAACATGTTTTAACGTTTTTAACGATTTTTAAATTCATATATTCAATTCAAAATAAAAGAATATTCAACCTTGAGTTTGGTTGCCATTAAATAAACAATAATGCATGAAATTATCCTTTCCCATTAATTCTTAGCAGTCAACCTAGTTGGAAACTTTCAAAATAAAGGTCCATCCTTTTCTCACACAAATTCAAAAATTATTATTATTATTATTTTTGTTAAAAGATAAAATAGCCAAGAGCATCTCTAAATCTTTGAAATAAAACATTTTGCCCCTTTATAGGTCTGTCTGATATAAATTTGAATTTCTCAATTTAATGAATTTTAAATAACATATGGTTATACAAAAAAGACAAAAAAAATTCTACAATTTATAACATACCCATTCTAAATATAGAATAAATAATTAAGTACTCAATTTGTTCATAAATAAGTGTAGACTTTTTTTTTTTACTTCACAAAAATTAAAAAATTAACTGATTATTTTAATATTTTACTAATTTGACATCTAAAAAAAAAGAAAATTCAAATGTTTACTCCACTGTAGGCTGTAGCAGCATTAAAATGGCCAAATATAACTTTTTTTTGATAAGTGACACTTAATAAATTGTTAATGAATTTTTTTTAAAAAGGTGAACACTAAATTATGAATGGATGGAATATTATTAAAATAGCAAAAATCACGGTTAATAAAATAAGATAGAAAATATAAATTATAATTAATATGATAAAATTAAACAAGAGTGTAATAAATAATATATTTATATATTAACTAGTATAATATAAAAATAAATAAATGGAGTATTTTATAACATACTAAAATGGAAAGATTGAGCATTATTTCTCATTTTTTGGAAAAAAGTTTATGGTTCTTTCATATATATAGTATTTACCATTTTTTGACAACACCCATTAATTAATATTTTAAGACTTTAACTTCCATTACTAGAAACAGATTCAAATTAAAATTAAAATTGATTAAATCAGATCAACGTTGATTGACAGATAAGTCTGAGTTGGATGACTTGATCATAGCTTAATTAAGGTTTGTCAACAGGAAACCTTTTTCTTTCCCCATTTTATGGATTCCTTAATTACTGCAACTAACTAATTGCTCCTTCTTATCAACCTAATCACTCACGGTTAGTATTAATTTCTATTTTTTTTATAGCTAAGATTTTAAGTCTTTTATAAATAAAAAGGAGAAATAGAAATTCGAATTTAAAACTTTTTAATACATTATGATCGGTTCATTGCTGATATTAATAATAATAAATAAATTTAGTAATACATTAGGAGATAAAATCGTGAATGAATAAATAAATAAATATAAAGAGGGTGCAGCTGATAAGAAGAACGAAGAAATTCAGAGTGCAATTGGCCATTGTTAATTAATTGCTTATCAAGCACGCAGTTGAATCAGACTTTGTTATCCAATCAACCGAGAAAATACATATAAAAGTCATCTATGCCAAGTAAATGAAAATAATACTATTATATTAATAATAATTAATTTCCTCAAATTAAATTAAATTTTATATATTATATACGAGTGGCATGTGGGCAGTACATAGTAGAAGACAAAGGTCGTTCACAATCGAAGACTAACAGACAAATAAGTCCATAATTCTGACTTACAGATTCCCTATCTTTATCAATATTATCATCACTCGTTATATATGTGGAACCGTATAAATTAGATTAAAAGCGACCTATACCAATCAATCAATATAGAAAATTAATATTGTTACCTAATATAAATATTGGTTGTTATAGAGTAGTATGTGTCAAATATTGAGCATTACACAACCTTGATCCTAACAAATTGCAATTCCCGAGGCAGGCACATCATTCAAAAATCAAACATCACATAAATTATACACACTTTATCAACAACTTGCATCATATTTGATCATTTTGCAGTTCCATACGCGATAATCATCCATGTCTCTATCCACAATCATCTCCTTTCCCTCTATATATTTCACCCAACTTCACCTCTTTAATCTCACACCTTACAACAAATCCATACTTTAAGGAATTTAAAACATGTTAGGCGTTGCTTCATATGACTACCGTGCACCGAACACCAAAATTGGTGGCGCTGCAGCCTATGATGTTCCTGAAGGAGTTGAAATTCGTGGCCGCTACGATCAAGAGTTTGCCAAGATTCTTACTAGGGATGCTTTGCAATTTGTTGCTGATTTACAACGTGAATTTAGAAACAGAATCAAGTATGCGATGGAATGTCGCAGAGAAGCCAAGAGGAGATACAATGATGGAGCTTTGCCAGGATTTGATCCGGCCACGAAGTATTTTAGGGAAAGCGACTGGACTTGTGCATCTGTTCCGCCGTCCGTGGCTGACCGGAAGGTGGAGATTACCGGCCCTGTAGAACGGAAAATGATCATAAATGCACTTAACTCTGGAGCTAAAGTTTTCATGGTTAGCTTACCAATCTAGATCATAATTTTTCAGTTTTGGTACTTAAATTCTCCATTTCGAGGTTGAATTGAGACGATTTTATATATGGAAATTGTTGTTAATTTTATAGGCGGACTTTGAAGATGCACTGTCGCCAAGTTGGGAGATTTTGATGAGAGGCCAAGTGAACCTGAGAGATGCTGTTAATGGAACCATAACCTTCCATGATAAAGCCAGGAACAGAGTTTACAAGCTCAACGACCAAACAGCAAAGCTTTTTGTTCGTCCACGAGGTTGGCATCTACCTGAGGCTCACATTCTCATCGACGGCGAACCTGCAACTGGTTGCCTTGTCGACTTTGGCCTCTATTTTTACCACAATTACGCCGCATTTCGCCGAACTCAAGGCGGAGGCTATGGTCCTTTCTTTTATCTCCCTAAAATGGAGCATTCAAGGTAACCTGTTTTGTTTCAAAAATCGTTGTCCAATTCATTTCAGAATATCAAATTCCTGACAAACAGCGTATTGACAGGGAAGCTAAGATATGGAATTGTGTATTCGAGAAGGCGGAGAAGATGGCTGGCATAGAAAAGGGAAGCATTAAAGCTACTGTTTTGATTGAAACACTGCCTGCAGTTTTCCAAATGAATGAAATTCTTTATGAATTGAGGGATCATTCTGTTGGATTGAACTGTGGAAGATGGGATTATATATTCAGCTATGTCAAAACTTTCCAGGCTCATCCTGATCGCCTGTTACCTGACAGGGTTCAGGTTGGCATGACTCAGCATTTCATGAAAAGTTATTCTGATCTCCTCATCAAGACTTGCCATAGGCGCGGTGTTCACGCCATGGGAGGCATGGTAGGTCCTTCTAATTTTATAGGTATAATACATTTGGAAACACTTGAATTTATTCCAAAATGTTATTTAGACAATAATTTTGTTGATGCGGATGCAATCTTGATACCTTTAATAGGCAGCTCAGATTCCAATTAGAGATGATCGAGAGGCAAACGAGGCTGCACTGGAGCTTGTCAGGAAAGACAAGCTAAGAGAGGTAAGAGCAGGACATGATGGAACATGGGCAGCTCACCCTGGATTGATCCCAGACTGTATGGAAGTGTTCACAAGCAACATGGGGATGACTCCAAACCAAATCCAGACAATGAAAAGAGAAGATGCTGCAAACATAACAGAGGAAGATCTCTTACAGAGGCCTCGAGGATCACGAAGCATGGAAGGTCTTCGCCTGAACACCAGGGTCGGAATCCAATACTTAGCAGCCTGGCTAACCGGAACAGGATCAGTCCCACTTTATAACCTAATGGAAGATGCAGCAACAGCTGAAATCAGTAGAGTTCAGAATTGGCAATGGATTAAGTATGGAGTTGAGCTAGACGGAGACGGAGTAGGAGTGAGAGTGAACAATGAACTGTTTAGCAGAGTTGTGGAAGAAGAGATGGGAAGGATTGAAAGAGAAGTTGGGAAAGAGAAGTTCAAGAAAGGAATATATAAGGAGGCTGCAAAGATGTTCACCAGGCAATGCACAACACCAACACTTGATGATTTTCTCACCTTAGATGCTTATAACCATATTGTTATCCATCATCCAAAGGCATCTTCTAGGCTTTGAACTGCTTTGGGCCCTTCTCTTCGTTCTTGTGTTTTATTTCATGCTTATAAGCCCATAATAACTGAATAATATTAATCCCCTGTCATTTCCTTGTAACCTACGCTTCTATTTATACATGTTTTTATTGAACTCATTTCTTAATTTTATTTGTCAATAAATCATGGGCGCCTACGGATCAATCGATTCCACTCAATTATAAAAAAAAAATTTATAATAATCCTTATACTTTTCATTTTTAAAAATAACCCCATTCAATTATTAAAAAAATTAAAAATTACTTTTTAAATTAATTTCATTAAAATATTTAAATGAGTTCCTTATTTTTTAGTAATAAAGTTTAAATTTGCCCTGAAATTATTAAAAATAGTATATATTGGACTCTAAAATTTATTTCTTTTAAAAAAAAGCTCCTCAAGATATTAAAATTATACAAATTTGCTCTTCTTAAATATTTTGAGTTGCAAATATAGACTATTTTAATAATTTGAGATAAATGCGAACTATATTTTCATATTAGCTATCAATAAAATGTTCATATTTGCCTTCATAAAAGTAAATATGTACAATTTTTAATATTTTAACATATTTTAAAAAATAAATTTAAATAACAAATTTGTACCGATTTTAATATTTTGAAGAAAAATTTTGTATTTATTCATATTTTTATGTAAATTAATTTTTTTTAAGTTGTTATAATTTTTAACCCTACTGTACTAAATTCTGATCATTGGCATATTAAGAAAATAAACTTAGTTTAGTTTTTTTATTTACTGATATCAATTCGACTTAAATAAGAAATTTCCTCTTAAGAATATCAACTGAACAACGCCTGCGTAGGGTAATCTCATGACTTTTAAGCAGAATCCAGAAAATTGAAAAATAAAATGGAGAATTTTATAATTTAATTTTAAACTGTTGAGAAATTTCGGCCTCTACAAGGCTGGAAGCTTCTGAGTCCATGACTCAACTTTCTCAACTTTATGGGCTTACAGAAGGCCCACTAATGTTGGACTCATAGTCCGGCTCAATTATTGGATCGTCATTTTGAACTTCTCACCTTTCAGGACTTCAAAAAATAAATAAATAAATTTTTCTAGGAAAATTCTAATGTTAATACAAATCGTTTCCTCAGTTTTGTTTTAGAAATGGTACAGTATAATAGGAAAAAATCCTAACAAATTCATATCGGTCGCTAAACTGTGTGTTTTATAGTAGTATTATCGATTGCTAGACTGGGTATTCTCTAGCGGTGTTAGGTCTACTGAATATTTATTGGTTGGTAATTGAGTTCTCGGCCGGCCTACCACACTCACTCACATGCTCATTTTATCCCATCCCTTCAATTTTCGACCCACTCCACTCTAGCAAGAATTAGAATTATAGCTAACATAAAAACTTCTATTTTGTGTAGAAACAAAATACGGCCTTAATATTATGCAATTAAATAAGATAAACTGATCACCGTTTTGTAAATTTGTGGGTGATTTTAGAAATAATTTTCTTAATAGTATATATATATATATATATATGATGAATTGTTTAGGTGGTTTAAGAATGAATATATACAAAGAATATAAATAATTAAGTACACTTTCGATCTACCTAGTTTTTAAATCGTATTTATTTATTGCCTGAAATAATAATAATTTGAAGGGGCAAAAACAAATACTCCCTCCATTCTTGAATGAATGACGTTTTAGGAGTTTTTCCAAAACCAATAACCTATTAAATAGGACATGTAAATGACTAATTTTTCCTTATTAATCTCCTCTTAAAACGCTATTTCCCACACTAACATTCTCTCTCTTTGGCTTAATTATAAGTTTTCCATTAATGCTAAATGTTATCCCAATGCACAAGGGGCAAATATGGGATAAACTAAACCAAAATATTGTCTAAAACTTCAAACGTCAATTATAAAAAAATATGTTAGCCAACTTTAAACGTCATCCATTAAAAACCGGAGAGAGTACTATATATGTTGTTTATGGTATTGAAACCTCTTAGTCGACACCACTTTCATTTTCTTTCTTGGTGAAATTAGTCGTATACATGCATGTAGAGGTGGCAAAATGGGCGGTTTGGTCTGGTTTGGATTGGGTTATAAATGGATGGGTTATAAACGAATAGGTTATAAATGGATCAAAAACATATATATCATAAATGAGTCAATACCAAAATGCATTGGATGGATTTTGATTTATTCATTTGACCCTTTTTTTTAATTAATGAAAAATAATTATCGATATAATAATGGAATACTAAAAAAACTACTATAAAAATGTTAGCGCATATGTGTTAGGTAGTTCAAATGGGTTAGTGGAAATTCAAACGGGTCGAGATGTCGATTGACTTATAACTGTCCAATTTCCTATTCATTTGATAAAAATTTTAGCAGTTTAATGACTATATATATATTATATATCCTTCCTGCAATTCAAACAATCCATAGTCACGTAATAGCACAACAACACAATAATTCATAAACCAAGTGGCCATTTTTTTCATTTTTAAGCCCATTATGTAATTCTAAATTATTTCACTCACTTTCTAAACTTAATTTATCTCAAAATCAATTTTATAATTCTTAAAATAGATAAATTAGCCTCACTGTAAAATTTCAGCTCAAAAAGAGTCCGTTTCTCGATTTAGTATATTTAAATCAGTCCGTTTCGATAATTTTTATTGTTACTAAAAAATTAATTTTTCACTGTTAAAAATTTTTAAATATTATTTTAAGTCTATATATACCATTAAAATAATTTTTAAAGGTTATTTGCAATTTTTAGAGGCCTGATCAAACTAGGTGCCTTTTAAAACAGACTGGACTTTTTCTTATTTTTGACTTTTGGTGACCTATTTTAACTCATTTTCTCTCCAAATTTTACTCTCATACTCCTCTTGACTAGTATTTTCCGATGATAAAATAAAATATTTTTTACCTCCGGATTCACTGTCGGAAAATACTATTCAAAACTAACCCAGTAACTCGGCTATTACAAAACTAACCAACAAAATACGCATATACATTACACAATAATAACATAGTTATATATTTGAATATATGCTCATCATATAAATAATTATAAATATTATTAAAAATTTTACTTATTTTTAATTTGTGCAATCAACTAATAAATTATTTGAAATCTCTAAAATAATAGATAATTTTTTAAATATTATTTTTTAATACAGCAAGACAGCTAAACAAACAAACACCCATTGGATATAGGAAGAATGGTTGTATTTTATGTGAGTAGATTTTGGATTGGTTTAAATAGGTTAATTTTTTAGTTGGGTTGAGTTTTGGTCAATTTTTCTTGAATGAATTTGAGTAAATTGTTGAGTTTTGGTCAATTTTGACATACCTATATGCAAGAGAATCTCCCATGCATTATTTCATTTTTATCATTATTATTATTATTAATCGCTGTTCTTGATCAGGGAACATATTTTAACGTTTTTAACGATATCTTCAATTCAAAATAAAAGAATATTCAACCTTGAGTTTAATTGCCATTAAATAAACAATAATGCATGAAATTATCCTTTCCCATTAATTCTTAGCAGTCAACCTAGTTGGAAACTTTCAAAATAAAGGTCCATCCTTTTCTCACACAAATTCAAAAATTATTATTATTATTATTTTTGTTAAAAGATAAAATAGCCAAGAGCATCTCTAAATCTTTTAAATAAAACATTTTGCCCCTTTATAGGTCTGTCTGATATAAATCTGAATTCCTCAATTTAATGAATTTTAAATAACAGATGGTTATACCAAAAAAGACAAAAAAAATTCTACAATTTATAACATACCCATTCTAAATATAGAATAAATAATTAAGTACTCAATTTGTTCATAAATAAGTGTAGACTTTTTTTTTTTACTTCACAAAAATTAAAAAATTAACTGATTATTTTAATATTTTACTAATTTGACATTAAAAAAAAAAAGAAAATTCAAATGTTTACTCCACTGTAGCAGCATTAAAATGGCCAAATATAACTTTTTTTTGATAAGTGACACTTAATAAATTGTTAATGAATTTTTTTTTTGTTAGTAGGTTTTACATAGATTTTATGAGTAATTTTTAAGTAAATTTTAGGTTGGAATAGTTGTTTAGTAGCTGATTTTCATTATCTTTTAGTCACATTTTTTAATTCTTTTCTTTTGATTGCTAAGTTGGCTTAATTGTGTTAATCTTGGTGATTTTAAGTTTAATTTTATTAATTTTCAATGATTAATGAGTTAGGAGTTCATTTGAAGACAAAAAGAATTCATTGGAAGATTTAGAGGTCTAAAAAGGGTGCTAAATGGTGAAAGAAAGCAACCAGAGAGTTTCACCACCCAAGGCTGTGATGGTTAGATGGGCAGATTGTTTCACCATCTAAGGTGGTGACACTGGGCAAAAGTCACCACCTGAGGGTGTGGTGACGGGAATAAGAACGTGAATAGAATGTTTTAATTGTTTTCCAATTCCAACTCTATTTGGTTTCTTTCAAAACAAGTCCTAGAGTTCTCCTATTTCAATTGGCAAACTTTTTCCATAAAAAGAGGTCATTCAATCTCAAATAGAAGGACGAAAAAACAGGAGAAAGAATTGAAGAACTCAAGATTTGGAATCAAAGGTTCAAGCACCAAGATTTTCATCTCTACTCAATTTCAAGTTTGCTTTAACTATATTATTGAATTTGAATTGTTATTTTGGATTCTTGAACATGATTAACATGAGCTAAATTTTCTTTAGGGTTATCTTTGATGTAGCTTGAATTTTTACTCTTTTTAATTATTTCAATTAGCTTTCTTTACTTTTACAATTGTTTATAATTATGCTTAATGCTATCAGTTAACTGGCCATTGATTGATTGATCTATTTTCTTAAAATTAGTACGGAAGGAAAATTTTAAGATTGAATTTAAATTATAAACAACACAAGAACAAAGTTTGAATGAAAATAATATAACTTGACTTGTGGAAATTTGTTGAGAATAATCATATTCGTAATTTCATTCATTAATATCTGTTATAAAAGATTAATAGGAATTAGTGAATAAGTTTAGCTTAGCTTGGGAAAGCATGTTAAATATCTTAGGATTATTTTTTCTTGTTTAAGTAATTAAATTTGATTGTTAATAGTTATAATTGAAAAAGTAAATTCAAGTAAACTCAAAGATACCATTGCCTCTCATCTATTGATTTCTTTTAATCTATCAATTGTTTTTGTACTTCTATTTTCGTAATTATTATTTATTTTAATCAATTAAGTTTTGCTTGTCTAAATAATAGGAAATTATCACAGTTTTGGTACTTGATCATCAGTGCTCGTGGAAACGATAACTCATTCACTCTTTATTACTAGAATCGATTTTGTATACTTGCGAAAACCGACAACAGTGAACACTAAATTATGAATGGATGGAATATTATTAAAATAGCAAAAATCACGGTTAATAAAATAAGATAGAAAATATAAATTATAATTAATATGATAAAATTAAACAAGAGTGTAATAAATAATATATTTATATATTAACTAGTATAATATAAAAATAAATAAATGGAGTATTTTATAACATACTAAAATGGAAAGATTGAGCATTATTTCTCATTTTTTGGAAAAAGTTTATGGTTCTTTCATATATATAGTATTTACCATTTTTTCATTATCGATCGGATCCATTAACAGCACTAGGAGAAAGTTTATGGTTTCTTTATAATAATAATAATAATAATAATAATAATAAGTATTGTGTTTGTACAAGGTAACATTAAAAAAATGGATTTAAAAATAAAAAATAAAAAGAGACTTGGGGTTGTTCACAATCGTAACCACCACTCCATATGGCATGGCCATATGTTACAATATCATTTTCACCATATTCACCATATTCAACTTTCGAAAAGGTTAAAAAACCAAAACTTCAATAGTGTTTCGGTGTAATACAAAACCAAAAATTTACATCCAAAAAAAATTCAAGAAAATCCAAAAATCAACCAATTCAAGAACTAAAAAAATTAACAAATCATGTTTGCTATTAATTGTTTCTAAATCAAGCGAAATCAAAACGAAATCAGGAGAGGAGAGGCGTCTAGAGAATCACATCGGCATGGGCTGGCTAGGGGCAAAGATTTAATTAGGGCTTTTTAAAAAAATATTTTCAAAAATAGAATAGTTTTAAAAGTATTTCTGAAGATAAAGTGAGTCAGAAGCCGCAACTTACACTTACCTGACCGTGACACTCACATGTTGGGGCAAACTTTTTTTTATTGATGCCGCAGCTCATCAATAATATATATTATATAAAAGGGTGCAGGAGGTAGCTGTACCTATTGTCGCTGTGCACCCCTTTTTATCAAAAAAAATTAAATAATAATTTAATAATATATATATATATATATATATATATATATTAATATTATTTATTATATTAAAATAGAATTATAATAGAGATAAAATAAAGTAGAAAATATATTTATTAAATATAATAATATAATTATAATAGAGTAATATTTAATAATATACGAAATGAAACTCTATTTTTTAATTGTTCAGCTATAAATTCTGCAATAATATTAAGATTTTCATAAATTTTTGATATTTTTCTTGTATTTTTATATTTTATGTGTTTTTATTTTTTCTTTTTTCTATATATAATAAATTTAGATAGATACAAATATGAAAGTTATTTTTATTTTTTGTGTTCTTTTAATTTTTTTAAATTTTTATAATTTTTAATTCAATAAATTGAGATTCGAAATTATTAATCTTATATTAAATGGCTTATATGGTATAAACTTAATTTATACATATATCCAATTTAAGTTTAATAAAATAATTTAAAAATATTTTTACAAAAAATACTTAATTGTATGAGTCAAAAACTCAATATTGCTATTATAAAAATATCAAAATCTTATGTAAACCCTAATATTCTTGCAGAATTTATAACTGAACAAATAAAAAATAGAGTTTTATTTCGTATATTATTAAATATTACTCTATTATAATTATATTATTATATTTAATAAATATATTTTCTACTTTATTTTATCTCTATTATAATTCTATTTTATTATAATAAATAATATTAATACAATAATATTATTTATTATATTATTATTAAATTATTATTTAGTTTTTTTTTTTTAAAAGAAAAGGGGTGCACAGCAGCAGCAGTTACAGCTGCCGCCTGCACCCTTTGATATATATATATATATATATATATATATATTATTGAGTTGCGCCATCAATAAAAAAAGTTTGCCCCAACATGTGGGCCTCAAGGTCAGAAGCTGCAAGTGTCAATTGCGGGTTCTGATTCACCCTATTTTGGGAAATACTTTTAAAACTATCCTACTTTCGAAAATATTTTTATAAAAAATCCTAATTAAATCTTTGTCCCGGTTGGCTAGCTACTAGTGCTGGATCTGTCAAAGTGGTGCAGCATGGACTGGGTTGGATCTCCCAGAGCGGTGCAATGTGGGCTAGCTACTAGAGCGATGCGGCGTCGACCTCGCTAGTTGCTGGCGTTGGATCTGCCGAAGCTACCACCGGAGAGAGAGGAAAGACAAAAATGAGAAGAGAGAGTTGGATCTGCCGGAGCTGCACCGGAGAGAGAAGGGGAAGACAGAAACGAGAAGGGAGAGAGCTGGGTCTATCGAAGTTGCCATCGGGGAGAGAGGGAAGACAGAAACGAGAATGGAGAGAAAAGGGTAAGTAAATTTAAGTTGATTTTTTTAATTCACGTGTCGGTTTATTATTGATTAAGTCGGTCACGTCGTTCTTTTATAGTTCACGCATAACCTTATTTTTAAATTTATATTTATAATTATTTTTAAAATTAGTATTTAACTGGTAAACTTATAATTTAAAAAGTAATACATCTATCAATAATTACTTGGATGGACAAATTGCTATTCAGCCTTTAATTTTATTTTTTTAAAAAACCTTTAATTAAAAAAAAAAAACTTTCCTCACTTTTTAGCCAAAAATGGCAGCTAATTCTGTTACAATTGAGAACAAAAGCTCATCAACTGTGGACAAACCGTTGATAGAAGCAGAGGATGAAGATGACTCTCGCCTATCCAAATCTCTAAACCGCTTTTCGACCTTCCTAAGACTGTTTGGTTACTGTGAAAATTCTATCTTTCATTGTCTCATGGATTTCTTTTCTGCTTCTGGGTGTTGTTCTTCCTGTTTTTATGATTAAGTTCTCTGCTTCTGCTGATGTTGAGAAATACCAAATCAATAGCTTCGTGTATCGTGTTTTAGATTTTGGCGTTTCAGTCTCTGGCTGCTGCTATTTCTCTTGTTTGCGTATCTGACAATTTGAGAAAATACGGAATTAGGAAGTTTCTATTTGTGGATAGCTGCCATGACCACGTGGCTGAGTTTGTTGACGAGTATGCAAACAAGATCACAGTAAGTAATTAAAATCATATGTCAAAAACTAGTATCCTAATAACAGGCTAGTGACAATAAAAACTTTGTAATGGAAAAATACCTCCATCCCAGAAATTTAGCCTCTAATTGCATTGATATGGGTGAAATTAACCACCAAAAAAAAAATGAAAGCTTTGTTCCATTACTTTTATCTGTGAAGATGGATCTCTTCTATTAATGAAATGTAGTTTGAATTTGATGATGAAGTACATAATTAGTATTATTTCGTTTGAATTTAAAAGTGTGCTAGATCTATTTGTTAATATAATTGATATATGTGGAGACTGAAAAACTGCTTGGTGGAAAAATGGGTATTACCATGTCTGCTTCTAAAGATAGTTTGCGAGGTCATTCGTGTTATCCATGTCCATCGTGATTCTTGGTGGCAGGCTACCGGTATATTGGTGGCATTGATCCTCTCATGGGCATATTTGACTGTTATCTATCTTCCTGACTGTGCTTTGTTCAATCTCGTGCAATTTGCAAGTGAGACACTTAGAGACTTTTGGGAAGTTTTTAGAAAGGGATATGGATGTTTCCCTATACGTTGAGGAACACGTTAATCTGATGCATCACATATCTAAGCCACAAGTTCCGTTTATTTTTCGTCCTTGAACTATTGGTGTGATAGCTAGTCAGGTAGTGGCTCTATTTCAAACAACAGAGAACACTGGAATTATCAATCTCATGAATGGCAGTGATTTTGCAGTAAGTCTCGAACTCTGCAACCCCCTTTATTCCCTTGTTATTGTTGGCAGAAATTGAAGGATGCCATCTCCAAATTAAATCTTCGCTCAAGTTTAGATCCATCTATTTCATTGTATTTTTCGCTATTGAAACTAAAACAGAACATTATCACCCTTTACCGACATCCTTTGGAGGGAACTGGTGCAACCTTGCCAATTCATCCTAGTGCACTTGTTTAACAACCATCATTAAATTCGCTGCTCCCTTTTGCGATTTATATTCATACTTTGGACAATACACTAACATGCTTGTCTGCTTCTAATTGTAGTGAACTTCTAGACTTGTTGAGCTCCATTTTCATATTGCAATGTTGTGATGATGACAGATTGCATACATATTTGAGGTTCTTCGGCTAATAATTTGCCTGCACTCAGCAGCAAAGACTTCACATAGAGCTCAAGCACTTGCATCAATAACTACCAAATGGCATGCTTTAGCCACTTGCAACTCCAATGATGCTGCAGAAACCAGTAGCAGCGGAAATTTGGAGGTCGTCAATATGGCCAGACCCTTGCGCACAAATTACTCGGGCAGCGATCTAGAATCAGTCGACTATGTGCCAATGCCAACCAGTCCCCTGTCGACCTCATCATATCACAAGAGACAAGCATTCGGTATTCAGAAATTTTCTCCTCTTTTGGCATAGTTCCCTCCATTTCCAAATTTAACAAAGGTCATGCTGTTTTTCTAGTAATTGGCCAAATTATTGTTTTTGTCAACAACATTCTTGAGTAATTAATTTCAGGGCATCCAAAATATTGTGTGTGTCTTAGCAGACTCATAAGATATGTTCTTATTTCTAACGTAGCATACCTTGATATCCTGGAGAAGCTGTGGGCATGAAACGGTAAGATCTTGGGATCTTGGTTCATTATACACAATGATTCTATGGCAATCTTCAAGCTTAAGCTTACAATGAATTCTTTTTGGCTGTGTAGTAACATATTTGCAGCCCAACCCTGGTGGTTTTACGGTTTTCGGATGGACAATTGACCGAGCTCTTATCAACACCATTTTCTTTCTCGAGGTTTCTTTTGTTTTTGTTGTCCGTGGCAAGGCCATAACTCACTTCCAAATAACAGATCTTGACAACAATTAAATCTATGTTCACCTCTTGTTTTTTGTGTTGGGAGCAGAATTACAATACTGAATATGAACTAGTTAGATTGTATTATTTAGACGGCTGCAAAAGGGTTTTAATTATGTTTGGTTTTAATTATGCTGTTAGAGAGTCTTCAAGAACAACAGTAGTTTATGTGCGCTCGCGCGCGCACACAACTCAGATTTATCCATTTACTCATCCACCATTCTGTTGTTCAGTGCCACAGTATCGACGCCAACTCAAAACAACGAGGCAGAGTTAAAAGCAAAGAACCAGTCACCTCTAAAAGTCGATTTCGCCAAACTCAGGAGACTATATTTATGATCAAAGCCAAGTTCTCTCAATTGCTTGCCTTATCTTCCTCTTTTTTAGCAAAGCACAATAGTTAAATCGGATATGTTCAAAGGAAAAGCAGTAAGTTGGAACAAGCACTACAAAATATGTCATCTCTTCCATTACAATTTACAATTCTAATCTACAATCGACAACAGCCTGATGATAATCCATATGGTTTCTCTGCCAGTACACCCAAAAGAATTCAATGATATTCTGTGAGACGTGTTAAACTTCTGGAACTGGTTAGCGCGCACTGCAAAAACTGAAATATTATTCTGAGATATCAAACATGCGGGAGAGAGAGAGAGAACAAAGCAAGAAGCTTCCCTCTTCAGAAAAAGTTGGTTCATCAAGAAATCGCAAATCAGTTGGGCATTCTGATGTATAAACTGGTATTGGTAAGGAATTAAACTAACAACAATAGATCCATAGCCAAACAAAAGCAGCCGTTAAGGGAAGAAAAAAGGAAAGTAGACACGATAAAAAGGACATAGAGAGGGGGAGAGGGAGAGAGAGAGAGGGGGGGGTACAACTTACAATTGCCAGAAAGGAAAAGCAGGATATTAGCAGATTATCAGCAAATTCTTTGATAACGGCAGTTCTGGGTCAAAGTCAAACAAATAAACAGGCAAGCAATAGAAATAGAAACAAACTGTACACGTGCACCCCTCGATAAACCATGAGATCTTATAAGACTGTTTGAAGGAAAAAAAAAAAGCCATGAAAAAGAGAGCGAAATAATAAGAAATGAACACCGGTTGATAGAATCATTCACCGTAGGAATACATTCGGGACCATACTAACGGCGAAATTATCTCACACTTTTTCAGTAATTAAGCACAATTTGGACAGTAATTCACTTGCTGAGTTGGAGATATAAGATAAGCCATGCAACAATGTAATCGCAGACAAAAGGAAAAAATAAAATCCAATACTAATTTGACTTGCAACGGTATGCGCCTGTGGATGAAAAATCACCAATGAAGCCACACAGATTTCAAATGCAGAAGAAACCAATATTAATTTCAACTAGAATGTTAGACCGAATCATATTAAATTCAAGAACAAATTTAAGTGAAACTTTCTTCAAATATTTCAAAATGCAGATAAATTCAATACCAAGGGAATATCAAAAAATCATAAAAAACTAATAACTTTCAAAAAAATCACCAGAAAGCAGCAATAAGCCCTGTTACTATTGAACAAATATTAAGTACCTTGCAGGAGCAATGCTTTCTGAACTTTGCCATGGAAAGCATCAACACTTTTTTCCTCTTGTCCCACGTAAGGTATTCTCTTGCAACAAAAATTTTATTCAAGGAAAATAAGTGAAATGGCAACTCGAAAATAAAACTAAAGATAGGACTTCAAGCATTAAATGAGTAAGCTGAATTATTTACATCAATTCGAACAAGAACTGATACAAAAAGAACTGATAGATGTGTCAGAAAGGCTAAGTCAAGCCCTAAGACCTTAAGGTTCAAGGAGGCCACGATCATTACAAAAGTAGTTATATCTCCCATGGGATTGAGTGAAACAAAGATCTTGAAAACCTCACTCCTGGACAAAGATAAATGTCAAACAGAAAACAAAGTCAATGCCACGACTTCTGTTCCAAAAAAAAAAAAATTAGAAGATCATATAACGCATCTCCAAGAGGTTGCAAGTCCTAGCTCTTCTGAAATATTCAGCCAATCAGTGTCCAGCGACACTATCATCATTGCTCCTCCAGGGAGGATTATGAGCTTTCCATATTCCCAATGAGAAGCCAGGAGAGATTCTAAAAATCCTTCTCTCACTTGGCAAGCTGCACCACTCAGGCCTCTACCTGTTTCTTGCATATTGTGGTGGAAATGTGGGCATAAATGCTTTAGATTTAGGCAGAGGGAGCTCGAGAAACCAAGGATGATTGAGCGCAGTATCAGCTGTTATTCTCTGCATTAGAAATAACAACATCATTAATAAATGTAACCATTGAGAGCTTCAAATCAAGATAATAAATCAATTTACACACGAACACACCTTCTCTGGATCATAAGTTAGAAGTTTGTTTAACAAGTCAAATCCCAAATCTGAAAGGACAGAAGACCCTGTGAAGGATGTTGCAGGATACTTCTTCCGCAACAGATTGTATCTGAAAAGAATAGCAAATATTGTATAACAATGATTAGTGATAAGAAGATCAAAGAAATGAACAAATAAAAGAAACTAAAAGGTGCAGCGTAAATTAACACTCACGGCTGCTTAGTAAAATACGCTTTAGCCCCCGGAAATTTAGAAAATCCAGGCCAACTCGTTTCACTTGGCGTGCCAAGAATTTTAAACATCTGCAAGTATGACAGTATGTTTTCAAAAACTTCAACGCTATGAATTAAATAAATATGAAAAAAGAAAAATAAAATAAAATGAGTGAGACAACGCCAGTCAGGGCTTGACAATTACCTTGGCTAGCTGATCAATTTCATTTTTCCCTTTAAACAGAGGTTCCTTTGCCAAAAGTTCAGCCATTATGCAACCAACCGACCACATGTCAACTGCTGTTGAATATTGCTTTGCTCCTAGTAGAAGTTCAGGAGCCCTGCAACATAGCCATCATTAACAAACATCAGCCTTGTGGAACTTTAAACGCATACACTTGGTGAACTTGACCCATGTATATTAGAAATCAAACATCTTCCATTTAATTCCCTCCAAAACCCTCATGGAGTTGATATTTCGCATCCATAAAATGAACAGCAACTCCAACACCCAAGAAAATTGCCCATTGTGATGAACAACATATCCGTCAAAAGCAGAGTCTTTAACAGAAGTAACTCAATCTAAGCGTTTTTACTTGCATTGCAATCCATTACAAAAATTTATCACTGTGCCAAGAAATCATTCTCCCGATCCCATTGAAAAAGAAAAAAATTCAGCAAAGGTGAAGATGGATCAGTATAACTTGTATGTAATACTGCAAATAACATTCAACCACATTACCAGAAACAGTGACACAACCTAAACAAAATCAATGCACCAATAAGAGACAATGAAACAAAATCATGGTTAATGCTTTAATGAACAAGAAAATGACAAATAGATCAGAAAGGAAATGATTTGCAGCTCACCTGTACCATAAAGTAACCACAAGAGATGTATATGGCTTCAATGGGCTTCCATACAGTCGTGACATCCCAAAATCACATATCTTTAGTCCCCCCTCATTATTCAAAAGAAGGTTTGATGTCTTCAAATCCCTGTGAAGCACCCAGTTATCATGAAGATACTTGACACCTTCCAACAACTGCTGCATCAAGCATTTGACTTCACTTGTACTGAAGGGCTGCTTCATAACCTGCATAAGCCCCTTAAGATCATGTTCCATGTACTCCATTACCACAAAAACATTGTCAGAGCCACCCATCGCAACTTCTTTAACGTTGACAATTGAGGGGTGACGAAAAGACAAAAGAATATTAATTTCCCTCAAAGATGTTAAAGGGAAACCATATTCTTCCAAGTTCCTATCTCCTCCTACATCCATTTTCACTTTCTTCAAAGCTACAATTTCCCCAGACTTCTTATCCTTTGCTTTGTACACTTTACCATATGTACCTTCGCTAATTTCATGAAGCTTCTCATACTCATACACACTTCTACAACCCTGAAGCATATTCACACTTCCTTGGGAATCAGAAACAGCCTCTTCCACCTGATTGTTGCTATCATCCATCTCAAAATGATGATCATTTGTATCCAGAACCCTATCCACATCCATGAGGTCATCCTTTTTCAACTCGCTTCCCAAATCTTCAACTCCACTGGAAGGTTCTGCACTCCTATCTCTTTCCATAGATCCAGATAATTTCAATCTATCTCCATCCACGACTTCTCTAGGAAATTCCCCTCTCTCAACACTCATATCACTTCGGTATGCAATTTCTCCAGATGCGTCATCCGACAAATATGTATCCCTTGGAGAATCACTGTCAGATGCCCACCGTGACAGAGATATGTTTCGTACTACAGAAAACATTTCTTCCTCCTCTTGGCCAAGCCCTTGTTCATCGTTCCCATGCTTCTCCAGAGAGAGTTGAGGAGACAAATTCACAGAGGACTTGGACTCACACCCAGCAGAACCTACAGAATTTCCTCTCACACTAGCCTTTTCTGACAGAAGCTCCAATCCCATGACCTGGCTAGTTGGAACGGTATGCTTCGCAACACCTGCATCTGAAGAACAGTTTAATCCCCGAACACAACCTCTTGGTGGAGAAGGTGAGACCTTCGTAGTTGCTGCAGCAGCTCTATCCTTCAGTGGTAATTTCTCCTCTATGTCCCATACAATAGGTGAGAACTTCCTTTTCTTCTCTGGAGGCAAAGGAATCTCATCTTCAAACTTCGGAATTTCACCATCTTCCAACCTTGGGGAATGATCAAGGCTTTGTGCACTTTGAAACTCACCCAACTTTCTCTCTTCATCTCTACAAGTCCTTCGCAAATGGGAATTCCATGAACTTTTTGAAACACGGTGCCCATTCTTATATAGCCCATCATGCGGACCAATCCGTTTCAACTCCAAACTATTAGCCTCATTTCTACAGCTATCAAAATATTTATCGGTGTAACCATTATAAACCCTTCTCCTTGAAACATCAATGCGCCCTGCCGCCATATTATAAAGAGCCACAATTTCTTCCCAATCAAAAATCAGTATCAAAACGAATTAAAGCACACACCCACAGATACCCAAACCGTAACCCAAAAAATCAACTATTCAATCGATTTTAACAACACAGTTTTCCTTTTTTTTCAAAGAAAAAAAAACGATCCTAATCAAACTCCTTCAAATCGGCAAGTTATACAGATAGGAATTAACAGACTGGAAATCAGTAATATTCAACAAAGATATCAAAAAAAAATTGAAATCAGTAAATTGATTCAAATCAACAATCAAAAGTCAGTCAAAAGCCTAGATCAAATTCTGAGCTTTTTGGCGTCTCTCCTTGACAAGACACAAGAACTGAAAGGCCTTACCGGAGACCAGAGAGAGAGATCGAAAGATGCACAGCCACAGAAGAGGAGAAGAGAAAAGAAGAATTTGATCGAAAGTTGAGACGAATCCGCCTTCAGTTTTTTTTTTTTTCCCCTTACGCGTTTTGAGTTAAACGCCCTATTCCGTGTTTGAAGTATTTAATAACCATTGGTCGTAAGTCGGTTATTCATTTTATATATTATTGTTGTGGGTCCTTACTTTTATATTATTTCCTTATCCAATGTTATTATTTTGGGTCGAGTAATTTTTTTGGGCCTGCTTCGGGTGAGATTTGTGCAGCGGCCAGACGCCTAAAGGTTGCTTAACAATCCAAACCAAGAGGCCCAATCTTTGGCCCAGATATGTAATTTCAAGCTCCAATCTCTTGTTTTTATTGGGGCTAATTAACATATGCAACTCAAGACTTAATTTCCCTATTTTATCTTTTGAATGTTTAATTTAGGCCATCTTTTGGGCTTACCGCATTACGGTCATAAATTCACTGTAAAAGAAAATAAAATAGGATACCGGATACCGGAAAATTCTCTCATACACCTGGTGAATTTAATGTTATAAATTATAATAGTTGAAAGTTTTGAATTTAATGTTAAGCAGGACATCAAGATTTACCTAATTTGTATAAAACAAAAATCAAAAACTATTGAACATGTTAATCCAGCACAAGACTTGGAGATGTCAAGAAAAAGAAGTTAAAAGAACGAAAATGGTTAGAACATAAAGAGCGGTTGTTATGTTATAGATAGTATGTGTCAAATATTGAGCATTACACAACCCTGATCCTAACAAATTGCAATTCCCGAGGCAGGCACATCATTCAAAAATCAAACATCACATAAACTGTACACTCTTTATTAGGCCTGTCAAACTTGGCCCAGACCCAAAAAGCCCGCCCAACCCGCCCAATAAAAATTGACCCAAACCCAACCCAATTAAAAATTTACCCATTTAAACCCGCCCAAATAAGGCCCGTATAAAACAAGGCCCGTTTGGGTCTGGCCCGTTTGCCCAACAGGCCTCACTCTGCCCCTTCCAGTTTCTGTTTGTTGTGGCCCTCTCTATCTGTCTTGCTCTCTCGCTCTCACCATCGAGTGCTTCCACCTCCGCCTCCTCTCTCCCTCTCCACTGTCTAATCATCGCCGCTGCCATCCTCGCTGCCTCTCTCTCTCGTGCTCGCTGCCTCTCTCTCTCGTGCTCGCTGCCATGTAAGCTCTCCTATTGCATTTGTAGTTTTGAATGAGAAATGTGAATCCAGTCCCCAATAGCTATTGAAAAAGGAGAAATTGAGTCGATTGGTACTGTAGGCATCGAAAGTTGTAAATGCTAGGTTAATGGAGTTTTTCCTTTAGGTATATTCATACATGGTTGCTCTTTTTATGGTTAGTAATCGTATAATGAAATTATCCTTTTGGGGGATTTTAAGATCATCATCTTACCCACTTTACCTCCTTTTCTATTTTCCTGCATTGTTCTTCTCTTCTTCTCTTACGTCTTATAACATTACAACTTAACTGTTTTCGGGTCTCGCTTAACGTTTACTCTAGCCTTGACTTGGATAATGTCCTACTGTTTTTAATTCAATGGCCAATTATATTCTTCTGCTGCTTTATCGTGATTTAATTGGTTTCTTTCAATAATGGAACTGTCCGATTCAAATTGATCTTGGCCAAATAGAATGGAGGAACAAAAGCCTGCTGTTAACTGCATGTGGGAATTATGTGTCTTTAAACTAACTTAATTATGTTCAAATATATCAAGAATTTTGTGCTAATGTTTCATTTGTCTTCGAGCATGATATTGGAATTGCCACTTTCAAGTGGATATGGTTCTTTCTAGCTAGCTTATCTATTTCATATCGATCTCTTGAAGTATGCTTAGAAATTGTCTTCCTAAAGCTCTTTGTTCGACTTCGTATACAAACTTACAATAAAGGACATGTTATTACACATTTTTCATATTACAGTAGAGGACATGTTTTGGATGGTGAAGGATTTAATAATATTTTGTGGTTGCTTTATTGCAATTGAATGTCCTTATTAAAATTCTATTTGTCATTCTCATCAATTATCTGCTTTATATTTTAAGATCAATTTATTACCCTGCAATTCCTTTGCTATTGTTGTTAGAATAGTTGCTTAACTTGTAGGTTTTTTAAATGATCTTTTTGCTTTTTGCCAAAAGCTTTTGTTTTTCAGAATAATTCTTGAAATTTTATATAATTTTCAAGCTCTAGGGATATTATCTTATTAAATTTTCACCAGATTTTCAATTGTCCCATTATGTATTTTGTTGGATTCATGTCTTGATAAAGAACCTTGGCTGTTAAAGAAAACAATTTTGATGATGAGGTTTTACTGTCATCATCTGCTTATGTTGGGGGAACATAGAAGCTAATATCAACAAAACTAAAGATATTATTTGATTGAAGAAAGGGTTATGGTCTGCATGGATATCTGTTTTTCCCCCTTGTTTTATGTTTGGGATTGTCAAAAGCTTGATGGTTGTCTACGAGTCATTGAAATGGCAATAAGTTGCTCAATCACATTAAAGAAAATGGCATGATCACTTCACATGCTTGTCATAATTGAATCCAATTCAATGATCTTTCCCTCTCAAGAACATGTTGAGGAGGGATCACCAGGCAAACCTATCTAATAATTCTGTTTGAAGTTATGAAAATATTTTATTTGAAGTAAATGTTAATAATGAAAACAGAGTTCATATCATAAAAGCTTGTTACATTTCTCTTATTGTTGTGAAGCTTTGGACCATTTCCCTTTTGCGAAATTGACGTCAACCATTTTCTTATTAATTGGCTAAGTTGCAATGACCATTTTTAATAGGTCATTGTGCAAAAAAATGTCTTTTGCAAGACACTTTGATCAGTTTTAATTCAAAGAGAGTTATTTTATAGGTTGATTGTTCACAAATAATAAATGAACACCTGTCATTTGTGACCTTTCATTTGCTGGAAACACCAATTCTTAGAAAGTGAACTATTACATAAGAACAAGATTTACTGCTGAGATGTTCCGAAGGGAACTGCTTAAATTTATTTCATCAGTTTATTTATAGAGGCATTTCACAATTTTAATTCTTGGTTTGTTCACAAATAAATATATGAACTGTTTTAGCTAAGAAAATAAATTTGATGTTTATTATATATATATATATATTTGATGTTTTCTTTATTGTTAACAAAGTAAATTTCTTTATTGTTTTATGTAGAATGGATCCTAGTGTTTGTAGTCTGGATGAGAGCAATGACACTTCTGCAGAAGCCACTTCCAAAAGACGACGTGTATCTTCTATATGGAATGATTTCGATTTTATACCATCAAGTCAGTATGATGATGGAAAATCTAGAGGTAAGTGTAAACATTGCTCAAAAGAATATATTGTTGATTCTACTCATGGGACTTCTAGTTTAAGACGTCACCTGAAGGTATGTCTTAAATTTAATGTTGTGTCTGACGAACCAAAGTATAAGATAGACCAAGATGCTTACAAAGAGCACTTAGCTTTAGCCATAATTAGGCATGGGTACACTTTTACTTTTGCTGAACATGAAGCTAATAGAAATCTTCATACATATTTGAACCAAGATGTGAAGCCAATATGTAGGAATACAGCAAAATCATGTTGCTTAAAGATACATAAGAGAGAATTGGATATTCTGAAAAATATTTTAGCTGAAGTACCGGGTAGAATTTGTTTGACATGTGATGTATGGACATCATGTATTTCAGAGGGTTACCTTTGCCTAACTGCTCATTATGTGGACAAGGATTGGAAGTTATGCTGTAAAATATTGAACTTTTGTCATTTTCCTCCTCCGCACACGGCTTCTCTATTATATGAAAAAGTTTATGACAAGTTAAAATTTTGGGGAATAGAGAAGAAAATTTTTACCATTACTTTAGATAATGCAAGAAATAATGACAATATGCAAGAGTTATTGAGAGATCAACTTAATTTGCATGGTTATTTGCATTGTGATGGTGAATTTTTTCATGTGCGTTGTGGAGCTCATATTCTAAATCTTATTGTTCAAGAGGGTTTGAAATTGATTGACAGATCAATTATGTCTATCAGAGAAGGGGTGAAATATGTGAATGGCTCTGAAGCTAGAAAAATTAAGTTTGTTGAATGTGTTGATAGGGTGGGTCTTGAGTTTTCTAAAGGATTGTGGTTGGATTGTCCCACAAGGTGGAATTCTACCTATATGATGCTTGATAGAGCCCTTTTTTATCGAAAGGCTTTTTCATATTTGGCTGTTGTTGACTCGACATTTATTTGGAATCCAACTGATGATCAGTGGACTTTAGTTGAGAAAATATGTAATATATTGAAGCCTTTTCAAGATATTACAAATCTTTTTTCAGGAACCTGTTATCCCACTTCAAATATGTACTTTTATAGCGTTCTGAGGATTCATCTGTTGTTGTTGGAAGGAAAAATAAGTGAAGATCAGTGTATTAAGGATATGACTACTTTGATGTTTGATAAAGAGTCTTTATCAAGAACTTGCGTCATATTTGATCAATTTGCAGTTCCGTACCCGATAATCATTCGTGTCTCTATCCACAATCATCTCCTTTCCCTCTATATATTTCACCCAACTTCACTTCTTTAATCTCACACCTTACAACAAATCCATACTTTTAAGGAATTTAAAACATGTTAGGCGTTGCTTCATATGGCTACCGTGCACCGACCACCAAAACTGGTGGCGCTGCTGCCTATGATGTTCCTAAAGGAGTTGAAATTCGTGGCCGCTACGATCAAGAATTTGCCAAGATTCTTAATCGGGATGCTTTGCAGTTTGTTGCTGATTTACAATGACAATTTAGAAACAGAATCAAGTATGCGATGGAATGTCGCAGAGAAGCCAAGAGGAGATACAATGATGGAGCTTTGCCAGGATTTGATCCTGCCACGAAGTATATTAGGGAAAGTGATTGGACTTGTGCATCTGTTCCGCCGTCCGTGGCTGACCGGAAGGTCGAGATTACTGGCCCTGTTGAACGGAAAATGATCATAAATGCACTCAACTCTGGAGCTAAAGTTTTCATGGTTAGCTTACCAATCTAGATCATAATTTTTCAGTTTCGGTACTTAAATTCTCGATTTCGAAGTTGAATTGAGACGATTTTATATATGGAAATTGTTGTTAATTTTATAGGCGGACTTTGAAGATGCACTGTCGCCAAGTTGGGAGACTTTGATGAGAGGCCAAGTGAACCTGAGAGATGCTGTTAATGGAACCAGAACCTTCCATGATAAAGCCAGGAATAGAGTTTACAAGCTCAACGACCAAACAGCAAAGCTTTTTATTCGTCCACGAGGTTGGCATCTACCTGAGGCTCACATTCTCATCGACGGCGAGCCTGCAACTGGTTGCCTTGTCGACTTTGGCCTCTATTTTTACCACAATTACGGCGCATTCCGCCGGACTCAAGGCGGAGGCTATGGTCCTTTCTTTTATCTCCCTAAAATGGAGCATTCAAGGTAACCTGTTTTGTTTCAAAAATCATTGTCCTATTCATTTCAGAATTTCAAATTCCTGATAAACAGTGTATTGACAGGGAAGCTAAGATATGGAATTGTGTATTCGAGAAGGCGGAGAAGATGGCTGACATAGAAAGGGGAAGCATTAGAGCTACTGTTTTGATTGAGACACTGCCTGCAGTTTTCCAAATGAATGAAATTCTTTACGAGTTGAGGGATCATTCTGTTGGATTAAACTGTGGAAGATGGGATTTTATATTCAGCTATGTCAAAACTTTCCAGGCTCATCCTGATCGCCTGTTACCTGACAGGGTTCAGGTTAGCATGACTCAGCATTTCATGAAAAGTTACTCTCATCTCCTCATCGGGACTTGCCATAGGCGTGGTGTTCACGCCATGGGAGGCATGGTAGGTCCTTCTAATTTTATAGGCATAATACATTTGCAAACACTTGAATTTATTCCAAAATGTTATTTAGAAAATAATTTTGCTGACGCGGATGCAATCTCGATACAGGCAGCTCAGATTCCAATTAGAGAAGATCGAGAGGCGAACGAGGCAGCACTGGAGCTTGTCAGGAAAGACAAGCTAAGAGAGGTAAGAGCAGGACATGATGGAACATGGGCAGCTCACCCTGGATTGATGCCAGCCTGTATGGAAGTGTTCACAAGCAACATGGGGATTAGTCCAAACCAAATCCAGACAATGAAAAGAGAAGATGCTGCAAACATAACAGAGGAAGATCTCTTACAGAGGCCTCGAGGATCGCGAAGCATGGAAGGTCTTCGCCTGAACACCAGGGTCGGAATCCAATACTTAGCAGCCTGGCTAACCGGAACAGGGTCAGTGCCACTTTATAACCTGATGGAAGATGCAGCAACAGCTGAAATCAGCAGAGTTCAGAATTGGCAATGGATTGAGTATGGAGTTGAGCTAGACGGAGACGGAGTAGGAGTGAGAGTGAACAATGAACTGTTTAGCAGAGTTGTGGAAGAAGAGATGGGAAGGATTGAAGGAGAAGTTGGGAAAGAGAAATTCAAGAGAGGAATGTATAAGGAGGCTGCAAAGATGTTCACCAGGCAATGCACAGCACCAACACTTGATGATTTTCTCACCTTAGATGCTTATAACCATATTGTTATCCATTATCCCAAGGCATCTTCTAGGCTTTGAACTGCTTTTAGCGCTTCTCTTCGTTCTTGTGTTTTATTTCATGCTTATAAGCCCATAATAACTGAATAATAATAATCCCCCGTCATTTCCTTGTAACCTAAACTTCTATTTATACATGTTTTTATTGAACTGGTTTCTTAATTTTATTGGTCAATGAATCATGGGCAAGATCCCATTCAACTATAAAAAAAAAAAAAATATATCAAAATAATCCTTATAGTTTTAATTTTTAAAAAATAAACCCATTCAATTCTTAAAAAAATTAAAAATTACTCTATAAGTTTAACTTTTTTAAATTGGTCCCATTAAAATATTTAAATGAGTTTTTTTTTTTTAGTAATAAAGTTTAAATTTTCCCTTCAATTATTAAAAATAGTACATATTGGCCTCTAAAATTTATTTTTTTTAAAAAATTGCTCCTCAAGATATTAAAATTGTACAAATTTGCTCTTATTCAATATTTTGAATGGCAAATATAGACCATTTTAATAATTTGAGATAAACGCGAATTATATTTTCATATTACCTGTTAATAAAATGTCCATATTTAAACTTCGTAAAAGTAAATATGTACAATTTTTAATATTTTAAAATATAAATTTAAATAACAAATTTGTACCGATTTTAATATTTTGAAGAAAAATTTTATATTTATTCATATTTTTATGTAAATTAATTTCTTTTAAATTATTATAATTTTTGACTTTATTGGACTAAATTTTGACTACGCCTCTTATCTTTGTCATATTAAGAAAATAAACTTATTTTAGTTTTTTTATTTACTGATATCAATTCGACTTAAATAAGAAATTTCCCCTTAAGAATATCAAATGAACAACGCCTGTGTAGGGTAATCTCATGACTTTTAAGCAGAATCCAGAAAATTGAAAAAAAATAAAATTGAGAATTTTATAATTTAATTTTAAACTGTTGAGAAATTTCGGCCCTACAAGGCTTGAATCTTCTGAGTCCATGACTCGACTTTCTCGAATTTATGGGCTTCCGGGAGGCCCACTAAGTTTGGACTCATAGTCAGGCTCAATTATTGGATCGTCATTTTGGACTTCTCACCATTTCAGGTTTGACTAACAACTTCAAAAAATAAATAAAAAAATTTTTTTAGGAAATTTATTATGTTAATACAAATCGTTTTTTCAGTTGAAATGGTACAGTATAATAGTAAAAAGGCCTAACAAATTCATATCGGTCGCTAAACTGTGTACTTTATAGTAGTGTTATCGGTTGCTAAACTGGGTATTTTCCAGCAGTGTTAGGTCTACTGAATATTTATTGGTTGGTAATGGAGTTTTCGGGCGGCCTACCACACTCACTCACATGCTCACTTTATCCCATCCCTTCAATTTGTCTTTTACACTATCCTGGTTTTCTATTTCTATTTAAGAAATAATTTTCTTAATAGTATATATATATGATGATGATGATGAATTATTTAATTTTGCTCGTTTAAGAATGAATATATACAAAGAATCTAAATAATTAAGCACACTTTCGATCTACCTAGTTTTAAAATCGTATTTATTTATTGCCTGAAATAATAATAATTAGGAGGGGCAAAAACAAATACTATATAATCTCCCATGCATTATTTCATTTTTATCATTATTATTATTATTATTATTATTATTATTAATAGCTGTTCTTGATCAGGGAACATGTTTTAACGTTATAAACGATTCTTAAATTGATATCTTCAATTCAAAATAAAAGAATATTCAACCTTCAGTTTGGTTGCCATTAAATAAACAATAATGCATGAAATTATCCTTTCCCGTTAATTCTTAGCAGTCCATCCTTTTCTCACACAAATTCAAAAATTATTACTATTATTTTTGTTAAAAGATAAAATAGCCAATAGCATCTCTAAATATTTGAAATAAAGCATTTTGGCCCTTTATAAGTTTGTTTGATATAAATTTGAACTTGTCAATTTAATGAATTTTGAATACCAGACAGTTATATTAATTAAAAAAAACAAAAAAAAAATTCTACAATTTATATCATACCCATTCTAAATATAGAATAAATATAACTAAGTACTCAATTCGTTCATAAATAAGTACAAAAATTAAAAAATTAACTGATTATTTTAATATTTTACTAATTTGACATCTAAAAAAACTAGAAAATTCAAATGTTTACACTGTAGCGGCATTAAAATGGCCAAATATAGCTCCTAACTCTCTCTCTCTCTCTCTCTCTCTCTCTCTCTCTCTCTCTCTCTCTCTCTCTCTCTCTCTCAGTTGTATAGCCACCAATTTTTTAACCTAATTTTGGGGCTGCCGTCACTTTATTTTCAGGCGGCAGCCCCTCACCTCTCTTTTTTTATTTTATTTTTTTCAATAATAATTTTCAGACCAGTACAGATCTAAATTTTTAATTTTATTCATTGTTTTTTTGTTTATTTTTAGATTTTTTTGTATCTTTGATTGTGTTATTTGGTTCAATAAACTCATATTTGAAATTTTTTGTGTTTTTCTTTCGTTTTTGGATTGTTGTGTCAGATCTGAAACTTTTTGTGTTTTGTTTTATATTTTTTATTTCAATAAATACAGATCTATATAGATCTGAGTTGGTTTTTTTTTGTTTTTGAATTTTCTTGTATTTTTTGTTTCTATAACCTCAGATCTGAAATTTTCTGTGTTTTTGTTTTCGAGTTTTGATTTTTTATCAAATCTGAAATTTTTGTTTATATCTATTTCTTTTTAATTAAAATTGAATGCACTTTAAATTTTTATAATGAAAGTTTGTTCTCCAAATTTGAAGGCTGTTGTTTTCTTTTATGGAAGTTTGGTTGTATTCCGTTATGGAAGTTTGGTTGTCTTTTTTATGGAAGTTTTCTTTTGAATAACAGATGGATGGAATTTTTCGCTGAAAGTCAGATTGCGCACCGTATGTTACCATTATCCACTGTTTTCGTCGAAAAAGTTCAGAAATATAATTCAGAAACTTCATTTATTTTATATATCTTACGTACTTTTAACTTTTATAAGTTTATTTATACTGTTCAGATATATCTTTTATTATATTAATGGAAGCTTAATTTGCATTAAAAAAAAAGGCCAAATATAACTTTTTCAAGTGACACTTAATAAATTGTTAATAATTTTTTTTCAAAACAGGCGAACACTAAATTATGAATAGATGGAATATTATTAAAACAACAAAAATCATGGTTAATAAAATAAGATGGAAAATATAAATTGTAATTAATATGATAAAATTAAACAAGAGTACAATAAATAATATATTTATATATTAACTAGTATAATATAAAAATAAATAAATGGAGTATTTTATAACATACTAAAATGGAAAGATTGAGAATTATTTCTCATATTTTTGAAAAAGCTTATGGTTCTTTCATATATATAGTATTTACCATTTTTTCATGATCGATCAGATCCATTAACAGCGCTATGAGAAAGTTTATGGTTTCTTTATATATAATAATAATAATAAGTATTGTGTTTGTACAATATAACAGTAAAAAAATGGATTTAAAAATAAAAAATAAAAAGAGACTTGGGGTTGTTCACAATCGTAACCACCACTCAGTATGGCATGGCCATATGTTGCAATATCATTTTATATATAGTAAGATATTCCACCAAGGGTAGTTATATTTCTAAGTTTCTAGTCTTTTCTTGGACCGTGAAAAGTTGAACGAATCTAATCTAGGCACTGTAGCAAATTTAGATGCCTTAACTCAGTGTAATTAGTGCCCAACACGTGGCAGAAACCCAATTGTAGTTTACAAAATTAATTCAAGAATTAAGAATAAGATATCTACCAACGCATCGATGTGTTAAAATATGATTGGCTGGAGATGCTTGAATCATGATATTGCAGCTGAAAATGGGAAGCATAAGCCTGAATTAATCAAGAAAAGATGTGCTTTTGTGTTTTCTTCCCTTAATTTAAGTAAAGATAGGGGGGACATAATCAATGTCTTTATCTCATAGATAGCATTGCCACTTTTGCATAAATTTTGACAACACCCATTAATTGATATTTTAAGACTTTAACTTCCATTGCTAGAAACAGATTCAAATTAATATTAAAATTGATTAGCATTTACTCACTCCGTTTTTAAATAACAGCCAGTTTATTATTTTTAAAAATATTAATTAAATTTAAATTTAAAATAAAATTAAGTGTTTCAATATATAAATTTAAATCTAATTAGTCAACTTGTATTGAAAAAAAATTTAATTAAAAAAAGAAAATTAAATTGTATTAAAAATATAAAACTAACAGATAAATAAAATTTAATTTTTTTTTAAATGTGACAGATAATAAGGAACGGATGGAGTAAGTTTGAGTTGGATGTCTTGATCATAGCCTAATTAAGGTTTGCCAACAGGAAACCTTTTTCTCTCCCCATTTTATGGATTCCTTAATTACTGCAACTAACTAATTGCTCCATATTATCAAGCTAATCGCTCACGGTTCGTATTAATTTCTATTTTTTTTAATCATGAAAATAGCTAAGACTTGAAGTCCACCACGGTGAAGTTAATTTTTTTTATAAATAAAAAAATGAAAATTCCAATTTAAAGCTTTTTAATACAGTTCATTACTGATATTAATAATAAATAAATTTAATAAATATATAAGGACATCAAATTGGACGTGAATGAATAAATAAATAAATATAAAGAGGGTGTAGCTGACAAGAAGAACGAAGAAATTAACAGTGCAATTGGCCATTGTTAATTAATTGCTTATCAAGCACGCAGTTGAATCAGACTTTGTTCTCCAATCAACCAAGAAAATACATATAAAAGTCATTTATGACAAGTAAATGAAAATAATAGTATTATATTAAATTAAATTAAATTTTATATTATATTATATTATATATGAGTGGCATGTGGGCAGTAGATAGTAGAAGACAAAGGTCGTTCACAATCTAAGACTAACAGACAAGTAAATCCATAATTCTGACTTACAAATTCCCTATCTTTATCAATATTATCATCACTCCTTACATATGTGGAACCATATAAATTATATTAAAAGCTACCTATACCAATCAATCAATATAGAAAATTAATATTTTTATTTTGCAGACACTTCAAGATGTAATTGCTGCTGCCTCGAAGCCTGCAGCAGCAATTATAATTAATTAAATATTTAAATATAAATTTATGATGTCACTTTTACATACACATTACTTTGCTTCTCTTACTTCTATATTTGTGAGCTTTTCTAATTTAAGTGATTGTTAATTTATTTATCTGTTATTTTTAAATTTTTAATATAATTTAATTTTTTTTAATATAAATTCATAAATTAAATTTAAATTTATATATTAAAACACTCAATTTTATTTTAAATTTAAACTAATTAATATTTTTTAATTCTTGTGAAAATAGCAAAAATAATTGTTATTTAAAAGCGGAGTAGCATTTTTTTTTATTCGATATATACTCCAAGGTTGAAAGATACATATATATATTTATTTAGACTATTAATTCTGAAAAGTTTTATTTTGACGATACGATTATTTGTATTGGTTTTTCTTTATTTATAAAATTACAAACCATACATTTTCTCGTATTTCTTATAAATGAGTCGAAATTTGCAATGATTTTATAGGTCATATTCTTGTAAAAAGCTTGCTCCTTTATATGTTCCTGTTAAACTTTGGAATCCAATTCCTTACTGTATTTTCTTATTGGTTTAGTTTGAATTTTGTTTTAAGAAAAAATCCAATTAAAATTTCATTATTAAAAAATTAAAATCTATTACTCACTCCATTCTATAATATCTGTCATTTTTTAATAAAATTCAAATTTTATTTATCTGTCACTTTTAGACATTCAATACAATTTAATTTTCTTTTTCTAATAAAAATTAACCAATTAAATTTAAGTTTATATATTAAATTACTTAATTTTATTTTAAATTTAAGTCTAATTAATACTTTTTAATATTAGTAAAAATAATAAAATTGACAGATATTATGAAACGAAAAAAATATTAAAACAGTAATACATCTCAAAGGGTGAAAACACAACGTAAAAGATATCTTATATCTTCTTAATAAGAGATTTTGAATTCGAATTTTGGATATAAAAAATGAGTTTATTTAGTAAATTTAAATTGATTAGGTGAATTGACTTTGAATAACAGTGGTTATGTCTAAAAAAAAGGTTGACCAATAATTATGCAACAAGTGAAAATTAAAGAAGAAGAGAATGGTAAAAAATTAATGTAGTGTATAGCACATAATTAAAGGAGTTGATACCTATTGCTTCTGGGAAACGAATGAAAAGGAAAGGTGATTAAACTATCCACCATTTATCTTCCCTTTGGTTAGGAAAACCCTTTTATTTATCTGAAAGGTGACCTAAATCTATTGGTACATATTCTAAAGAATAGACACACTCATAATCTTGTCTGCTGCCACATCTATACATGTCATTGTCACCTTTGCTGACCTCCCACATTCACATTTAGTCAATCGCAATTTCAAAATCCCATTTTTCAATTAACTAATACTCCATCATCATACTACTTCGCTGTCTTTACCCACTATTTCAAAACCTAAACCTCACCTGCTTAGTTAGTCAATTACCGTTTCAAGACTATTTTTTATGTTTCAACTCTTTCGCCATATAAAATCTATCTGTTCTACTAATACGACTTCGAACTTAGAAAAAACACATACATATATATGCCTAACATAAATTTAACTGAGCTCACTTAATTTTATATAATGGGATTCTCCTTAAATTTAATCATAATATCATATAAGTGAAATTTGAAATACACAGAAAGTAAATGAATACAAATAAATTGTTGACATCTATATATATACAAGTAGCATTGCGTAATAGATGTATTTTCATGGGGCTAGCACTTGGCGAAATATGTAATAATTGGCAGTCCAGTTCACCAATATATATAATGGTTTGGCGGTGGCTTATCATGACGAGGATACAGCAATAATGAGTTGCATGCAATTATTAGATGATTTCATTAAATCATTCATGTACCATGAAAGAATAGTGCGAATTATCATATGCAGTTTCTCATGTGCATATGTGATGTGCCCCATTTAAAGAACCGCCCATCTAATAATCAAACAACCAAATTTGTGGAGCCAATTCAATAATTAAACTGCATGATTATATAGAAATAAAATCTTAATAGATGTCCCCAAAAAAGAACAAAAAAATAACAATAAATGATAATCTAACAAAATATATATATATATATATATATATATATATATATATATATATTGCATGATTATTATATATTAAATGAGTTAAACCATTAATTATAATAACAGATTATAACAATCAGACATTAATGGAATGTCACGTGCACTATAAAAAAAACATAAATTAGCGACGGACGTATTTCCGTCGCTAATTAGCGACTATTTTCAGAATTAATCGCAAAAATTCATTTTTTCAATTTTAGCGATAAAATAGTGACAGAAATAAAAAAAAAACGGTCGCTAATTTTTGGAGACAATTGATGGCGCTTTTTTTTTTGCGACTAAATTTAACAACGGAATTTTTTAGTCACGAATTAGCGACGGTTTTTCAAATGTCGTGAACATGCAAATTTTCATCAATTTTATTGACTAAATAGCGACGGATAATTCCATCACTAAAAAGTTTTCAAATTTTTTAATTATGAAAAAAATAAATGATAATTTAGCGACGGAATAGCGACAAATTATCCGTCATTATTTTAAATTAAATTTTTAAAAAATTTAAAATTTTGATTATACTAAGGATATATTATAATTTAGCGACGAATAACAACTAATTTGTGTTGTCGCTAAAAATATTTTAATCACATTTAGCAACAGTAAGATCTAGTCTCTAATTGTGTCGCAATTTGAAAAAACAAATATAAAAAAATATTTCCTAATTATCCCTGCTTAAAATTTTTTCTCTCTCTCAGTATTCCAAAATCGTGAAAAAACCCCAATTATATAAACATAACTACTTCCCATTCATTGCCGTGTTTCGCTCCAGCCGCCTCCCAGCCCGTTGCGCCGTCGTCACCAATAGCTCCCATCCCAGCCCGTCACGTCTTGCCTCCGTCAACCGCGACCCAACAGTAGCTGCGCAGATCCTGTACACCTCCAGCCAACCGTGAAACTCCACCTCCTCCGACGCAACCCTCCACCAGATCCCCACTGCTGCTCCTCCAACGCCCAGCCGTTTCTCCCCCTCTCACTCTCTCGCGTGAGCGCCAGGTCTGCTCCACCCCTCACCTATCGCTCGCCGGCGACTCATTTTTCTTGAGTTTTCTTTCTCTGTTACTTTGATTTATTCTTTTACTTGCTTGATTCTGTGTTTTATTTAGTTTTGGTTTCAGATTTGAATTATTATTGAGATTTGGTGTTTGTTTAGGTTTACTGATTTTGATCTGGATTCAAATGGCTTTAATTTTGTGCTTTTGTTTAGTTTTGATCTTGATTCTGTGTTTTTATTTAGTTTTGGTTTCAGATCTGAATCATTATTGAGATTTGGTGTTTGTTTGGGTTTACTAATTTTCAGTCACATGCTTAGTTCTCATTACTGTAATTTTCAGTTAACCAAGGTGTCCCCTACAAGAATGATGCCATTCCGCGCGATGATAAGATTCCAATTGTAATAGTGGTTCCGGGTTTAACTAGTGATTCTGCTTCTACTATAAGTTCTTTTGTTGTGACTTCCAGTATATGTTATTATTTTCTGCATGGACTGTGCAATTGGGCATTTTAGTTGGTTTAATATGATGTGAGATTCAGCAGGGAATTCAAACTTCTCTATTTTGACTAACCTACTTGAATTTATTTTAACTTCGAAGTCTTTTTAACTGTTTTGCATAGTTGATTATTATAAATTGGGACTCTATTTTTTTTCTTTGATGTACTTAGTTCTAAGCATGCAGACATTCATTTAAATATACTTTATATTTATGATACGATCTTGGAAACTTGATAATCCTTTGATACTTAATCATTTAGTTAGTCTAGAAAAAGACTTCAGTATCTTGTTTTCTGTGGTTGCGCTTTTTTTTCTATTTCACTTCAATTTAATATTTTATTTTGCTTCTTTATTTGCACATCCAAATTGATTATAATCGCAGAATGGGTTGTATTTCTGTTACAAGCGCTGTTAAGAATGAGAGAGAAAAAAAGAAAAAAAAAAAGAATTTGCATTGTTGTTTTGAGTCTTTTTTAATAAATTTAGGTTTCCTTTCCATGTCAGTGAAGGAAATAAGAAACTGCCTTTTTGTTGAACTTGATGATATATGTTGATACTAATATTGATTGTTAAATTACATGGGAAGTGGTAGCACTCTCTACTATTAAGCATCTTTGTTAGAACCATTAAGTTCTCAAATTTTGAAGTTAAAGTGACCTTCATGTTCTGTCCCTTATTAATTGGCATAAAACCTATATAACTGTCACACCTCGGTACCCCCCGTTGAAAGGATACCGAGGCGCCACGCGCACAAACTCATATACAACTCAAATACATATACATATACTCAAATAAGTTAAAAAAACAAATACATAACAAATCCATATATATATAATCATATCGTTTTACAAAAGGAATTGTAAACATATACATATACAAAATAATTCTTTACAAGAAATTACATTCCAAAAATCATACTCCAAAAATAAAAATACAGCGGAAAACAAAATAACTCCAACTACAGACTTCTAGTGGCCGACCTTTTTATGGCCACTAGTTTTAGGGTTATTCAGCGACAAAAATTTTATTTTAAGCGACGGTATTTATCGTCGCTATTTTTAACGACGGTTTTATGTTTTAGTCGCAATTTTTCTTGCGATAGAGTAAATAGCGATGGTTAGTCGCCATTTCACCAAAAATAATTAGCAATGAAAATAGCACTTTTAGAGACGGAAATATCCGTCGCTAATTTACTGTTTTTTTTTTTTTGTACTAACGGATGGCTAAAGCCCAACTATTATATTATATACATTGTTCTTAAAATGATTTTGTTTTTATTTTGCTATGTAACACAATCAAACAACGCAATTTTCCAACATTCTTATGAGCATAATACTATATAGTACTAGAGTTGAAATAAAGTCTTTGAAATTAGAATCTACCATTACAGTAGTAATGGTACGTATTCTTTCTATAAATACTTTAATTTTAATTGATACAGTAGTACGACAATAAAAACTAAGTTGAATACTTTATACATTTAATATTTTGAGATGCTATATGTAACTCATTCTCGACCAATTAACTGATTTTTATTTTTTCAAACGAGGATTGTACGATTTAATGATATCCATATAAAGTGGGGCCACTTCAATCACATGGATGATTAATTCCGTTTCACAATCTGTGGCTAGTATTGTTTCATTTTCTTCGTTGAATTTAATTTTGTTGTGCGTACGTGTAGTTCTAAAGGGTCCCACTAAAATTAAATTTTCCATTCCACAATTATTGAATTTCATTTCAAAGATGGGTACTGCTACTAATAAACATTAAGAAAAAGAATTTCAAAGATGGTTAACATCATTTGTCGAAATCCTATTTGAAGGGCCTGCCTCTCGATCTGTTTGGCTGGAAAGAAAAAGAAAGAAAATTTAGCACACTTACTCGCATGAAAGAAAGGGCAGCAAGCAAGGACACACAAATCATGGAAACAAATGGTGGGCACCTTTTGATAGCATTGTCTATTGTTAATTTAATTAATCTGATTTTGAATACCCTATTAGTTCAAAAGCTTTTGGAGATTAGACATCCCAACTTCCCACTTTTCTTGCCACTCGGACATTTTATTACCAGTTTTAAATATTGGAAATGGGAATCCTTCTGTACTTAAAATAAACAGTCCCTACTTAAAATATGATATATTCAGTATATTAAAATCAACAATTTAATGCTAAAATATCTTAACGAGATTTTATGTATATATATATATATAGAAAGAACGAGATTACTTGAATTTAAAATGCTAAAATACAAGTAATGGGATCAATATCGTATTGAAGTGACATTAAAGAGAAATGTAGAATTCGTGGACTCGTGTTATTGGTAATCTTATCAACTCATTAATTATTAATCGTTTGATTGAGATGTTAACTTATTTAGTGAAGAACAACAATAATGGAATGAGAAGCTAAACAAATCAGGTGTGGTTAATTTCGTTTCCCTATTATATATACAACAGAGCAGCAGACTAGCTAGCAACAGTACAACTAACACGTTGCCATGTCTCAATACATGTATTATTATCGTGCCAAAAAATGTCCAACCAAAAGTACTTGCCAATAATTTAATTTAACTATATTATTGATTTTAACTTTCCCTAAAACTGACAATATATTAAAACCACACCATCAGTTTCTTTTTATAAATATAGAAAATAAAACGCCATTTCCTTACTTTATAAGATGCCACCACCACCTACCTAGGTCTAATTTAATACGTGCAGTTAATAATTTATTATCAATTAAATTCATAAACAAATATGCAGCCATGTGAATTAAATTTCCAACAAACATATTGGTTATATCACTTGTATGTCCTTTGCTCAAGCAACCCAACTTTATATTATTCACCCATTCTCTCTCTCTTTTTTTTAAAAAAAGCAAGTATCTAGTAATATTGGAAGCTCATTAGCCAATAAATATAAATTTACACCAGGCATTAAAAATTAGTATAATTCAATTTTAATTGGAAATTAAATTGAATCATATTAATTCGGTTAGTCAATTTAATTTGATATATAATTATTGGATCATCTTAACGTTTTATTGTAATGAAAAAAAATCTTTTGATAATAATTTATTTATAGTCCAACTCAAATTGATTCCATCGTTGTGGCCAGGCCGATAAACACCCGATACAACAAGAATGAGTTTGAGGGGCAGCAGGGGGCAGGGTCATGTGCCTCATTTTCTAGCCAATGCATAAGACTTTTTTACGTACCAATTTATAATTCTCACATATATGGCTCTTTACTCACCCAAAGTCTACTCTGCTAATGTAGTTTTTCAAGTCCATGTCAAAACTGCCGTCCACGTGGCTGCATCTTCCTCTCGTAGATCAAAACCTCTAGGTCTTCAATTGCTATCTGAATGTGATTAGTCCACGTGTAATCTTTCTCGAACTATCAGAAAAACCTTAAAAAGAAGAAAAGAAAAAAAGAAAAAACAAAAGAACAGAAAGAAGAGAGAGAGAGGACGTTACCTTACACATCGCACGAGGCCGGACGCATACGTGCCCCTCTTTTGTCCCTGTACTGGACACTCCTCTACACTTCATTGGCTACCTGGTGGGGCCCAATCAGAGACCTTCACATTGGGGGGTCCCACTAGAAGCCAACGAGAGACACGTTATTGGTTTCGACCAATCGCCTTTCTGCGCTGTTAAACCCCACTCTTCACACGTGTCGTAGCTACACACGCGTCGCCCTCACACCTCTTATAAATATCAAATATGTCATCTTCTCTGTTGTATCTTCTCAATTAGTCCGTAACATATCGTCGTCGAGCGGCGGTGATCATAGGAAAGTAATAGAAAGAGAAAAAAGAGAATTATAGGGAGAGAAAAAAGAGTGTGCAATGGACAGTAAAGGAGGGTGCTGCATCGCCAGGTACGGTGGTGGTACCTACGATATTTCAACAGTTGATCGGATAATGATGAGATTCCGACCAATCGCTCCTAAACCAGCCAACGCTGGATCATCAACCGGTGGATCATCTCCAGAGATAAGCGAGACTAGCTCCAAATCTGGAAGAGGTAAGAGAAGGTTGGGTAACACAAACGGGAATAATAATAGGCGTTGCAGTAACGGGAGCAATAATAGGAAAAGGAAAGGGTTAAACGAAGAGAAAATAGACGCTGTGGTGACTTTGCCTCTCTTGCCGGAGACACCTGACATAAAAGAATCGCCGGTGGACATAATTTCACCAGGGCAGACGAAGAACGGGCCCACGTGGCTAAGTTTCGGAAGCAATGCGAATGGCTACGATGACACGATGATATCGGGGAGTTCAGGGATGGAAATAGATCGGACGGTGGTAAATCCTCAGGCGATGAGAGAAGCAATCGTGTCATGCGTAACGGTGGAATGTATGGCGGTCACGTGGGTGGATGTAGATGGATTAGGGTGTACGGACGAGGAGAGAACATTAAATCTAGAAAGGGACAGCTGTCCAGGGTTCATATCGGACGGATTTGGGAGGGTGACGTGGACAAACGAGGCGTATAGGAAGATGGTGGGGCAAGGAGAAGAAGTAGTTGTTTGGTTGGCGGTGAAGGATAAAGCGGCGGCGGCGGTAACGTTAGCGAGCAAAGCAGCATTCACGTGCAGGGCGAGGGTGCAGAACCAGAGAGGTTATGGAAATGGAAAGGAGAGAAGCTCCATCGCCGTTCCTTGTGATGCATGGAGAATGGACGGTGGAGGTTTTGCATGGAGATTAGACTTCAAAGCTGCTCTCTCTCTCTAAGCCCGGTAAAAAAAAAAAAAGAATTATATATTATTATTAACCCAAAAACGCGAGACTTTTGACAAAACCTAAAAATGTGAATATTTTCAAGTTAATTAATGTTTGTTTGGCTACAGCTTTTCACTGTTCATTCACGTTCTTTTTACTCTAAATGGGTGTGGCCGTGTGGGTGGGTATATTTTAATTAAGAGAATACTGGAAATTGGAAGTTGATGATGTTTGAGAAGTGGAGATCGAAAAGGAGACAGGTGGAGGGGTTTGTGTGTTGTGTGTGGGGTATGTGCAGCCCCTTTTGCATGCAACCTCTCTCATTGGCTCTGTTTTGGATACCTGGACAAACCTAGGCTGTACTTCCCTTGCTACTACATTCAACCGGGTTTCAATAATCCTGATATGTGCTGTTTGATCTTTTTGTTTTTTAATTGTGTATTGTAAATACCTGACTCATCTATTAAATAGTGAACTCTGTTTTCACTTCATTTTTGTCGCCATTTATCCTCTTTATGATGTATTGTTTCCTTCTAATTCTTCTATTTGTTTGGTTCATCTAGCTGAAGAGAGGTTTTGCTCTTTTTTTTTTTTTTTTTTTAAAAACAAAGTTAAATAGATTAAAAATTCACATGTATTAATACATAACTTTTTTTGAACTATCATTATTTTAAAAATTATCTTTTCAAATTAATTGATTGACTGTCAAATTACTTTTATGGATATGTTAAATATATAAATAATATTTTATATATTATTAAAATTAAATGAATTTTTAATTTAGTTAAAAAAGTTAAATTACGTTTTTCTCATAATTCATACATCATATGCACATTATTTTCATGATCCAACGTTTTTTTAAAAAATAATTTGGCGTTTTTAACAAAGATATATCATATGTATTATTTGTAATAAATTTATAGCAATAATCTATTGTTAAGGACCAGCCCACAAGTATATATATATACATATATATAAGAGCATAGCTACATTGAAATATAGCCCACCCAATTTAGGAAAAAATTAAAATGCTATATAAATTTATTTTTTAAATTAATCGATTAAAATATTTAAATGATTCTACCAAAATTCTTTATCAAAAAAACATAAAATTTAATTATAATATTTAGATATGATGTTTTGATGTCTAATAATAATAATAATAAAAATAATAATAAGAATAATAATATGTAGCTAACGTAATAATAATATTTTTCTCTTACTGAATCGATTTTTTGACTATGTATATATGCATTTCACTGAATGGAATTTTTGACTGCCCTTATAAATATCTATATATGTACTAGGGATGAGCATGAACGGGTTAACCGGTCCATGAGTCTAAAAAAAATCAGTCTATTAATTATCGATTTTTGAAAATTACTAACTATTAATCAGTCTGTTACTATCGGTGAATCAGTTAATCGGTTTCGAATTTTTGGATCGATTAACCAATATTATTTCGGTTAACCACTATAATTATAAGATGTATTCATAAAAAAAATTAAAATATCCAAAATACTTTAAAAAACCAAATATAATTCAATATAATATTCAAATTATAAATATAAACTAAAAATATTGTATCAATATGCATGAATAGGATATAAAAATGTGATAAATGGAAAAATTATAATTAATAATTTTATTAAATATTAATTATTACTTGCAACGAAATTTTTTATTTTTAAATCGAAATATATTTAATTCAAATTGTAAGTGTTAAATGCTACCTATAACAATATTAAATCTAACATTCCACATATTAATTGAATATTATTTATCAAATTAAATTTTAATAATTTAAATATAAAATATTTTAATTAAACAGTTAAAATTATTAAATTAATTATATATATTAAAAAGTTTAAAAGGTAAAAAATTTTGTATGTACGAAAATAAAAGTTTATCACAGATATAATTTTTCATTAATACAATAATTTTATATAATTTTTCGAATATATTATGACTTTCATTATTGAAAAATCGATAAATCAAGAAATAACAATAAATATGAATATATTGAATAATTAATAAATTAACTAAAAATTCGGTTATCGGTTCGGTTAATCGGTTATATGAGCCAAAATCATTAACTAGTCCATTAATATCGATTTTTCCAAAATACTAATTATTAACCAGTTTATTACAATTGGTTAATCAGTCAATCGGTTCGATTTCGGACCGATTTACCGGTTAACCGTATAAACCGATTTTTTTTCTCAGCCCTAATATGTACCATAAATAAATGTTCAAAATAGGGTGAAAACTTTTTTAAACTTAAATAATTTCCTATTATTTTAAACCCAGACTAATCCAACCCCTTTAGACAATAGATACACGGAATTTTATTTATTATTGAGTTTGCACGTGGCACCACTGTATTATTAGACTAAATTAAATATATGACATATAGATAAATATCTTCAAGTTTATATATAATTATTTGGTCAGGTAAAGAATTTTCACCCAATCAAACAATGTCATTTCAAATATTTCGTTATTATTTTTTCATTATCCGATTAAACTTCATTAAGAGCCCAAACAATAAAAAAGAGAACTTTCATTAAGAATCTTCCGCTACAAGAAATTAATAGTTTCCCGACGGAAAGTAGAAATTTTCTGTTGGAAAATACAACCGAATTTGCAGATTGTAAATTCTGTCGGCAATTGGGCCGTATACAAAATTGGCGACGAAAAATAATTTCATCGGTAAATTTTTCGACGGAATAATAAATTCCGTCGAAAAACTATCGGGAATTTCCCGACGAAATTTACTATTCCGTTGAGAAATTACAATTTTTTTTTTATTTTTATAGACGAATTTTTTCATCGGCAATTTAAAAAAGCTAATAAAATAATTAAATAAAACTTCAAAATAGTTTAATTATATAGAAAATATTAGGTACCAAAATAGCTTAATTAAAACAATGAATGGCACTGAAAAATCACTACAAAAAAACTGTCAATTAGCGACGGAACTTTTTTCGTCGCTAATTAATTTTAGCAACGCGGCGACTAACCGTCGCTATTGGCTCCGTCGCAAAAAATTTGCAACTATTCCATAAATCAGTCGCTAAAAATAGCGACGGAAATTCCGTCGCTAAAAATAAAATTTCAGTCGCTAAATAACTTTAAAATTAGTCGCATAAATATTTATTAGCGACGGAAAATTTGTCGCTAATCCGTCGCTAAAAATATTATATTTTTTAATATTATTTTTAATTTATTTTTTATTACAATTTTCTATTTAATTTATTATTATTATTATTACATCCAAAATTTAATTTAATTTATGTAAATAATAATTATAAAATATTTTCAATATTACTATAAATTTAAAAAATATAATATCAAAAAATTAAATTAAACTGTATAATACTTAAAAAATACTAGAAAAAAATACTAATTCAAACTAAATAGTGCTATTTAGAAATATGTACAAGTTCACAATAACTTTATACAATAAATTCACAATAATTCAAATATAATAAAAGTATATTAAATTTTACAATACTTAAATTAAAAGTACATATTCTTGTTCTATTTAGCAGCATTTCATCCAATTACAGTTCCTAAAAGACACCAATAAAATTTTCAAATTAATATATGCCAAAATTAATGAATTAAAAATCAAAATACACATGCATACTCAAACCTCATCACTTAATACATCAAAATTTCATAATAATATGCACAATTATAGCGACACACATTTCTGTATTTTATTTATAAAATTTGTCAAAGCATATTGAAGATATTATTCATCAACACAAGTAAACTCACTCATGTTATATCCTATACACTTTATTCTTTATGCAAGCATAATTATGTTTATATTCATTTCCCAAATTCACACATCATTATAGCATCCCAAATCTTTTGTTCACTAATATCCATTTAACTTGTATACCCATGATTATGACTCCACTTGCATAATCTTTCAAGCAAATATACACATAACCACTTGCATGTATCTATACAAATATAGTCATCCTGCTGTTACACACCTTAATAATTAGCATTGTCAATAAATCTCTTTCTAAATTATCAAGAGAGACTCAATATATGATTGACTTCTGTAATTTAACCCATGTCAAATGCTAGTCAAATTCTTCATATTCTTATTAAATTGTTTAGCTCAAGAAGAATTCAATTCAAGCAACAATTTATCTAGTTGATTAATTAAAATCTTTTAATCATCCTCTAACTATTGTTACATTATTTTATATCTAAAATCCTTGAGTTTATCTAAGTCGCACAACACCTGCTCCTTTAAAATTTCCCATTCAACTTGTCACCACAATGTATATCACAAATCTATACTAAAGTTTTTATGTTATTTAACAATTATATATATATATATATATATATACACACACACACACACATGTACATCTAATTTAATCTTAATGATAATTTAACTACATAAATAATAACTTCAAACATCCACCCATTATTTAAAACATACACTAACCAAACTCTAACATAATTACATCACATAACTTCAACCTAATTTAATAAACTATCTTTAATTCAAACTTTAAATAATCATTCTTGGGTTTCCCATTTAACTTTCAATTTTTCCACCAGTTCTTCACGGATTACCAATCACAATATCATTACCTATATATACATATTACGATACCAATTCATATAGTAAGATTTAGTTATCAACAAATTATTTATTAATTAATCACAACACAGCTAACCAATCAATAGACACACTGTAATTGTAAAATCACACCCTAACAGATTTAATTTATCAAAAAAAAAATAACTTGGATAGGTAAATTGGTTAGCAACTTACAAATTTTCTCTCATTTGATCATATTCGACGGTCACCGGAACTCGCCGGAGCTCCATTGGAGACGACACCACTACCGGAATGAAGCTCACGATGTCGCGACTCCATTTCTGGTGGTCACACGCCAGTACACCCCGCCGTTTAACCGGAATCACCATTGAAAACTTCGGTCCACCCAAACGTTGATCTCCTCATTGTCGGCGAGTGAGGAGGCAAGAGCTGCAGCAGAAGACTCATCTCATCGCCAGGAGTCGTTCGCCGCTTTGCGTGTCGCCATCAGTCGCCGGAGGTGGCCTGAGCAAGCCGAAGAAGGTTCGGCCTTCTCCCTCCAAATTAGGTCGGTCATCGCGAACAGGAGACCCGATCGGTTGGGCTGGCCGGCGTTGCAAAGACCGACGGTCCGATCACCATCGTGGTCGTCGCCGGTAGTCCCTCCGCTGTGAGCTCTTCCTCTCTCTCTCTCTTTCTCTCGGTTCTGTTCTCCTCTCCCCGTCTCCCTCTAGTTCCCCCTATTCCTTTTTTTTCTATTCTTATTTATTTATTTATTTCTATGAAATTTCATACACTTAATTTATTTGTATATTTTTCTTTGAGTAAAAAAAAATATTTATATATTTTTATCAATTTAGTCTAGTTATTTACTGTGTATATAATTCACTAAACTTGAAATATTAATTCAAAGGTCCTAAAATAATAACACATCTTTCCTTAATAAATCCTTTTATTAATATTAATTTCGGTCTAAAAGTTACGAATTTACCCGACTCAAAATTTGAGATGATACAGTATGTATGTATTATTATTTATTTGTCTAATTATATATCTATATATTTATTTATCTATTTTAATTTATTTGTTTAAATAATCCATTAAATTTGAAGTATTAACTCAAAGACCCTAAAATAATAGCACATCTTTTTTTAATAAATTCTTTTAATAATAGCACAATTATTAAATGTTGATTTGAATTTTTTTTAATTATATAATTTCGAGTTTAAATGTTAATCTTATCGAGATTAGAAAAAAGATTGAATTTCGATACAATTTTATGTATAGCAAAAATATTAAAAATAATCAATAACCATAAATATATAGGTTAAGATAAATCTTAAAAATAAATAAAATTGAAAATTAAAATAATCCCTAAATAAAATTTTAGAAGGCCCGAAACTATTCCAAACGTTTGAATAAATTTTTACGAGTAAATCCAGTAATCTACTCCGAATCAATAAATTTTTTTATAAATATTAATTTCAGTTCACCCATTTAATATTTTTTTAAAATTTTTAAATAATTAAATAATAAAAAATTTATTTTAGACAAATTAAAATTCATGTGTAAAGCAAAAATATTAAAATTAATTAATAACTATAAGTATATAGGCATATTTTTATTAATATTATGAGCAATTTTACCGATGAAATAGCGACGGATTATTCCGTCGCTAAATTTTCGAAAATAATTTTCATATTTAAAATATTTGAAAATTTTTTAGCGACGGAAAGTTTCCGTCGCAATTACAATCGATTAAATAACCTCTAAATTTAGCGACTGAATTAGATGTCGCTATTTTAGCGACTAATTATTTAGTCGCTAAAATTTGCGACTGACTTTTTAGTCGCTAAATTAGTCGCAAAAAAGGCGCGATAAATTGCTGCCAAGTTTTAGCGACGGTTTCTTTTTTCAGTCGCTAAACCGTCGTTAAATTAGTAGTAAAAAATCAAAAATAGAATTTAGCGACTAATTCTTAAAACAGTCGCTAATTAGCAATGAAAAAAATACAGTCGCTAATTCATAGTTTTTTTGAGGCATTTTATCGAATATTTGATCTATCAACGTTACTTATTATTACAAAACTGTTATTTAAAGACAGTAACTTTATAGTTAGAATTAATTATATCTACCTAGAAATAATAAAAAAAAAGAAATATAATAGTCAATCAATTTCCCGACGGAATTTACTATTCCGTCGGGAAATTACATTTTTTTTTTATTTTTACCAACGAAATTTTCCATCGGTAATTTAAAAAAGCTAATAAAAAAATAAAATAAAACATCAAAATAGCTTAATTATATAGAAAATATTAGGTACCAAAATAGCTTAATTAAAACAATGAATGGCACTGAAAAATATGATTGAGACATTTTATCGAACATTTGATCTATTAACATTACTTATTATTACAAAACTGTTATTTAAATACCGTAAATTTATAGTTATAATTAATTATTCCTACCTAGAAATAATTAAAAAAAGACATATAATAGTCAATCAATTTCCCGATGGAATTTACTATTCCGTCAGAAAATTACAAATTTTTTTATTTTTACCGGCGGAATTTTTCATCGGTAGTTTAAAAAAGTTAATAAAAAATAAAATAAAATATCAAAATAGCTTAATTATATAGAGAATATTAGGTACCAAAATAGCTTAATTAAAACAACGAATGGCGCTGAAAAATATGATTGAGGCATGTTATCGAACATTTGATCTATCAACGTTATTTCTTATTGTAAAACTGTTATTTAAATACAGTAACTTTATAGTTAGAATTAACTATTTCTACCTAGAAATATTAAAAAAAAATGAGATATAATAATCAATCGATTAAGAAAATCGAAATACAATGTGTTAACAATGAAAATCCTAATCTAACATATATGCTACTAATATATAGATATATGAAAAATAGAAAATTGAAAAATAAAATACATTAAATCAGTTCAATACACCAAATTTATATTATTAATTATTTATGTCTAGATAAATGCTAATAAATAAATCAGTGGTCATGGGATACTGCTAATTAAATTATTAATGCTAATAAATCCATAAAAAGTATTTAAGTGCTTCAAACTTCTAATTCTTTTTCAATATGATACTTGTTTTAACACATTAAAAAAAATTAGTTAATGTTATTAAATTAATACAATTTTTTAATATATCTCTACATTACTTAGAGCATTAATAACATATAATTAGGTCAATTAACTAAAAAGTATGGGGTGGGTATATTTAATTTTGTTATCATTATTTTTATTGATTACTGAACACATTAAGGGAATGTTTGATTAAATTTTTTAAAGTAATTGATAGCCTTTTCATACTAATATCTTGCTTTAAAGGTATTTTGTAATTTTACTAATCAAAACAATAATAATCATAATAATAATCTTGATCATAATCATAATACTCAAAATAATAATAATCATAATCATCATTATTATAATCATAATAATAAACTTAAACAAAATATTATTTAGATTTTATTATTGAATAATAATAATAATAATAATAATAATAATAATAATAATAAACTTAACAAAAATATTTTCAGATTCATTAATAAAAAACCATATTAATAATAATAATAATAATAATAATAATATAATTAAAATAAATTATCCATATATTATTATTTAATAATAATAATAATAATGAAAATTAGAAAAAAAAACTTAACTGTTCTAGCAGATCAGGCCACTAGGGAGCAGATCCAGCGGGCAGGGAGGCGGAGCACCAATGCAAATCGGTGGCGAGGAAGGAGGACCATCGGAGTCGGCATCTACCGTCTGACGTGGGCGGATCTGCCTGGAAACCCAAAGGGGAACGGGGAAGAGAGCAAACCGAATATGGGGAGGGGAGGATAGTGCGGGATCACCGCTGGGGGGGGGGGGGGGGGAGGGGCGACGCCGGGGAGGGGCCCAGCGGGTCGGCACGGGGTGGGGGGGAGGCTGGCGGAGGAACCAGATATGCGAGGAGAGAGGGAAGAAGAAAGGATGAGAGAGAAAAAAAATCAAAACACTTTTTTTATATACATTTTTTACCGACGGATTAATTTTCGTCGCTAAAAATATTTTAATTAATATATTTAATTTTATTAAGCTACGAAAATAAATTATATCGCTAATTTCTGGCGGAAATATTATTCCATCGGAAATTAGGGGCGAAATTCGATTTTCATCGCTAAAAATATTTTAATTAATATATTTCATCTTATTTAGCTACGGAAATAAGTTCCATCGCTAATTTAGCGATGGAAATCTAATTCTGTCGGAAATTATCGATGAAATTAGATTTCCGTCCCTAAAAATTAGTGACGAAATTAAATTTTTGTCACTTTTTGGGAAAATTTTCTCATATTTTTGCGACGATTTTTTTTTCCGTCGCTAATTCCCGACGGAATAATATTTTTGTCAGGAATTAGCAACGAAAAGTAATTTTCGTAGTAATTTATGCCGCGATTTTTACGCGCCAAATTTACCGACGGTTAGATTTTTTCGTCGCTAATTCCTGACGGAATTATTTTTGGCCGGTAATTAGCGACAAATATCTATTTTTCATAACTAAATTTTCGTCGGTAATTACTGATTTTCTTGTAGTATTCATCAAAAAACGTTGTTTAACAGATTCACTAAAATCCTAAATGAAAATGTAGATATCTATATTTACTACTATATATAAATGAGTTAAATGGATTGAATTATAAACATATTAAATTTTATGATTTTTTTTATATCTTTTCAAATTTTTTATTAAAAATAAAAAATTATTCACTTATAACCTATAAAAAATTATTCACTTATAACCTATAAAAAATTGTTATAAAATATGAACATTTAAACGGATTGAGTTAAATCACGATTTAAACATAATGGGTCAAATGGATCATATAACGGGTTGGGATGATCGGCCAAAAGAGCTAGATTATAAATGAGTTATTGGCAAATTGAATTGGATTGGGTCAAAAAATTATGGATCATACGGGTCAGGTTTGCGGTAAGAATGAGAAAAAAAAAATCATATTTTTTATTAACCCAAAAATTGTAGGATATCTAATCGATTTTAGTTTAATCAAACAAAAAATCGATTATTGTTTTTAATTTTAAAAATTGGCAGTTAACCATTAATCAATGGTTAACTAATTTACATACATTTTATATGTTATATTTTAACTTTTATTGTAACATCCACATACCCGCTAGAAGGATATAAGAGTGCACCACTAACAGAAAATCGGATTATCTTACTTAATTAATTTTGTGCAATTAAAAAAAATCAAATATAAATTGATTCATATATCTACAACATAGCATAGTCTATTATGTGATTAATATCATTCACATATTCGCACAGGTTCGGAATTACATATATATTCAGAACAATATATCATAATAATTAAGTAAGTTTCAAATTTAAATTTACAAGCCAACTCATAAATAATACAAAAGATATTACATTACAAATTTCTTAAGTCAAACTTTGCACAACATCTTTTAAATGACAACACAAATATTCTTACGATTTTGGACTTGTGATTGTCCCAACCTTTAATCCTTAGCTTCATGACCTACACGTAGGAAAAACTACCATGCTAAGTAATAATGCTAAATGGAAAAACCAATGCATGATGACAACCCCTCACATAAGTCATCCTGCAATGCATAAATCAAGTACTAAGATAATCATGCAGGATTTTAACCATAATCATCCCATGAATGTTTGTATATCTAGATATATTTTCTTTCAAAATAATGAAATCATTTACCAAGCATATAACATATATATTGAACCGTACAAATAGAAATCAGAATTAACAATAATAGATTTCCCTACTATTTTCTATAGGTGTGAGTAATAGTTATAAAAGATATCCTTAATGGATATTAGCAGGAGATACAAATTAGATATTAACAATAAAAGCTTAAGCTTCAATAATATAGTAATCGGCAAGTGCTAGAACACAAATCAGAACTATGGAATTAAGAGACGTAGTCTCATTGGAGGAGCTGCGAAATCCTTCTATAGCCATGCCTGTTTACCCACAACTAAAACTCTAATAGAACTTATTTTTAACACCAAAACATATCAGATAATTTTCAAAATTCACATTGCATAAATAAACATGTCCATATATTCATAGGTATCATAAATATGTAAAAATGGATCACATACTATATTTGCCCGTATTCAACTCAACATCTCATTGTGTTATCACATATCATATGTATTTTTAGTTATCATTTATCATTAATTTTGTGTTAGACAAGTACCATAAATATCTAGAAAATTTTGAATATAATTCAGATTCATTTTAGTAAGAAACACTCAAGTTTAGGCCAAAAATAGGGCAGAAACTTAAGTCACTTTAATTTGCATTTTACTCAGTGTAAACACCCTTTTTAAGCTAATGTCCCTTATTAACCATTGTTATCCCATGTCTTAAGTTTTATATGTATCAAATATTAAGTCATTTGGAATTATAAAATGAGATATATGTCCAAAATATCACAAACTATTCCTAGGTACCTATCAGGGACAAAATTATTGTTCTAACTTTATAAATTTTCTGGGAACGGTTGGGGTAGAATTGGGCTATATACTCTTGAGAAAAGTTACTATATTATACGTCTAATTTCTATAAAATTTTGATTCATGTCATTTGGAATTTTGTAGAGGGAGTTACACTTAAAAGAGTACAGACTGCTCCAAACAAGAGGCAGAATCATGTTTTCGTTTTCAAACTGAATTTCAAAAGTCTTAAAAATAAAATTAGGTTCAAGTTTCCCATAAAAGTTATAGATATATCTCTTAAGTTTTATTTTCAACCGGAATTACTCAATTCTAGTGTCTATAGGTCAAGATATAGTCGAAACACTGAAAGCTATTTAGAGGTTTTTACAACAGCTCAAAATACATATTTTTCCAAAAATTCATCTAAAATAATTTTTTATGCTATAGCCTAGTAATTGGAGCACAAATCAACTCATCAACATTAAATTAAGGTCTTGAATAAATTATATCAATTTTATATACACACATGGGTTCCAAAATTCCCATACCTCTTAATTAGCTAACAATTTCTTTGGATTTGCTTTCTTCTCTTTTCCCTTACTTTAGTTGGCTCCTTTCACTAAAATACAACATAATCATAACCAATATTAATCTAAAATTCACAGTCCGTCCAAGATTAACTTAAGAAAGAGATGAAGAGTACTAAAATTTCATTATACATTATCTTAGTTTGATTACATGCACAAATTCTTGCTTTTCTTCAACAATTTCTCATGCTTTTTTTAGAAATTCAAGGTGTTGAATTCTTGTTGGCCAATCTTTTTAAATTTTTTGATTTCAAACATTTGCCCCACTTCTTTCTCAATTCCCGCATTAGCATATAATTTAACTAAATTAACCTATTAACTCAAATTCCACGTTCATTTATGTAAGGATGTACACGGGTCTGAATCTTTCTGTACCGAACCGAAATTCCGAAGAAAAAGATCCAGAACCGAATTGTACCGTTGACTTTTTTGACTAGAACCGAACCGAATTGTACCGTTGACTTTTTGACTAGGACCGAACCGAATTGTATTGAAACCGGACCGAGAACCGTATTGAACAGTACCGAACTGTTTTGGAACCGAATTGGACCGAAAGAACCGATATTTATTACTTATTATATATAATACTAGTAATTTATATATAAATATTATTTATAATTTATATTATATATTTATTATATAAATTTAGTTTCATAATTATTTGTATTAAATATTTTAATGCACTAAATTAATATAATAAATAGTTAATAAATTAAAATGGATATTTCAATTATTAATTTGATAAATTTAATTATTATATCTATATGAATATGCAATTAATTTTATTTACTTTTAGTGTCACTCAACTAATACTTATCTATTTTCGTCACAATTTTTATATGAGTATGTAAATTAAAAATCTATTTATAAATAAGAATGTATTAAAAATGAAATTTTACCAATTGATGTAAATGTATGGATATATAATATTAATCACCTTATCAATAATTCAATTTATTTTTAGCATCACTCAACTAATACTCATATATTTTTGGCATAATATTTATATGAGTAATTGATTATGTATTTTAATAGTATAATTATATACAATTATTGTATCAATTAAATTTTACCAATTAATATAAATATATAAGAATATAATAATCTTACGAATAATTTAATTAACTTAGTAATTAGTACTATAAAAATGTTGGTTTTTCATTATCACAATATTTTATTTTTCATGAAAATTGTTCTATATATGGATAATTTGATAAAAGAAAATTAAGATATAAAGTAATTGTTCAAGTTCAATACGTATTATTAATTATATATTCTATTAAACTACAAAACCTATAAAAGATAGCTGCATTTCACATTTACCTTTATAATATAACTATTGACTATAATAGCAATTAACAATCTCTTAACTGTTAAACCAAATTTAATAAAATTAAATATAATAATTGAGTCAAGATAATAAATGTGAATAAACCCTAAACATAATCATAGTCCATAGAGCCATCTTCTATTCTCTAAATATAATTAACTAAGACTATATATATATAACTAATTATATGAGTATGTAATTTTCTTATTAATTAATTTGATTTATATTTAATATCACTCAACTAATATCCATTTATATCTAGCACAATATCTAATTATCTATATGAGTAATTGAACACGGATGAAATATTATATTTAGTCAAAACCCCCTATATTTAATATATATGTCAAAATTATAAACATAGTACACATTTTATATATAGTTTAAAGTCTCTATATATCCAAAAAAATAAAATTTCCTTCCACTACTATAATATGAATTAATATATGTCAAAATTTTTGTCATTACTATTAAAATTTTATTTCATATTTACTATGTACTTTTTTGTTGACATAATGAAATGTATAAATAATCTACCTCAAGTGTTTTTGTATACATTGTAAACAAAACCAATTTATTTTTGTAAATTCATATATGATTGAAAATAGTAATATGTATAATTTTTATTATCAAAAACTTAATTAATATATGATTAACACACCAATCATCATCAAGGATTATTAAAAATAATGTCAATATTATTTTAGTTGTAAAGCAATATTATTAAGAATAAAATTTGAAAATTTTTATTGAGTTTTTGGAGTGAATTAAAATTTAAATTTAAAGAATTGATAATTTTTAAAATATTTAAAAATAAATTATTAAAATTATCCGAAATACCGTATTGTACTGTATTGTTTTATTTTGTACCGAAAGAACCGAATAACCGAACTGAACTGTACCGAAAATTAAAAAAACCGTACCGAATTGTACCGAAATTTATAAGAACCAAATTGTACCGAAATTTTTAGGAACCGAAATTTCAATACAATACGGAGATTTGGAAATCCCCGAATTGTTATTTAAAACAATTTACAGATTTGCCTTAAAACTTTTATGTTAATTCCTTATATGTCCTCGACATGCTATCATAGGATATGTTTAGGGGCATTACATTTACACTTTAATTTCTCAATATTGTTTTAATTTATAAATATTATGATATATTGTTTTCTAAAATGTTATTATAATATATATTTTTAGCAAATAAACATTGAAATTATCTTTTTGTTACAATTATTTATTCATTACATGCGCATAATTAGTATTTTAATATTAGTTTCATATTGAATATATTCAATTCTTATAATTAATTTTGATTTTTTTTAATTTTTTAATGGCTACTGTATTTAATTTGTATTTTTAATTTTGAAGCATTTTTAACTATTAAAAACAACATTACAAATTGTATAATTTATTAAATTTATATGTTAATTTATTAAATTGTATAATTTATACGTTAATAAATTGTATAATTTATTAAATTTATACGTTAAAAACCCAAACCAATATAGTAGTTATCAAAAATAAAAAAAAACTGATTAATAAAATTATTTTTAGACCGATTAACATGTCCATACTAATCTTTAATTTGTAGACTTAAGTCAAAATTTGACAAGTTTAGTACTCAAAAGTTTCCTTAAATAAATAATTGTATATTGTATATAATTATTGTTTTCATTATTGAACTTATAAAATCATTGTTCGTTCGGACAATTTTTGTCCTCTATAAGTCCTCACAATGAAAGGCCCAAAATATATTATCTTCGTATATTTGTATTTTTTTTTAATATTTAATTATCTATTAAAATTTTTTATTTAACACATTTATAAGTAAGTTATCTCTGTTTTTAACTCTTAAATTAATTAAAGTATTATAAATCAATAAATGCGAAATTTTTAAAATTTTTAACTTTTTTACACTTCATAGTTTCATTGAAATTGAAAATTTTTGATATTTTTTATCATAATTTCAATAATTAATCTAAATGTTGTGGTGTTGAGTTGAAACTATCTTATTATTCATATTCGTTAGTATTGAGAAAGAAAAAATAAACTTATCAATAAGAAAGAAACTATACTTTATATTACAAAATAAAATAGAATAAAAAAATATTATTATATTAATTATAGTTGATGTAAACTGAAATATTAATAAAATTAGAAATATAATTATTGGTGTGCACAAATTATCAAATATTTCTATTTATATTTTAACTAATTATCTTATTTGTGCCCCATAATTTCAAATATATGAAGTAATTTGCATGTAAATTTTTTAAAAAAAGAAAAAAATTATATATATATATCGAATACCATGTAGTTTATATTGTTATTTTGAGTGGCTTTGCTTCCTCTTTTTTATCATATGCATTTCAACTTGATTTCTCCAAAATGTCGAAATTTCAAATTGGGCTTCTGCTAAAACCCAATTGGACTTGGGCATTTGAAGTGTTGATATTGAAGCATTAAGTCTTGGGCCCAACTCTACCACCCGTCGGCCCATTGAAGATGCCTGGTGGATTATTTCAAAACACACTGAAGAAGCGATGTAATGGTTGGGAAGTGACAAAAAGCAATGCTAATGCGGGCTCCACGTTCTAAATCAACTAATATCGCACGTGGTAGCTACTTGATTGCTCATTTGCCGCGTCACCTGCCAATAATACGTCAATGCTGACACGTGGTCGGTGACTCTAGTTAGACTTGTGGGCTTCACCATCTGTCACTCTCATTTTTGGATTAATTTTTCCTCACGCGCCATAAATCTATTTCTTTGTTCTTTTTTTCCTTGCGAAGCTATTTTTAATTTTAATTAATTTAATACTACAGCTTCAGTAAAATTTTATTCACTTTTAATTAGATATGGTAAATCCAAAGAAATTTCTCTTTTAATTGATAAAAAATTATGTCAAAATCTATTAAAATTAAATGATTAAACAATAAATATATATTTTTTAAGTTTTAAATGGCGGATGTGATATAGAATTCCCAATCGGGATGTTTTCTTTATAATTTCTTAAAGAAAAAAAAAATGCACTTACTACTATAAAGCCCGCGAGTACGAAATACATGTACTCGTGGGCACGTGACAGCTTCGAACTTTTATATATGCAAGTCTCAGGATTCTAGAACCTTAGAAATAATTTTTTAAATCCACCATGATCTAGAACAGCCGTTAGATCCCGATTGTAACGGTGGGCAAAATATAAATCACTTTTGTCCGTTGGATTTAATCGTGCCATATACGTACGGTCAGGATTTCTTTAGCGGAGGCGAGCGATGAAGAGAGATGGGCCTTTAAGTAGAGGAGCGAACTAGCCCATGTACATTAAGGTTTCAGTAATTTCTCTCTCTTTCTTTTTTAATTTTTAATTTTTAATTTTTTCTCCTGTTTCGCTCTTTGGGGTGGAAGAATAATTGCGAAGAGGGGTTCTTATGCGAATCTGTTTCTCTCTTTAAGATTTGTTGGAACGAGGAGATCAGGAGCGAGATCCAGGTTTTGAATTGGATTTCATTTGAAGGATAAACCTCCTCACTAGGGTTTTTGTGCGCATTGTTTTTGTGTTTGTTAGCGTCTATTCTTTTATTTAGCTTCGATTCGATCTAGGGTTTTCACTTCTTGAGGTTTTTGCTCGAAGGAGCTTAGGTTATTTTTTTAGTAAGTATTTATTTTTGTTCTTCTTCCCATCTTATACTGCTTCAAATCATTCTTCAAGATTTTACTTTCGTCGAAAGTTTTTGAGGCCGTTGATAGAGATTAGGGTCCTTTTGTTTTTCCTTCTTCAATTGGGATTTTCTGGTTGCATTTTTTGTTTTGTGGTTTCTTTTGAGTGTTTTGGAGGGTTAATATTGTTTCAATTGAGCGAATCCGGGACTTTTCGGGCTTTATTGTAATTGCATCTATAAATTCTCTCGCAATTGAATGTGTTCATGAATTTGCATTAGTGCCAACCTCAATTGTGAAATTCGGTTTGATATCTTCCCACATCACATTCAGGAAGACTACAAATTGTAGTGAGACTTAATTTTGGTATTGATTTGGAACTTCTGTGATATGCAATAAAATAAGGTCAATAATGTTGCAAAGAAAAAGAAGTTCTGGTGCTTTTGAGCTTCAAAATTTGTTCTTTTGATCAAACTCTAAAGTACTTGAATAAAAAGGAGCCTGATATGGAATTCAAAACATAATTACAGTGTGATCGAGAAGTTGAGAATTTTCATGAATGTACACTTTGGAATATCCAGGCTTGTGAATCGGGTGTTGAGGAACAAGACTGAATTGTAAGGTTGACATGTGCAGTTATTGGAAGTTAATCTTATGGCACCAACTGTTCCTATAGAGTTTGTTGGACAGAAGGAATCAAAGAAGTGTTGGCTTTCACAACCAATGGGGAAATCTAGAAAGTACTCTAAAGGGCATTCCTCTGGTTTTGTTCCTGATTACCGGCATGCTGTTGAGACTGTGGGTGAATCAGAGGGATTTGGGAGTTCTGGCCGAGTTGACCCTGAGATGACAGCATCCGAGGATTCCTATGCTCCCAAGAGGAAGTCTGTGAGTTTGAACCTTGATGTTCATGATAGTTTTGGTGTTCCAATCCAAGTCTTGCCATTGTCGAAGATGTCAAGGTCAGAGAGGAAGGATTTGGAGCTGAGGTTGAAAACGGAACTTGAGCTGGTCAGGGTCCTTGAGAAAAAACTTGCCTCCTGGAGTTCTAATGCAGTTGCATTGTCACCTTCTAGTGATATTTGGAGTTGCAGCGATGGCCAAAAGAGGCCTCCTGTAGAGGGCTTTCATAGGCCAGTGGAAGTGTCAGCTCCACAGAGCAAAAAAAGGGCCCCTCCAGGTCGGAATGGGGCTCGACCAAAAAAGGGTGCTTATGGGCGTATTGAACAGGCAAAGCCTGCTGCCCCAGCAAGTACTTCGTATGCTATGTTGATGAAACAGTGCGAAACGCTATTACATCGTTTGATGACCCATCAGTTCGGTTGGGTATTCAATGAACCAGTTGATGTGGTGAAGTTGAAAATTCCAGATTATTTCTCTGTCATTAAACATCCTATGGACTTGGGTACAGTGAAGAGCAAGATGGCTTCAGGTGCATATTCAAGTCTACTGGGCTTTGCTGCAGATGTGCGTCTAACTTTCGCAAATGCACTGAAGTACAATCCACCTGGAAATGATGTCCATTTAATGGCTGAGGCACTCAGTAAGTTTTTTGAATCTAGATGGAAAGCTATAGAGAAGAAGCTTCCTTTGATAAATGGTGTAGAATCAGTGCCTCTTGGAGCTGGTGCTCCCATACAAATGGAAACTAGTATAGGTACTGTTCCATCAAAAAAGAAACAAATGGCACAAAATGACAATAAAGTTAAGTTGGAACCTGTTAGGCGTGTCATGACTAATGAGGAGAAACATAACTTGAGCATGGAATTGGAGGCTTTACTGGCTGAATTGCCCGAAAGCATTATTGAGTTCTTAAAAGAGCATAGTAACAATGCTGACCAAACTGGTGAAGATGAAATTGAGATTGATATTGATGCTCTTGGTGATGATACATTGTTTAATTTACGGAAGCTTTTAGATGATTATTTACTTGAGAAACGGAAAAACCAGGGAAAAGCAGAACCATGCGAAATGGAGGTACCTCTCACTTGTTTCTTTGCATTTTTGCAAAATATATGCATTAATTCGTTGTATTAAATCTTCATTGTGGGGTGTGGGATATTGTCTTATGCATATCTCATTGTTTGCATGTGTTCTTTTGTTCATTCAGCTTTGTAATGAGTCCGGCTTGAGCAATTCATCATTGCGACCACGCAAAGGTGATTTTCAATCCCCTATTTCTGCAGTTTTGAGTTGCTAGCCATTGCTTAGGCATTAGAGGTTGTTGTTTAGTGGTCTGTTTAAAACCTCTGCACAATTTCTCCAGGCAATGAACCAGGGGATGAAGATATAGACATTGTTGGTGGAAATGATGCTCCCACTTCAAGTTATCCTCCAGTGGAGATTGAGAAAGATGCAGCACATAAAAATAGCAAATGCAGTAGCTCAAGTAGCTCTAGTAGTGAATCAGGCTCTTCTTCTGGTGGTTAGTGTTCCTTTAAACGTTTGCTTTTTCTTATCTCTTCAGAATTCCCTTGTAAGGGTTTGAGCGTAAAGAGAAAGTAAGAGTTAACCCTCCATTTAGGCCTGTGTGTTATGTCAGGACTCTCTGAGAAATATAGACAGTTAGGTTTTCTGCGATCTTTGGAAAGTGTAAATAATTTTTATCTGAGAAATTTACTTTTTGGCTGAGGTAAAACTTTTGATCTTTTTTTATATGCCACATGTTTAATGATGTGAGTCCTGCAAATAAATCTTAATTGATGGTGCCATTTATGCTTCATATATTATTTGTCTCTTTCAGTATGGTGCCTTTTAAATCTCTTTCTCCATCAATTTTAAAGAGTCACTTTGAAGCTTTGATTTGCATATTAGCAACTTCAAGTGTGTATTTTGTTGCTAATAATAGAATAGTAGTACTCAGTAGTGAGTAATTTTAAAATTTTATTTGGTTAACATGCACCCTTTCATTGTAGTCAAATCTTGAAATTGTCTTTATATTTGCTACTTTCACATTTGGAATTATGTTTTTTGGAACTTAAAACCTATTTTAACGGAGCAACTTGAATTAGTTGGAACATTTAAAAGAATTCTGTCTGGCATTGGTGTACAGCCAGCCAGCCATCTAGGTAGACCTATACTTCAGCCTTATGCTCATGTAATGTCAGGTTTACTGAATTTGGAAGCTTCAATAGTTTGGATATGAGGAGTTGGGTTTTATCGGAGTATGTCATCATAATGGCTCGGGGGTTGTCTTTGATACATCTGGGTTTAACTCTTACTTAGGTACTGTGTGGTTTATTTGTTTAGTTAATACAAAAAATTAGATTTCTTGCATGCATCCTTTTGGTTATGTCCAAGTGCACAATAGTTCAGACTTTTTTAAGCATGCTGCCATTTTTGGGCTTATGGCTATCTTTTACTTGGTGGGGCATTATGTGGTTCAAAATAGTTATTATTTTCTTGCATGGGCTGGGGATATTTGAACCTAGCTGTCCATGTTTGGTAGCATTTTGAGCGGATATTCGAAAGAAACTGCAAGGATGATGGATTTTCTAAATGTTGAATTGGAGGATGCCCTAGATATTTAGTCATTTTGCAGTGTGGTTTTGCTATATTGTTGGCTTGTTGCAGCTAAGCTTGCACAACTTGATGTTTTAAATGTGATGTTGGGACTGATTTATTTTATATTTTAATAAGAAATTTGTGCACTATATATGTTTATGGCCAATTCCATTCTATCTAAGTATTGGAGTTAGCAAGGAACAATAGTCGATGAGAGAATGTAGATAGGAACTTTGACTGTCTTGTTCAATAACTTTATTATTGTGAGGCAGCTTGAGAATCATTTCTGATGTATAATTTTATATGCAATGGCACAAGCACGTTTGAACACCTTTTACATCTGTCTTGAATATTAAGAGGCACACATTTTGCATAATTGCATGCTAGATGCTGGGAACTTTGTTCTTATAAGTGGAATTGATTTTTGCAATCCCAAACAAAAAGAGGTGAAAGATTCTGTTTGGTTTATCAAATGCTTATCTTTGCATTTGAGTTTCTACTTTCTAGGATTTGCTGTATCTGTCTGAAATGCAGCTGGCCTCAACATTCTTTTTTATATCTGGTTTAAGTTGGTTTCTCAGATACTGCATTGGTATGACCAATATGGATCCTCATGAGTACCATTCTCACATGATTTTAAGATGCAGATCGCCTTTGGCTTTTTGAGGAAATGAGAGTATCTATTCAGTTTGTGCTTCTTGATGTCAACTTATGTGTTTTATCTGGTGTATTATAAGCAAAATATGTGCTTGTCTCTAGGGGTTCATATTTTTATTTGTGAATTACGTATATGTGAACGTAGTATGTTTCTTACAATCTAATTTTCTTAAACTTATTAAGATACACCTTGGTCACATACTCTGAATCTAAACTCATGTAAAGTTCCAATTTCACATGACTTTAAGATCATGTTGTAAATCCCTTTTGCTATATGAGGAAATGAGAAAATTCAATTCAGTGTGCAGTTCTCTATGTCAGCATGGTGACCTAGTTAATTGTAAGGAAAATTTATGCTTGTTACATAACTTCATGCCTATATTTGTTAATTACACTTGTTGGGATCTACTGTTTTTTTTTTTAAATTAATAATCTAATTTTCTTTTGTTGCTTTGTAACTTTTTCAGATTTAGATTCTGGTAGCTCATCTGGCAGTGAATCAGATGCAGCCAAAGCTCCTGGTTCCGTGAGGAAGGTATATTTTGATATGCTATTTGCTTTGCTTGATGTGCCTCTTTCTCTATTTGTGTATAACACATGGTTTCCCCCATTTTGTGGTATGCCAATTGTAGGAAAATGTGGGACCCGGGGAAAATGTAGACCATAAGAAAAGTGACCTTGGTGACCTAGACATTGGAAATCGTGAGTTTCTATATGTTGTGAGACTTAGTTACTTTCTTTCTTTCTTAGACCAGCATTATCCTGAATTATGCTTCCAATGTGTTGCTCAGAATCAGCAAATGGATTGGCTAGAGTCGGGCTAGATTCTGAGGCCAAGCCAACAACTAGCGAGACAGATGGCCATCAAGAGGGTAAGCATAACCATTAAGAAGATTGTCTGCTGTTACTTTTGGAGCTTCATCTTACCCCGATATACTATAAAACTACAGGGGAGAGTGCTGCACCTGAGAGATTAGTCTCCCCCGATAAGTTGTATCGTGCAGCTATATTGAGGAGCCGATTCGCTGACACCATACTTAAGGCTCGAGAAAAGGCACTTGAAAAGGTTCATCTCAGTAAAGTTATGCATACAATTGACAATCCTGCAGCATATTATTGGCATGAGTGCTGTTGATTACCCTGAGTAATTGCTTTCAACACTTTCTGCATACAACCCACTTAACTTATCATTATATATTTATGCATTGATTTTAGGGAGAGAAGTGGGATCCTGAAAAATTGAGACTGGAGAGGGAGGAACTTGAGCGCCGCCAGAGAGAAGGTTTGAAAATGCTAATCTTGAAATTTGAGTTAGGCTGATTTACTGGAGGGGAATTGTTTATCTGTTGACTTTGTTACCAGAAAAAGCTCGTTTACTGGCTGAGGCCAAGGCTGCTGAAGAAGCTCAAAGGAGAGCTGCTGCTGAAGCAGCAGCTGAAGCAAAAAGGAAGAGGGAACTGGAAAGAGAAGCTGCTCGACAGGCGTTGTTAGAGGTAAAAAGCCAATACATTATTATGCAGTCTGATCTTGTTGGAACATGTGAACAAAAATTGGTATGGTTTATGCAGATGGAAAAGAATGTTGAGATTAATGAGAACAGTCAGTTTATGGAAGATCTTGAAATGCTAAGGACTGCACATGATGAAGAATTGCCGAGTTTCATTGAGGAGACAATACAGGGGAGTAGTAACCCATTGGAACAATTAGGGTTATACATGAAGAAAGATGATGATGAGGAAGAAGAAGTTGAACTGCCCCAAACTACTACCGGTGTAGCGAAAGATGTCGAGGAAGGAGAAATTGACTGATAAGGTTGTGATTGGTGGATTTTATGAAAGGATTAAACTGGAAGATCTGGGTTGTGCATTTATTTACGCTCACTTGACTCTACCAGTGTTCAGTTTTGTGGAAACAGTGTATTGTCCTCTATTCTATTCAGCAACAGGCGTTAAGTCTGGCGAAAAGATTCAAGTTCTGAGGCTCTCAGGAGATAAATGATTAGCAGTTGGGGCGACCATATTTGCATCAAAGTCTTGGCAGAAGGGGCTGGTAACTTGGGACCCAATAACAAGAAGCGGGCAAAGGAGACAAACACGCACGGATTTGTTTATTGTCCTTGTGGTTTGTAAAAAGCAAACTGTAGTTTGTTTCTGATGTGATGATCCACTCTTTTGGCTGCATCTTTAGAATTGGGAATATTTTTTATTTATTTTCAGTTTTGGAGAAGCAGATGCGGATTGGGTGTATGATGTAATGTCAATTTTAGGGTCAGTGGGGGCAGAGTAAAGTTAGGAATTGTAATATAGTCACAGCTTAGAATTGAGACAACCTGGAAATGGCATTCATTTCATTTCACAATTTCATTTTTTGGTCACATCGCTTTCCCCTTTAAAATTAAGATTCTGCAAGACTGCGGAGTTTATTAGTGGAACTTAGAATTCTCTCACGCATATAGAGATGTACTATATCTATAGTAACCTTACTCTTTCCCTGATTTTGCAATTTTGTATTATCTTGATTTCTTGTATTCATGTTAAACATATTTATATTACTGATATTTTGTTTGTAATGGGGTAAAACTGTTTTTGTTTTTCCTTTTATGATTTCTAACATCTTAAAAGAGGATAAACGAAAATTTTCACTTACAATATATTCCATCCACTTTTATTAATTAACATCAAATTTAATTGATTTATTAAAATAAATATTCATTTCATTAAATTGTTATTTATTACACAGATTACTTACTAATATTAAAAGAATCACTAATTTTTATATAAAATTTATATTTAATAGATTAAAATATTTTTTTTAATTTAGGTTATTTGATTAAGGCATTATATGTTTTATTTTGAATTTAATAAAATGATAATTTTTTCTAAAAAGTGACAATTTTAAATTAAATAAAAAAAAATAAAAATTATTTCAAGGAGTGATATGGGGGAGTACAGTAACATTACATACGCGATGAACATATTCTTCAAGCGTAACTAAATTGTCGTTAATAAAAGTTTTACATGTTTTGTTCATTTTTTAACGAACTTGACAACAAACAAGGTCTGGTCTTTATATGAAAACAAGAGTCCGACATTTCTTTCTTTTCCGATTGACCTAGCCGCCACCCTCCATTCCTCCTTCAGCGAGATTGTTAGTCCAAAATTTTATGCATCGAATTTCGTGTGTAAATCCGTTGGTGTGTGAGTAGGACAACGAACATGAGGTTATTGGGAGAGGCTATGCAATTCATTTGGTGTGTGGAATTTTGGAGAATGGGTGTCTTTTGGACAATCTCTCTCGTCGCCTCATATTTGCAGTTGTTCTTTAAAAGGATATTCACTCAGAGTGCCGATGTCTATCCCCACTGCCTCCCCGCAACTAGTGGCTCTATAAAACCCCTTTGTATCATTACTGGTGTAAGCTCTTCCTTGTTTCACTTTTATTTCAAATACTGGCTTTAGCTTTCTTTCTCATCAACCTATTTTGCTGCTGCAGCCTACCTCTGGCCTAGGTGAAGCTGCAGCTCTTGCTCTTTCAAGGAAAGGTTTTTTCGTTGTTCTTGGTATTTATCTTCCCCTTCTTTTATTAGCTACATTGCTCATTACATGTTTGACAAAGTGCCAGCCTTCAATTTTGCTAAATTACACTTATTTCATGATTACCAATTGCTGTTTTATTAATTATTATGGTGTTCTGCTACAATTTTACTACTCACTAATCAGCATCCAAAGTTATATGGTTGACATGATAAAATTTGATTGTTTATTGATCTTGGTAGAAGCAGTTTTGAGGAATTGATTGTTTTATGAGCTGTATGAATTATAGCTGAACTCATATCTTGTCTGCAGCTGGACGGTCATTCAAATCATTGTATGAGGTAATCTTATGCAATTTGCCTTTTATATACGCCTGCTTCACATTGAACTTTTCTTTATATTTCCTTGTATTGTTCTGTGACAGACAGTCGAGAGGATTAAAAAACACAATAAGGATGCCCAACTGAAAGCTTTTGAGGTTGACCTATCGTCTTTTCAGTCAATTTTAAAATTCAAAGACTCGCTAGAGAAGTGGCTCTTGGATTCTGATATGCATTCTTCCATCCAACTCCTCATAAACAATGCTGGAATACTGGCAACAACACATCGTGTCACAGCTCAAGGCTATGATCAGTTATTCTCTCTCTTACTATATCCAATGATTGCTCTTTTCCTTCTGCTTCCTCCATCTTCTGTTCTCTTTTACTTTTTTATTACCCTTTGTTTTATCTGTCTATTTTTGTCCTTTGACGTGCTGCTTTATCCTTCCCAAGTTTTCGACTTCTATAAAGCTCAATAATCATATCATTTATGCCCAAATTGGAGGCATTTTAGTTATCCTGCTGAAGTTCCTCAGGCTAGAACTAATCGGAGCTCTGTCATGCTTGCTTCTTATGGAGCTGAAGCACCCAGCACTCAGAACCTTCCTTTTTTAATGTTTTGTATTGTGTCTCAAGATGACTCTCTTAACGTCCAGTTTTTTTTGAGTTTAAATGCTGTGTGCTACAATGAGGGATATGGATTTACCTTGATATGCAAAAGCATTCTAGCTCATGGACTTATTTTAAATTTGAGCCAATTTCTTACCAACTTCACCATTTCACCAGGATGATGAGCACAAATTATATCGGTGCATTCTCTCTGACCAAAATTCTATTGCCGCTTATTAGAAATAGCCCTGTTGGTTCAAGGATAGTTAATGTTACATCCTTTACGCATCGAAGTGGTAAGGACTTGTTGAATCACTTTATGTTGTAGTGCATTTTTGGTATGATATTCCTTTGGTGTTTGGTCATCTTGTTCACATTAACCTTAAGGTGATCAAGTTGACAAGAGCTATTTGTCATGTACTAAATAGATATAGAGGTTGATGTGCTTTCACCATTTGTTTGCAAGCAGTAGTTATACATAGAAGTCTAAAATTGTTTGACACAGAATGCGGTTATTTTCTTTAGTGTTTAGTGTACAGGTTGACAAGGACACTCTTGCTGGGAAGTGCTTCTGCACATCTAAACAATATCCGTATGCTCACATCTACGAGTACTCTAAATGTAAGCTTTAGCTTTCACATAATTTGCTGCTGGATTATCTTTTATATCATTTCTAATAGTCACATTTTTGGCTTTGGCAGTGTGCATGCTGCTGTTCACATATCAGCTTCATCGGCAAATTCATTTGGTGGATAAGTCTTGTCAGGTCTCTGTCAAGTATGTGTTTTATGACCGTAATGTGCCATTTTCTTTGTCAAGTCATGATCCATTGTCTAGAATTTAGAGTCAAACGGTATTTGGTTGTCACTGATGTATGAATTTAATTACTTGATGATGATATCTTCTTAACATTGTGCATGCATAGATTTTCTTTTTTCAGCATATGCAAGAACTAGTAAATTAATTATTTACTATTATTGTTCTTATGTCATCAATTCTAATACTTGTAGGTAGCTGCATCGTAAACTTTTTATATTTTTCTCTCTTGGGCAAATATCTACTCTTGCACTGTAACATTTGGGCTTAGTTTCTTTCCTCTGGTATGGATAATATGTTGCATATTGCATCCATGGAATTTCAGCCTCACATGATCACCTTGCTTTCTGTATCTGTTGCATATTTTAGTGCTGCAGATCCTGGGGCAGTGGAAACTAACATCATGAGAGAAGTTCCTTCTTGTCTTCGCCATATGTCACATATAGTGTTGAAGCTTCTAGGCCTTTTGCAGTCATCTGATGATGGGGTTAGTGCTATTGTTGATGCTGCCCTTGCCCCAACAGTAAGATGTCTATTTTTCTCCTCCATTTCTCCTTCCATTTTTCTCCAATTTTAAAAAGGTATAGTGATATGTATGTATCAAACAGGTTTTGTTTATGTTATTAGCTATTTAATAATTGGCTTCTCTCAGGAAACATCTGGAGTATACTTTTTTGGTGGAAAGGGCAGGAGTCTGAACTCATCAGGGCTTTCTCGCAACTTGAGCCTCTCAGAAAAACTTTGGACGACTTCAGTCAATCTCTTTGAGGAGTTCTCTTCCAAGGAAAAGGAAAGACATGTCTTCTGAAGATATATTGGTTGGATGAGATGAGATACATTTGTCTTCTGATGAGCCTTTACATTTCGAATTTGGAATTAAATATAAGAGATGAAGAGTTATAGTTTAGAAAGGATTGGTCTTATCATATGTATACATGAGTTTTATTAGTACTTTGTTTGTAACTGGATTCTGTTGTAAGTAATTGGTAATTGCACACGCTTATGAATACTTGTATCTGGAGGAAAAAGCCGATGATTTAGATGTCTATCTCGAGGATTTGCTGAAAATTCACAATTGAACTTACTGTGAGGCTATGGTGCATGCCCTGCGGGGCTTGTTGGTTGATTGTAGATAATCCTCGCATAAAGTTGAAATAGATTAGACGTTAAAGTTGCTCGTTATAAACAACAATAATTTGATTCCATGACCGCACCCGATAAATAGTACCAAATTTATCTCTTATAATTATCTCTTACAGAAAATACAGAGGGTTTTTATTTTTATTTTTTCCACGGATATTTACTGTAGTTACATTTATTTTATCTTTGAATTTAATTTATTTTATTATTATTTTTCATAAATTATTGAAGATGTTGACGGATTTAAATTTAAGACACTGGTGTGTAAATATAGAGTCAAATTAACCCTTTTTTTGTTTTTTTTTTTTTTTTTTACGGTAGTTGCATGTCCATACTCTGTTTCCTCCCCCATCCATAATGATTTATCATCAAAACTAGTATTTTGGCTTCTTGGTTTAGAAATTGCTTTTCATACGTTACTAGATCGATTCTACCTCTGCTTTTTCTTTTCTTTTTTGTTTTTGTATCTATGTATTACTAGAATGGAAGGTTACTGTATATTCTCAATTTCAAAGTTACCCATTTATTTTCCTTGACCTATTCAACTTTTCATATTTCAAGTCAAATTACATTAAATTGTTCTATAACTATTTAATTGACTTTATTTAAACTCTAAACACATATCATTTTTTGGATAATTACATATATTCCTCTTCTCTCTCTTCAAAGTTCCTGATTCATTTCCCTTTGTACTACCATTCGCCATTCTCCCGTGCGATTCACTTGCATCTCTAGTTGTACTTACTGGTTAGTAATTTTTTTTTCTGGATTTTCTTTTCTTAACAATCTCAGCTCGTAGCACTCTCTATTCTCTAATCTAGCTTTTAGTGGTATCTATGTTATGAGAACTGCCGTGTCCAACTTCATGAATTTGTGTTGGACCCATATCCCTTATCATGTCTCGTATCGACACAGGTACGGCATGCCAAAACGACGAAACCTTATCAGATGTTAAAATACATTTTTATTTTTCTTACAAGTTCAGGATTAACTTAATAATTATAACACGATCCCTTTTTTTTTTTTTTTTTTTTCCGAATACATGTAAATTTGAAAGGGTAACCCTTCAAAGAAAGGCATTTCAAACTCACTTTAGAGTTCGATGGTAACTTTAACTTCAAGATACTTTATCACAAGGTTTTTTTGCATTACAATTTCAGTCCCCACCCCCCAAAAAAATAATAAAAAAAAATTCTCAAATGGGATCTAAGATATCTATTTCATAAACCATATAATAACTGATGCAAAATTGTCTAGCATTTTGTAAAGTATTACTCACTCTCAAAGATACCCTCGTCAGACAATCCAGAAGACCTTGTACCGTTTACAAGAGGTTGATCTGAAATGTCACCTAAGTTGCTCAAAAAGCTGTAATCAAAGTCATCGTCACTGTCATCATCATCTTCGTTTTCATCTTTGCCATCTCGGTTTGAATCTTCATAGTCCTCTTGTTTAACTCCCTTGGACTGAGCTTCTCTTTGCATCCTCTGTTTGATGGCATCTTCATAAGACATCTCATACCAAACGGTACCCTTGCCCACAATAGATTTGTTGTGAGCATCGGTCATCCTCTCTTGCTTACTCTTTTCCGAGTTTTTAGGTTCTCCCCAGTAGTCATATCGATATAAAGGATTTTCAGGATCATATTGATCTTTCCCAAAGAAACTTACTGGTTTATACCTTCCTGGCTCTTCCAATGGCAAACCAAGAGCTTGGCGGCTGCAAGAAAGTATATTCAGCTTCAGCCAAGTGCAGACAAAAGGTCAACCAGATAGTATTGGTCATAAATTGATGTTATGCGAGCAAAAAGGAAACAGAATGAAGTAGTGGCATTTTAATCACAAACTAATCACAAACTAAGCATAGACCTTCAATTTAACTTGATCTATTTATATTGTCCTTGAAGAATCACAAGCTCCTTAGTAACAAGGTTAAATTATGCTCAAGAAAGTGGTAAAAATTATAGAAATTAAGTCGTTCGATTACCTGGACCCCTTGAAGGATAATTGGAGTAAGTGTACCAAACCAAATTAGTGGTTAAAATAAAATAACTAAAGCATGCATACATTACATAGTATCAGTTTTGATTACGGCTACATTGCATTTATCTAGTTTTATGACAACCAAATCTGATGGCAGATGGTGATAAGCAAAATTATATAAATGAATTAAATTCACCCAGAAGCTATGACCAAAATGTACCAGCTGATGTCTCTTGTCAAAGCCTCTCTTTCTTCAAATGATCGACGCCAATGCATTAAGTCATACTCATCCATCTCAATATTTCGCCTCAACTTGGTAATTTTATATTTTTCTCCTCTTTCTTTTGCTTCTGTCCTTAGTTTATTATGATGCTGCATGCAGAACAATGAAAAGATAGTAGTATCAAACAAGATACTAGAAAGCATTTTAATGCATGCCAATTCCAACGTCAAAATACCAAAACTATTCCAACTGCTTTTCACTTGTGACCAAGAACCCTATATCCAAAAAAGTTGCTTTTAAGGGCAAATTTGTTGCTTATAAAAAACCTGGTAAAGTACTGGCCAACCTGTATCTACAAGTCAGTGCAATTGTAAAAATGAAAGAGAGAACAAGGGTTGAGGTAGCAAACATGTGTCTCGTTCCAAAATTTGCTTCACAGAGAACGACCACATAAACTAAATTTGACCAGTATGGATATGAAGAAAAAGAAAATTATTATGCAAATTAATATATGAACAAACCCTAAACCCTAAACCTGTCACAGATGACATCCCACTCTAATTGGAGATCTAGTGAGACAGAAAATAAATTGTGAATAGGAAGATAAAAGAAATAGTTTACCAGTCGCTCAGCTAAAGCTGCTTCCAAGTCAAGTTCTTTAACACTTTGTTTCTGCCAAAGAATAGTGGAGAACATTAGAAGAGTTCCCTGTGTTTTAATTAGATGAACATCACCAGACAAGTTCAGACCAGAATCGTTTTTGGCAATTTGGTTTTCTTGTAATAAGCTTCAGAGTATTCAACACTATTTTGTTCGTCCAGATCTTCATCATCAGTTAATTCAGATAGTTTCTTGTCCTTATATTTCTCAGGATTGGTCTCCCAATCATCCAAAATCATTTGCTCTGCAACATGGATTTGCCACAACTGTTTAAAATAACAATTTAGTAAAATCAATCAATATGAATCTTGTTGAGAAGTGATTATATCCATGCATCAACTATCAACTGTAATTTCAAGACTAAAACCAGGGTAAAATATATGCTGCAAACCTTTTCAACATAAGGGTGATTCGACAATAGTGGTTCCTCTTCTGGCTTTGTTTCTATTTCTCTTCTAGGAACAGGAGGTCTTCCACTGTCACGCTGCATAAGTTTGTTAATGTGATAAATAGCACAAGAAGGATGTCATAATTGCAGAAATGGCATATTTTAACAATGTGACAGCAAGATAAAGGGGTTGATAACGTTTAATACCCGCAACTCATCTGGGTTGGTATCCTCATCTCGATGAAATATTGGCGGAAATTCAAATCGGTTGAAGCTACAAAAACAAATTTAAAATGTCACAAACTATGTAGGAGCAGATAAGTGATCAATTTTACACTGCATTAGTGCTTCTTCATTACACTAGCAGAATTAAACAACATATTATTATATCATTATCTCTTCTCTCTCTGTTTTATCAAATGATACTATCTGTCCAATGAAGGACATGTGGTTACAATTCACAAACATCAGTAAGCCATAAGCATTGAGAATCACTGATTTAAGGGGGAGAAAAACTTAAAAGCAATCTAAACAATATAGAGGAAGAGAAAGTACACACATAAGATGATCTATGTTGGGCCACACAAAACGCATTTCAATAGGGAATCGAAAACGGTAAGGATCTCTCTTTGCCTGCAAGGCAATCAAACTGATCAACATAAATAAGTCCACTATGAAGGAAAATCCATACAATTGAAACATTATGTAAGATGCTAATTAGCACGCAAGCATATAAATGGTACAGTCATTTAAGAGTATCGCAATCAATGATGCTCACTAGAATTTCAACAATGACATGCATGCCATAAAAGAGTCATTTAAGAGTATCGCAATCAATGATGCTCACCAGAATTTCAACAATGACATGCATACCAACTTTTATGTGATGACGGATCCAATACCAATCATTGCCTCTGATAGGAACCCACCTGGAACACAAAAGCATGCATAAATCTGGCAGTGAACTTTCAATATTTTTCAACATGAAGAACCTTCCTAGGAGATTACTATGAAATCATAGCACATATTAATAATTAATTTTTTAGAAAATAAAAAGTGACTAGAATTTTCGTATTGTGAACTTCCTAGGAGATTAATATGAAAAAAAAAAAAATTACATTAACACACTGTATTATGTAAAAGATAAATGTTAGACAATAACAACATATACTCTCTGAAGTAACTAAATGTCATTCGTAGAATAATAGAGAAATCCCAGAGATTGTACATTTATACTCACCCATCATGCACACCGCCAATGTCAACAAAGGCACCTTGATATAAGTGTATAGTGGTTACTTTTCCCTCACAAATCTGTTGCAACATTATTACAATGCCAACTATAAGAATTTGCAGATATTACACTTCATCTAATGCTTAAGCACTGCAAAGAATACTTATGTTCACCCGGCATGTCATTTTACGAGTTTACCTGCCCTGGGTAATAAAACGGGAGTTCATACTGCAAACAGAACAAGACCACCACAATCATCTTCTGATAGCTTACAATCACAACATAATCGTACAGGCTAAGAAAAATTTTAAATTAATCCTACCATTCCCTCTTTGTAATCTTTCCCTCTTTTCCTTCTACCAGGATAATAATCTTGGTCGTGCTGTATTGTCACAAAATTTTAGTCAATTATGCGAATCTATTAAAATTATGAATTCACAGAAACTACAAAATTCAGTACCTTATAAGACTCTTCTTCTAATCTATCCTTATTAGCGTCAACCCATTCTTTATACTGCTTCAAGAACATCTTATACCTATCATAACACATAGTTTCACTATCAGTCTTTTCCCGATTCTCAAGTTCCTCAATTACAATTCTCTCAGCCTGAATCTTATGCGCTTCTCTAATAAACTCCAGCTCCTTCCTATCAACATCCCAACCTCTAGGCGGCCAATCTCTGGGAGGCACATGCCTCAAAACCAACGGTCCCGCCCAAACCGTCTCTAACGGCTTCGGAATCTCTCCTTTATACTCGAACTGCTTCTGATACCACTCGTCTTCAGTCAATCCCATTTCTTTGATTCTTTTAAGACGGTATTTAGGGGAAAGCATTTTGAAAGCTTCAATGGCTTCAGGGGACTGAAGAGGAACCTCTTCGCCTTCATTGAGCGATTTGCGCGCAAAATCAGCCTCAGGAGTGAGGACTTCGTCCCATGGAGCCCATCCGCGCTCGATCCAGTTCTTGCGCCGCCATTCCTCCTCTTTTGCGTCATCTCTGGTGCCAAAATTTTGGTTGAAGGTCTCGTCGACTGGGAATTCGTCGGAGCTGAAGCACCTCGGGAGTGTTCCGGTGGATATGGAGGAGGGAATTAGGGTTCTGGTGAAGAGAGAATTCCATGCACGGTGGCGGTGGGTGTTGGAATGGCGGTTAATGGCGGGGTTTAGGGGTTTAGGGAAAGAGAAGAGCTGAGAGGACTGTAGGACGTGCATCTTTGTAGATAAACTTCTCTCTATAGAAAATTGGATTATAAGCGGGAATTCATTTTTATGAAGTTAAAACGGCGGCGTGCTGCTTTAAACGTTGTCGTTTAGAATCTTACGATTAAAATGCAATAACTTGTAGATAAATAATGAAATTATAAAACAAAATAATATTTACAAATATTATCGATAAAAGTAAAGAGGGTAATTGCAGGTAAATTTAGGTGAACATTTTTGATAAATTAAAGAAAATAAATAATCTAAAAAGAGAAGTATGAACAAAAGAAATACAGCATTGAGCTATTAATTAACACCATCTATAAAAATATTCAAGAGTAGAATTGGAAGTTCTTGGCTTGAAGTATTAACTGCCTCAGTGCACCAATGGGAGCTAAAATCATCAGCATAACCCCAAGAATAATGCAAACCTGAAAATAATATAACAAACAAATTAATCTAATCATCTTGATTATATAAATAAAATTAGAAAATTGTAAATAATTAAATAAAGAATTAATTACCCAATTTGTTATCCAAGAGAAGCTGAATTTCTTGGGTTTGTATATAGCTAACCACATAATGCAAGGCAGCTGCAAAAAGATTTTATATCTTAAAATTGATTCCAACAACATACTAGCTATATTATGTAACTAAAAAATAAGTATTTGAATATTGGTTACGTAGTAACTTGTAGGAGCAAAAGCAAATCCTCCAAAGAAACCAAGCAGCCCTCCAAAAAATGGAAATGACATTGCAAGGAACATTGTCAAACCTGGCATCAAAATAACACCAAATCACTATCCGAAACCATTTACTACCTGAGCTTGAAATAAGTAAATAACACTCACCAACATATAGAGTTCGAGTTATGAATCGAAGGATCATGCTCGGCTTGAATTTCATTTTTACTATTAAAAATGATTCCGCCATATCGAACACTGGAATAGCAAATATCTATAATCATCACGCAATCAATCAGTCATATTTAGGCATACGCATACAATTCAATACAATGCAAATAAATTCAATTCTAAATCCGTCAAACCTGATAGCTTCCAATAACATGAACAACAACGAACATGTTCGCCGCAGCGACAAGCCAGCGAGGTTTCTCAAGGGAAATGAGGATATTATCCTCGACTTTGTTACCAAAGGCCCAGTAGCCAATGAAAGCAACAGGGAAATAGCACAATGCCACACCAAGGTAAGCAACAACACAACCTTTCCACATGGGTTTTTTGGAGGGTTTTTCAGGTGTTGAAGGGATAGTTGCTTGTATTTCTAATACCACATTGTGACCAGCATATGCAAATGCAACATCCCCTAATGCACTCAAGAAGCTGAACACTTCTCCTGTTCGAGTTGAAGCCCTTAGTGTATAGTCCACATCTGGCTGTACTCCCTTGTGCACTGATGCTATCCATGCAATCATTGAGTAACTACAACATTATCAAACACTTGTCGTTATAAATATATTATAGAGGTTAAAATATTGACAAATTTTGTTAAAACTTTGAGGAATAAATGGTAGAGAAATATGATTTGTTTTTGCCCTAAATTTTTGTTCAATTGAGTCCCTAAACCAATGATTTTTTTTTTTTATTTTTTTTCTAATCCAGTCCTTATTTGGTGGAAAATGTTAGCATATATTGAACTTGTACATATGTTTTCAGAAAATTTATAATTTGGAGGGTTCAATTAAACAAAACTTGAAAATTGAAGGATGAGTCGAACAAATCAAAAGTTTAGAGGTTGAAATATATAATTTACTCGAGTTAATTTTGATATTTTATGTCAAAGAATTTTGGTCAGAAAATGAGGTTTATTTATTTCACCCATCAAATAACGACTCAATAGAACCAACAAACATTAGAAATTCAAGATCTTAATGTAATAGGAAACAAGAATTCGACTGAGGGACTAAATTGAAGAATTTATAACACGAGAGGGCCAAAAAAAGCATAATTCCTAAATAATATATGAATCTGAAAGAATAGACGTACCTCAAGGACATAACAGCAGCAGCAAGAGAGACACCAGTGATGGAATTAAGACTAGGGAAGTGGGAAAGAACAAAGTGAACAGAGGCAAATATCATAATAAAATAAGTGGTTTTGATGTCCGGGGAATTTGGGCAGACTGTATCAACAAACTTCTTCAAAGACTTTCCACCAGTTATCATATACACAATATTAACCCCTACTTCTACCATTAATTGCTGTGGGACAACTACCCAAAGCCCAAGTTTTTCACCAAAAGCATGCTGCCCTAACTCATGGTACCTATCAAATCTCTTTCCAGGCACTATTTCATGCATCTCCACCATTTGCCATAGAGTGTATAGTGTGATCACCCATGACAGCACCAACACAGCCGTTCCAGCTCCCCTAAAAAACAAAACAATATTATAGAGTTATTCTCATATTAATTTTGAAATAATAAGATCAGTACAGTACTATTAAGTTAATTTAAACCAACGATCACATGACGAAATTTCATGTTTTTCTAGACAAAATCGAAGCTAAAAAGATTAGAAAAAGAGTTACCATCCGAGTTGAGACATAGCATAAGGGAGGCCCAAGACACCAGCGCCAACCATAGCAGTGATATTATGGAAGGCAGAGTACCACCATTTGGCATTACGAGACTTAGTGATAGGAAGCCAATCGTTGATATCTTTTACTTTCTCAATTGACGGATTCTTGGTTTGTTGAGTGTCTGCCATTTTCTTGTGTTGTTGTTCTAAGAAACAATAAGAATAATGGATGAGGGTTTTGGAATCCTAATATCTAGAGAGAATAACTGATACGAGTTTGATTCGGATATGGAATCTTGCAATATGAAGAATGTGTAACTTAAAATGGGGAATTTGTTTCCTCTCAAAACTCTAATTTTCAGATGGAACAAGTCATCTTAATCCAATTTACGAGTGCCGCTTGACTTGCTACACCCTGCATAGTGCATACAAAGGACGTGTTACTATTAATTATTTTAAAATATTAAAAAAAATTCAGATTTTAATTTTAATTTAAAATTTAGGTGCGTTCGGGGTGATTGTGATTTTTAAATTTCTGTTTTTTTTTTAAAAAAAAAATTAATGTGAAAGGTTTTCGCTTTTATTAAATTAAATGAAAATTATTATATGTAATCTGCAAAAACTTAAGGAGTTTTTATTTATATTTTTTTTGAATTACTTTAATATTTTTTTTATTGAGCACGGCTTATTTAATTTTTTAAAAAAATATTTTTAAATTTTTTCTTGGCATTTGTTTTGGCAATTATTTTATTATTTTTACAAGAAACACTCATAAATAATTGCTATTTACAAATAATAAAAAAACTTATTATTAACATAATAAATAGAAACTAAAAAATTATTTTTTTGAATAAAAATTGATATTTCAATTAGTTTTGGTGAAATGGGCTTGGCATTTGAATATTTTTTTTTTAGTAATTCCAACAATATATATATATATATATATATATAAAATTAACCTCTAATTTCATACATATTCATATTTCATGTTTATTTATAATAGGCTTTTCTCAAACATGTTATTTTTTATATTATATTATATAGATAGACTTATTTTATTAATTTCATACAATAGCCATCAAATTTATATATAATAATGAGTTATGGTGAGTTCACACCGGAAAAAAAAAAGATTGAATATTTATATTTAAATTTTATTTCTAGTGATTTATAATATTAAAATTTATTTTTTTAAATATAGTAAAATTTTAGAATATACTGTTTATAACAAACTTTTAAAATATAAAATAGCTTTTAAAAAACAGGTAACTATACCTTAAAAACAGATTGTAATTTTAAAGAAATAAAAAATTAAAAATACGTAACCACGTAAGATTTATATCTCAAAACAATTTCAATTGCTATTATCAACACTCAACAATGTCAGTGTCAAATCTCAAACGCATTTTTTAAGTTTTGATTTTTTTTTTTTTGATAGAACTTAAAGTTTTGATTTAATTTTAATCTTATTATATTTTATATTTTATATACATCGAATTTAATAAATCTTTTTCCCATTTATTTAAATTTTAACGTTATTAGGCGATTATCTAGATCCGGAACAGAAATGAAGAGTTTTGTAAGAAAAGATAGCCGAGGCTTAGGCAAACCCATGTGTACTAAAGAAGCTTATATACAACTCATATGGGTTTGAGGTGCTTTCCCCCTTCTGGTATGTGCCGCGTTAATTGGAATTAATTGAGTCGGTAAATTTCAGATATATATTAACGAAGAAAAAAAGTCTCACACGCTGACTCTATGGTTCAAAATATTGAGTCTAGATAAGTTCCAACAAACCTGTTGATAAGATTAACACACCAGAGTTTGACTCTTGATTGCAAAATCTCCCTGCTCCAATGTCTTAAAACAAGGGGAAATTTTGAGATTGCCCAGTAGCCTCAATAACTACTTAACAATGGTTTTTGCAAGAATGCAATTGTTAGTATATGAACAGCTTAAGAGGTGGTTAAAAGAGAACAACCTACCCTAGCCCTGTGACGCTTCGGATTAATGTCTAGAGCTACTACCTCCAGAAATAATTAGATGTGAACGTCTATACAGAGAATATTAAAGTAGCCTATGTAAGGATAACAGCTAAAAGAACATTTGGTTGCAAAGAAGAAGACTTCCAGAGTGAATTCTCTTTTGTTGATTCCATCTTTCAAGGAGAAAATCTTCATCATTTTGACGCCTAAGATACTCATCCACATCAAACTGTGGCCTCCTTCCACAATATGAAAGCTGTCTGTGATGACTTCCATTTTCTCCCAACGAATTCCCAGTCACTTCCCCAATATTTGTGGAATGGCTGTCTATAACTTCCGGGCTCCAACTTCCTCGGCTACTTATCGAATAGTTACTTGCATCTTTCACAGGGGTTGCTTCCTGTAAATTGACCAAGAATGTGCATAGAGAAACATATAACCAAGTAAGTTTGCATGAATTCACCTTATAGCATGCAAATTGACTATATGATAAAATAACAGGTCAAACATTACCTGGGTAGCTTCCCATAAATTAGGTTTCGGAGTTTTCATTGACTCCATTTTGTTGCTTGATAAAGGGGAAGCATCATTAGAAGTTTCCCACTTCAACCAGGGCAGCACAACCCCATCCATTTCAACAGGAATAGATTTGGACAATGCAGGACTTTGAAAAGTTTGTGTTTTTGGTATTCCTCCTAAACTTGAACTTGTATCACTCCTTTCCCCATCTATTGATGAGATATCCGTATCTTCAACATTTGAAATAAAATCCTCAAAGTATTTCTCTGCCTCCTCCGTCAATCGCTTAGACACCCTATTTCTGTCATTGCTCCTCTGGGAAATTAAATACACATTGGATCAGCTTAAACATCTGTCCCTTAAGAACTGACAATAAGAACATACAAATTCGCCTCTAGAATGGCATTGAAGAGAATTTCTACCTTCCTAGTTCTTAATGGTTTTTCAGCAGCAGTGTCCTTCGGATCAGGAAGCAATTCTTTAACAACCTTAGAAAGTTCCCTTCCACGCTGCTCTTCCAACAATATTTCTGCTAATAGATCTTGTTTACGCTTCTCTGACTGTCAGTTAAAGAAAAAAAAAATCCTTTAGAAGCATTTTATATTGATTTATGCTGTAGGAAAAAACAGTTAATCTTCTTTGTAAAGAAAAAGACTAATAAATTAATTTACAAAGCTAATAAACTTATTCATTTGGAAGCAGCTTGACAGGATATATTTTAATTTTCAATCTTCCGGTTATAAGTGCCTCTGAAGAGTGAACCTTCCCTGATATACAATAATGATCAAGAACTTGCTAACATTATCGTGTTCTTGTTCATTTTACTATGAAACTCACTTCAACCAACATTTCATGTTTTAAGCAATAAACAAGATTTTTAGTTTTAAGTACTAATGTTGAAAGATAAATGATCAAGTCCCTTGCTAAAAGAAGGGTTAATGCTGATTGAGAAAACACCCCTAAGAACAAGTTCCTAGAATCCAACAATTAAAATAGCAAAATATCCAACAAACAATCAGACAAAAGAGAAAGGTGGGGCTTTCAAGTTTCATTGAGAATATGATCTCCTGCATGATTTCCATATTTATAATAACTAAAAAAATATTATCGAATAGGATCATACATCGTTAGATAAATACATTTGACTTCACATACCAGTTCCATCTTTGTTGCATAATTCTTTCTAATAGTAGAAACTGCCTGAAGAACATCAGAATTTTTGGATTGCAAGCGGTCATCTCTTGCTAAAGCGGAGGTATTTGGCTTCCTCGTGCCCTGCATATATAGCAAGAACTTTGATTCATCAAAAAAAATGAAGAAGCACCAAGGTTTGCACAAGTTTGGAAGGAAAATGAGATGATTGAAATTTTCACAAGATTCTTGGTTACACACTCGTTCAAGTTCCATTCTGATCTCTTCTACTGCATTTCTAAGTTCTTTTCTCATTGCTTCATACAGACCACTGTTCATATCATCAGCAATTGGATGCTCGGCCTAGTGTATAAAAAGTATAGGGAATAAGTGACGCTGACAAGCACAAATAATGGAGGAAAAACTGATGCCCATTAAATAACTGCCATGGCTACAAATTAAGTCCAACCTTCTTCTGTGCATAAACTGTTCTTATGGTTCTCTCCATCCCGTTTACATTGGAATGAGCATCTCTTCCTTCATCATCAGTTAGAACTGATGAGTGGCTCTGAAAGGACCAGAATGTTTAAATTTGGTTCAGTTCCAGGTTAACACTGACTATATATGTATATATTTATATATATACACATAAAGTGCCATGACACAAATGTAAATAAAAACAGTGGATCAGGCCTGACTGTCAACATTCAGATAGAAATCTATACCAATTTTTTTCCCCAAATACACAAGGAAAAAAAAAGAGAAGTTAGATTATAAGGCTTACAGAATAGCCATCCTGATACTTAAAATCTCTTTGGCTAAGCGACCTTCTAAGTCCTTGTCTATGATTTGGAGAAGCCGTTGTATTTGATAATGGCACCTGTTTGCTTCCACCACTTAAGTTCTTCAAAGAAGCACGATTGCTTGAATTCTGAGAAAGGTCCAAATCACTCTGCCATTTGCAGGGGAAAAAAAAGAGAGAGATCATATACAAAAAGTTCAAATATTTGTTTTCTAATTCACAAGAACCTAAATAGTATCATCATGACAAATGGTCTGTAAACAAGCAATGCCAGTTTGTCAGAAATTTTAGAAGTTGTTTTATCATGGTCATCTAATTCTTTCAGGATATGCTCACAAAGCATGATGCATCAGCTACTTAAGAGAATTGCCCAAATTAATTAGTAATGACACTTTCTTGGCTGCAAAGTGGCAAAAAACTTTGCTGCATTGAATGCCAACTCAAAAGGTACCTCTTGATAGTTTTTTGATAGAGTTGAAAAAGAGTAACATTCTACTGATGTCCATATATGATTGCCACGAGGGTAAACAATTGCCACAAAAGGATTATATATGAGAGCCACAACGAGTGGAACAAAGCTTGAGTAGTTTTAACGGTAAATTACTGAATGTCCTAACAAACAAAAGTTAGCTGATATCTCCATATAAGCTAATAGAAAATCACAGAATTTACAATTGAAAATATATGCGCATATTTAAGTCCATGATCATAAAACATGGTACAGTGCTCGTTAAAAATCAACAAAAGAAGGCATGAGTTTGAAGTATCCAATTTGGCATCATAATCCTGGCAAATTCTAACCCCTTAGTGTTCAAAATGCAAGATCCCTCTCCATTTGGAAATAGTTTGAAATAACAACACGATAATAAAAACTTCTACTTTAAGAGATTCTCTCACCAGGAACTCCACAAGTAATTAGCAACTTAATTTCACATCAGTCAACTCCACGTTCAAATTTACAAAATGTCTGCTGCTTTTTTAAGATTAGTTACTATGCTTGATTAAAAGCAAAAGTGCAAACCATCCATATAGATGATAGACCAAACTATTTAATCTTTTACCGATGAAGAAATGTTTAAAAGGTTAAAAATGCAATCCTACAGTTCGCCACGTCTAATGCAATGAATGAAAAATACTGCCATGTTTAACAAACAAAATCTAAAACCATATTCAAAACAAATTCACACGAATTAAAGAGAAAGCAACCAATTTTTCACCTCAGAATCACTAATTTGGTACCGAACCACCGACATAGAGCGCCTCCGCCGTGAATTATTTTCCGAATTCACCCGCCCACCACCATAGCAATTTCCAACACTACCCTTCCCTTCACCAACTCCCGCACTATGCCTCGACACGGACCTCCCTCTTCTCTGAGACACACTCACCTTCTCCCGAGGGATGACGTCACCGTTCCTCGAAGTAGAGCGACCTCGATCAGCAGAACTAAAGAACTGCACAGCAAGATCATCAAGAGTAACATCAGGAAACCCCGATCCTCTGACAGTGTTGACAAATCTCCCTCTAGGAGCCGGAGCATCGTCAAAGAACTCATCTGCCGGCTGATAAAGAGGCCGGGAAAATCTGCTGAGGCTGCGAGACCGGCGATGAACGGAGCTGCTCCGACTAGAAGAATGGGAATCATCTGTATTGGCAGAGGCAGATGATTTAGAAATGGGCGTTCTTTTAGTAGTGGACCTGAAAGCGGAAGTAGCCATGTAGATGGAATAGGTACAGAAGCTTAGCTAACTCCACCTGTAAGTAAATAGGAAAAACTAAACCATGTATGGAAGGTGAAATTCAGGGATAATATAATATTAATCAGAACTCCTTCATAGTAATTAATGCAATTTCAGTAGAACGGAGAGAGGGATCACGGGAAACGCAGTTGATGTTGTTGAAAATGGATGAAAAAGGTTGGGTTTTTGAAGAGGGAGATTGGCGGAGAGATCGAATTGTAAGGAAATTTGAAAATGGGATCATTGGTTATTAATAGACCTAAGGTTTTGGTCAAATTTGCGAGATCTACCCCCCAAATTTTAAATTCAATAATTAAATTAATAATCCAATTAAAAATTTATTAGTCTTATTCAAATTCTCCTACAAGTATTTTTGGAAATAATATCAAGGCTTCGTAATAATAAATAAATGGTGTCTGCTAAGACTTGTGGAAATATAGGACATATAAGGTAATAAAATCAGCATAATCTTTCCAAAGAAAAAGTAGTCATAGTAAGAAGTCGTCAAAATAAGAAGTTAAAATACCACGGCGTACTGGTGAAGGAACTTGCTATAGATTGAAACCTAAGCCCCTGCGACAACAGAAGTGTGCTGCAATTTTATTGTTTGGATATTTTTTAGACAGTTATATTGAAGGGATGAAAGGGCAAATTGATTTCCCAATGAGAAACTGGGTCAGCAAATTCCCACCAATTGTGTGCGAAATGGAGAAAAGTGAAAGTGCGGTGAAGCTACTCATATACTCTCTTTATTCTTTTATAATTGTCACTTTTCTTATTTTTACTATAATTAAGAAATATTAATTAGTCTTAAATTTAAAAAAAAAATTGAATGATTCAATGCATATTGAGTGATTTAATGTAAAATAATAAATCTAATTGGTCAATTTTTATTGAAAATGAAAATTAAATTGAAAAAAAAATTAAATTGTATTGAAAATTTAAAAATAACATATAAATAAAATTTAAATTTTACTCAAAAGTTACAAATAATAAAAAACGAAGGGAGTACTCAATTAACTATTTTTTTTTGGAAAATCATGTACAACCAATATCTGCATCCATCATTTATTTCTGCAAACAGAAATTTTCTTTCTTAGAAAAATCTTGAATTTAGAGTTGCTTCTGCTGAAAAGACCTAGATATGATATTGTACATTGTTAAAAATTTACAATTACGAATTCAATAATATTTAATACTCCATCCGTTTTTTATTATCTATCACTTTTAAGTAAAATTTAAATTTTATTTATTTGTCACTTTTAAATTTTCAATGCAATTTAATTTTTTTTTACAAGTTAATTTTCATTTTTAATAAAAATTTACCAATTAGATTTATTTTTTTACATTAAATCATTCAATATGCATTGAATTACTCAATTTTTTTTTAAGTTTAAAACTAATTAATATTTCTTAATTATAGTAAAAATAATAAAAGTGACAATCATAAAAAAATTGAGGGAGTCATATTTATCTTTGAAATCAGTCAGTATTTAAAAAAAAAATTCAAATAAAAAAAACACCTGAAGAAATTTATAGCGCCGAGAATGTGCTTATACTAGACAAATCGGACAATTAATGTTGTCGTAATATTAAATTGAATTTATGTGTCAGAATGTGCTATACTAAACGAATAATACGGTATGCTATATATGAATAGTCCGCTTATCACTAACATAAGATTTATTATCATTATTGTCGTAGAAACATCTTGCACGTGCAAATTCAAATTCTTAACGTAAAATACTAGCACATAAAAGGATGACCTCAATCTTATATTTAAACAAGATCACGAGAGAGATCTCCCAAATCAGTTTCAATATGACAATATCAACAGTACCCCTCCATTCAGCGCCATCTGCTCCCTTCTCTTTCGAAGATGCTATGTAATTTCTCAGGATATTAATCATCAATGATATAATAACATTAATAAAATAACTGTAGATCCATTGTCGCACGAGCTAACACTGGTACAGCAGGAATATAAGATGAGAAAAAAGGAAGTAGAGGGAATGATAAAAATATTTGATTTGAAACAGCTGATTCATACTACTAGCAACACAAAATATCCGAGTCCAGTTTGAGGAGCTTCAACGTCCACAAGTGCAACAATTTATGCCTCAAAAACAAAAACTAGACAATCATGCTGACATACAGATACAGCGCTAGATACATTGCCGTCTCATTACAAATTTATTTTTGATTGTAGCCTCACATTAACATCAACATAGAACCAACTCAAAACTTCGGGGAAGCTTTTATAATAGCACAAGCTGCAACTTTACTTAACAGATGCCATATGCACGATCAAGTCAACAACACGAGAACTGCAAAATTTCACAAAACAAAATGATTTGGCATCCCCGCACGAGGCTTCTTGTGCCTCTAGCAAAATTACAAATAAATAAACCAAGTACATAAAGATAGTCGATTGGAAATTACCTGTAGCCCCACTCATTGTCGTACCAGGCGACAAACTTGACAAAGTTCTCATTCAAAGCAATTCCAGCTTTAGCATCAAAAATACTTGACCTACAGAATTTGAAATAAACATTGCATTAAATTTATCTCCTCGAGCATTAGGTGAAAAAAGGCATGCATGGCAAATGTTCTACTGCCAAGCTCAAGCAGCAACAGGGACCAAAACCCACTGTCAATAACATAAATCAATTATTGCCAAGATCTAATTACATAAATGACTAACAGATATTGGAGGATAATTCCATCTCTCCCTGGTAGGAGACCATAATGCAATAAGAAGAAAGCCACGTGTGCTGCAAAGACCACTAAAATATATCCATCTTTACCTGTTGTCGCCAATAAAGTCTGTGGAAACCACATCATCTTCGGTGTAGCCCAAAATTCCCTTCAGCTTTCCCTCAGATTCCTCCCTATTTTTAAATAAAGTCAAAAGATAATAACTTAAAATAAAGCTAAAATAGCCACAAATCAAAAAATTCGAGCATCCAATTGCAAGGAATCTCCTTTTTGCCCATAAATAAGTAGTGTGTGACGTCTAAATAGCTTTTCACCATTTTCTCAAATATGCACAACATTAATTATACTCACTTAATGGCAGCCTTAATAACGTCATAAGAAGCTTTCTTTTCTAGCCTCACTGTGAGGTCAACCACAGATACATCAACAGTTGGAACACGAAAAGCCATTCCTGTAAGCTTCCCATTCAAAGAGGGAAGCACTTTCCCAACAGCCTGAGAAAAAAACCATGAACATCAATCATCACATATGATACAACTCTTACAAATAAGAAGGTGCTAGAATCTCAATCAGCTTATCCTACGACCAAATGAGTGTCATTTGAACCAACAATAATCATTAGTGTCAAGAATGTTAACGGAATGCTCATTCAGGAAAAAAATTTATTCCAAAATAAGTCCTTTCAGAAAAAGAGAAGGTAATTTTATACATTTTGTTCCAAATATAACGCCTACTTTAACAAAAATAAAAATGCAGTAATTAATGAAGTCCGTTTCTTCCAAAGAGCAAATTAGTAAGGAAGAGCAATTAATGATTTTATTAATTTTAGTGAAATACCTAAATTGATACATATTATGGAATGAAGGGTATAGTAAAGAAAGTCATGGCAGAATTACTACCTTAGCAGCTCCAGTGCTGCTAGGAATGATGTTGAATGAAGCAGCTCTTCCACCTCTCCAGTCCTTCATTGATGGACCATCAACAGTCTTTTGGGTTGCTGAATCCAAATGGCATAATCACAGTAAGCATAAGATATCTTAGGGGCAAAATGTCTTCACGAATAGGCTTATATGGAATCAACTAAAACATACCAGTGATCGAGTGGACAGTTGTCATAAGACCCTCAACAATGCCAAATCGGTCATGAATGACCTGCAAATTGCGAAAAAATAACATAAAATACTAAGCAGCAGCAAATAAAGACAATTATACAGTTAAACATGTAAATGAAACAGAACCTTGGCAAGAGGAGCAAGGCAGTTGGTCGTGCAACTAGCATTTGAAACAACATGAAGATCTGGCGTGTAATCCTTCTCATTAACACCAACAACAAACATGGGAGCATCCTTGCTTGGAGCAGAGATGACAACTTTCTTGGCACCACCCTATCACAAGACCAATTCATTCAAATAAGATAACTAATGTACAGGACCAGGTCAAAAAAAAAAAAAAAAAAGATGAGGAACGAACTAATTTATTCCCAACATCCATCCAAATGTCTTTTCCAAAAGAAAAGTGCGAGTACAACAAGCTTGATTGCAACAAATTAATGGATGTTAAATACATAATTTCCCTTGACAAAAGTGCTCCAAAGGGTTCGTAGACTTGAATAACTAATAAGTGATGCATTGTACCCAAGTAAGAAAAAAAAGAAACCAAGATCTAAGGAAAAAATGTAAGAAATAAACTAGAGAATGATGATGATGATTATAAAGAGTAGTAAATAGAATTGTATACCTTCAGATGAGCGGCAGCTTTATCCTTGTCAGTGAAAATTCCCGTTGATTCCACGACAACCTCAGCTCCAGTCTCACCCCATGGAATTTCCTCAGGGTTTCTAAAGTAAAATATCAACATAATAAAATTTAATTTCAGCCATCTACAAATGAACAACCTGTTTACCCAAATCAAAAAGCACAGTAACTTACCTAACACCGAAGACGGTGACAGGCTTTTCGCCGAAGAGAAGTGTCTTCTCATCCTTCACCTTCAATTCATGGTGTTTCCATTGGCCGTGAACTGTATCGTACTTGAACATGTATGTCTACAAAAACCAAAATCATCCACCGAGATCTAAGAACAGAATTGAAAACACAAACCAAAACCTCACAGAGTCCTAAGTTTAATAACTCACCATGTAATCAGTAGAAATGAAGGGATCGTTAACAGCGACAAGCTCCACATCGTCTCTCTGCAGAGCCACTCTAGCCACCAACCTTCCAATCCTTCCGAATCCTGATTTTCCATTTCAATTACACTTATCAGATCCAATCACAGAGATGAAATCAAAACAACTAAATTCACTTTATACAGCAAAAAAGTCACCGTTGATTCCAATCTTAACCTTGCCTGCACATCAAAAAAAAAAAAAAGGAAAGCCAGATCAGATCATGACAGAAATAGAAGTATCAAAACAGAAACTCGATCAGAAACAATGAATCATTACCCATGGGTGTAGAGATAGAAGAAGGAATGCTCTAGTAAAGTTGCAGATAAGTAACAATAGTGGAAATCAGTGGGTGAAGAATAGTTAAGAAAGCAAGGTTTTAATATAAAAGGAGAGCAACAGGTTACCGGGATAGACGGTGAGACTGATGCCTGAGTGCCACGCGTCGAGTATCTATTATACGTAATGATGAGGTTATTTTCAGCCGTAGGATTTGATGAAAGAATATATACCGTGGATTAGAGGAAGAAAAATGATATGATGATAAGGTTGTTCCTAGCGACCGTTGAGGATGGGGAAAAGTCAAGTGGTGTTCTCTAGGAAGTGCGGTTTTTTTATTCATGAAGAGTAAGAAAAAGTTAAGGGAAGAGATGGTGGCCACGTCAGCTACGTGTGCAGGGGTTTTCAGGGCCACGTCACTATTGGTAGTCACGAGGAACAGGTTGGCGGTTTGAAAAGTGACCTTCAGATAATTGTAGTGTACTGTATGATCTAGAATGTACTACTGGCCCTTTTATAAAGCCCATGACCTTTCTGTTGGGCCTTGAAATGAGAGTTGTCCAAATTCAAATCACTCTACACTTCTTAATTCATTCCAATTTAATAATTTTTAATTTTAATTGAAATTTTATACTGTTGAATTTTTCCACTAAACTATGTTGGTGTTAATGTATTAAAATAATTTAATTATAAAATTATTTTCATGCTTTTAATTTCTAAAAATATGAAATACGAATCAAATTAGACATTGTTAATAAAGTTATTAGCCGGCTAGTTTCTCTATATAATATAGTTAATCCTTTTGAAAATGTAATAGTAACAGGGAACTGAGAAAAATATAATATTCTCATTTAATTATTAATTGTTTTTGCTCATAATTTCGTAAGTTAGTTAGTCTTATTTTCATTAATTGTTAATTTTTTTAATAATTTTGCAAATTATTTAGTTTTATTCTCATTAATTGTTAATCATTTTTTTTTTCATAATTTTACAAATTAGTTAATTTTTTATAGATTATTATTATCATTTATTAAGATAAGTGTCTCTATATTTTCAAATATTTTTTATACATAATGATTATTTTGATAATTTTTATCAATATGTTGATAAAAGTTATCATAATTTTAGAGATAGATTAAAGATAATAATGAGATAATGGAATAAAAATGTAGCGATTTAATGAATATAAATTTAAAAACAAATAAAAAAAATTATATTGTAACATGTAAATACACTAATTTACTATTTGTATCACCAACGTCAAGCATGGATTCTTTATTTTATTTTCATAATTTTTATTTTTTGTCCTTTATATCTAAATACATCACCATTTACAAAATTTAATAATTCTTTTTTTTTTTGTCAATAAATCAATTCAATAATTCCAAACTCCAACAAATTTTCGGTGTGTGCAACCATATGATTTTGTGGATATAATTTGATTATACTTTTCGGTGGACCCATAATTTAGAACTACATGGATACCATTTGGGCTCAAGAAAAATTGTAGATTTTTTTTTTTGGTCACCAAATAAATTGAGGAAATAATAAAAATTTTTCGTTTTAAAAAGGTATATAAAAATATTTTAAGTGTGTATTTATTTATTTTAATCGAGATAAAAAGAGATAATTCAGTACTTCAAATACATCGTGTATTAAAATATGAACTGTTTAATAAAAATATATTTTTTCAATTTAATAATTTATATTTGTTAATACATCGTATTGTTTTGTTGATGTAACAAATATAATATTTAAAATTATAATTGTTTGATATGATAAAAATAGAAAAATGGCAGCCAGAAAATAGGTGTGTACATCTAACACTCATTTTCAAAATGATTGTTAAGTATGTTGGGAATAGATATCCATCCTATCATGATTTAGGATCCAAAATGGAATGGGAGAATTTTAAGTTCAAACAAACAAATCCTATATCACAACTCACCAAAAACAGTTTTATTGTTTGTTTTATTTCGTTTTTCCTTAGCTCTTAGCCTAGTTTCCACATACCAATTTACGTTAAATAATTTCAATCTGGATTTATTAACAAATATTATATATATATATATATATATATATATATATATATATATATATATTCAGGTGAAGGAGATGATGTAATTTGAACCTGATTAATTGAAAAAATAATCAAATTTTAAACCGTTTAAATCGATAATTCTCATAAAAATATTATCCACTTTAATTTTAATAACAAAATATTTTCAATAGCCTAATCTCCAGTTTATAGTATAAAAATGGTATTAATATAATTAATGCAAGCTCAGAAATGTTGAGTGAAAGTTACCCTTTTAATTGTACTTTGATTTTTTTCATAGATTAAGGTAATTACCTTATTAGAGGGTTGATTTTTTTATGTAAGTAGTAATTGAATCAAATAAACTCTCAATATATGATAGAATTGAAATAATTAAAATTATTTTAGTCGGTTCGATTTTATTTTTTCAATTTTAAGCTAATAGAATCCTTGTTTTGTGCTTTTAATTTTTATACTCTAATATAAATTTTTAACTATGAAATTATTAAAATCCATTATTTTAATAGCATCAAATTATAATTAACACAATTAACAAATAAAAGTTTATTATAATTAAACAATTCCAATTTATAATAAATTCAAATATTAAATACACTTCTAAATAAATTAAATTTCAAGTATTAAATAATTATAGTGAAGTAAAGTATATAATCATAATTAAAAAGCTATTAACTAACTATATACAAGTATTTAACTTTATAACTATAATTATAAAATTATACACAAGTATATAAATTTCAATCAACTTGATCTATTCAAATTTTCAACATCAACGAATTGAATACATTTATTTTTTATAAAAAAAATAAAGAATTGAAATCGAATTAAATAAACTGAACCATTCGTGATTCAGTTCGAACTTCAATTCGGATTTACTCATACTTAATAACTATCCTTCCTTTATAGAATTGATCAAATTAACTAAAAGACTGAATTGAATAACCTGAACTATTCGCTATTAAGTTTGAGCTTCGATTTCAATTCGGATTTGCTCACAGACACCTAATGACTATCCTTCCTTTATATTAATTTTAGGCTAATGTACATCAAAGGAAAACCACTCCCAATCCTATTTATTGAGGCTGTGATTGGCACTAAGGGCAAAAAACTGATTATTGGATAAAAAACTGATTATAGGATAAAAACAAGTGTTTGGTAAATGCTAATTTTAGAAAAATAAATTTTATAAAAATTGAAAAAATCTTATATTAGAAAAAGATAAAAATTGAAATTTTTCAGGAAAATTGAATTTCAGCTTTTAAAAATAATTGATTTAATATTTTTTATATAAAAATACGTGTTATTTTATTTTATAATAACAACTGTATCTACTATTAAAAAAAATTTTACTATCTTTTTTTACCCTACCACCCAAAATCATCTGACACGTTAAAAATAATCTGACTTTTTTTTTTTCTTTTCTCATATATGGTTTTAATTGTTTAGTGAAATAAAAAAAAAAAGTACAAATAAGTGGGAATTATTATTATTTTTTAGTGAGATTTTGAATATAATATATTAAAATTTATATATGTTTTTTTCTAAAAAGTTATTTTTAATCGTATTATTTATCAAACAGTTAATAGCTATTTTTTATTTTAATGAATTGAAAAAACTTTTTTTTTAAGTTTTGATAAACTGGCAGTTACTATTTAAATTCAACAATTAGATTTACGATCACGAAATGACCAATGCATTCAATATTCAATAAGATGGTATTATTAGCCCAAGGCAAAGCCCAAATCATGGATCTTGAAAAAGTGCAGCCCAAGAAAATGTAGGACAGAGTGGGCTGAATGGACCTTGGTTGGAGCCCACCCAATGCTGCAACAATCTGGTCTATGATAAACCAATTATCTTAATTGATTAGTGATATAAAACCTAGAAAGTGGCTCACCCATTTTGCTCGAGTCACTTGCCACGGCATCCCTACAATCTCTCCCACGTCTGCCTCAACTGGCAGATAAGCTAATATCCCAAAGAGATCGGAATAAACCAAACAAACGGATATAAAAGGAGAAGTGAATTATGAACATGATACGCTTATTCTTATTATTTATCGTTATTTTTGGTTTAACTTTAGCTGGAGTATTAAACTTGACATGCCTAATGACTATATTCAATTTGCCACAAATCTAATAATTGAGTATTTCGTCATTTAATTTCGATGGACGATTAAGTAATAGTCTATTTGATTCTAGAGGTGGCAAATGGGTGGGTTGGGAGGGTTTGGATTGGGTCATAAATGGGTGGGTTATAAATGGATCAAAAATATATGGTTCATAAATGGGTCAATACCCAAATGGGTTGGGTGGGTTTGGATTGACCCATTTGATTTTTTTAATTAAAATAATTATCGATATAATAATGGGATATTAAAAAAATTATTATAAAAATGTTGGCCCAAATGGGTTGGTGGAGATTCAAACGGATCGCGATATCGGTTGACTTATAACTGTCCAATTTACTATTCATTTGGTAAAAATTTTGGCAGTATAATGGTTATATATATAACATACCCTTCCTACAATTCAAACAATCCACAGTCACACACAGGGGCACAACAACACAATAATTCATAAATCAAGTGGCCATTTTTTCCATTTTTAAGTCAATTATGTAATCCTAAATTATTTCACTCACTTTCTAAACTCAATTTCTCCCAAAATTAATTTTATAATTCTTAAAATATATAAATTAGTCTCCCTGCAAAATTTCAGCTCAAACAGAATCTGTTTCTCGATCTGGTACATTTAAATCAGTCCGTTTCGATAATTTTCAGTATTACCAAAAAATTAATTTTTCACTGTCAAAAATTTTTAAATATTAATCTAAGTCTATATATACTATTAAAATAATTTTTAGTGGTCATTTGCTATTTTTAGAGTTTTAGTCAAATTTTGGTCAAACCGGCTAACCTTTAAAATGAGTCAGGCTTTTTTTTTTATTTTTGACTTTTAGAAATCTATTTGAACTCATTTTTTCTTCAAATTTTACTCTCGGACTCCTTGTGACTAATATTTTCTGATGGTCAAATAAAATATTTTTTTACGTTCGGGTGTATTTTTTGTTCCCAGTGCACTATTTACCGTCGAAAAATACTATTTACAACTAACCCGATAACTCGACCATTATAAATCTAACCAACAAAATACGCATAAACATTACACAATAATAATACAGCGGGACAGGCTAAGTAAAAGATCTTGTTTATTAAAGCAAAAGTTTTTAATATTCAAGAAATAATGAAAAAAAAAGAAGAAAGGAACAAATATCTATTGGGTTTAGGAAGAATGACCCAAATGGGTTGTATTTTATGTGGGTAGATTTTGGGTGGGTTTAAATGGGTCAATTTTTTAGTTGGGTTGGGTTTGGATCAATTTTTCTTGAGTGAGTTTGAGTGAATTGTTGGGTTTGGGTTAATTTTGACACATTTATTTGATTCAATTTTTATATTTTAATGATAAAATTCAATTAAATTACAACTTGAAAGTTTGAAATAAACTTGAAGAGTTTGTTTGGTATTTAACTAAAACTACAAACGAACAAAGTACATTTGACTGGACCATTACTTAATTTAATTATCATGGCCTGCTATGTTTGTAAAAGGAAATGACTATACTCTATCTATATAAAAATAAATTGCATGGTATAAATTTCTTTCTAAAGTAGATATATATACAAGCATTGTCAAACAATTACTATTATTTTTTTTATTGAAATTAAAAAGTCAAATCAATGGTTATATACATACAGGAGATGAGTGATAGTAAGGAACATCTGAATTGGGCAAGTGAATAAGGGTAGGGTGCCCTACAAATGAAATAATTAAATCATGCAAAAAAGAAAGACAACAATTCTTAAGTTCATGGAATCCGTATACAAGTTCAAAAAAGAATGGGGTCAATGGAGCCCCTTAAACCGAAAGCAATGGCCTGTTATTGGAATATATAGCAAACCTCCCACTATCTAAAAACCATGGCATGGCCTCCCTTTGTTAGGCATTATGGGCTCATCCCTTTCCTCTCTCCTTCCTTTCTTTTTCGTTTTCCTTCATGACAAATCTTCTCTAATTTTGAAGCAAACTTCAACTGCTTTGCTTGCCTTTCCCATTCTTTATATTTAATTAACTTTTATTGAAATATTGCTTAATTTGACAAATAAATAACACAACCAAATCTATTATTTAGATCTAGCCACATGGTCATGAATCTACTACCTCTCCTATCTCTTAATTTTACACTTTTTTTTATCTCACTAAAATATCAAATATTCTAATTGATTTTTAAGTAAAGTGGATAATAATTGGTGGATTAATCAATAATGTATAAAAATACGATCAATATTATTCTAATTCTGATTAACATTTAAGTTCCAAAAATTAATATACTAGTCGGTATTTAATTAAAAATAGAAAGATTTTGAATTCAAATCAATAATAATTGTAATTTTTCCTTCTACCAAAGAAAATAGAAAATAATTAAAATAAAAAAAAATGGATAGGAAATGACATGGGGCCCTATGAAGACGGGTGATGATGGAGAGGACGAAAACATAAACACATGATCACATGGCTTTGCACATGAAAGGAAACGACAAACTGCAGGAGTTTTAACTCTACTGTGTTTTAGGGCTTATAGTTGGAAAATATTACAATTTGACCTATTTTGCCTTAATTATTGACTTTGTATATAAATTAATAGTATATTTATCATTAATTGATGCACATTTTAGTATCTTTTAGCATACAAATCCAATCATAAAATCATTGTCTTTGTATGATCCATGATTAGTTCGTTGCTAGTTGTTACCATATTATTACTCTTTTGATATGTTGTTATACATATTAGTTAATAATAATTAATAAACTACTTTATACTCCCTCCGTCCCACTTTAAAAGGCTGTTTTCCCTTTTTTATTTGTCCCACTCCAAATGTTTTTTTCGCAATTTATGAAAGAAATTTACGTATCTATCCCTATTTATTATATAATTTATTAAATATATATCACTTACTTTTTCTTTTCCCAATGTAATAAATAAGGACATTCTTGTCATTTTATATCATTTTTTTATGAAATTGATGTATTTCAATTATTTTCTTAATTACCGTGAAAAAAGGATAATAGCCTTTTAAAGTGGGACGGAGGGAGTACTAATTATTTATTGCTTTATTCCCTTCATTAGTTTATAAACCAGCTAAGAAAAATCATTGTCAATAGCTATGAATAGCATTCAAACACAATATCCAATGCGCCAAATTGCCAGCAACTTCATTGCTGGAATTATATACTGTTAATAGGAGGTCGTTATAATATTGATGCAGTAATAATTAATAGTGGAATGTGGGTAGTGCTTGATCGAAAAATTATTAAATCGGTTTAAAAAATGAGTTCAAATCGACTTTAACGGTTCACCAATTCAATTGAACTGTGAGAATAAATATCATAGGTAACTTAATTTAGGTTTTGCTTTTTTTTTTTTTACTTATCATTATTGATTATTATATGAATATTCCTATTGGACTGTGAGAATAAATATCTAGTCTAGTCTATACACAATATATAATTATAGAGGTCAGATGGTCCCAGAAGTAAGGATTATGAGACGAAATGGAAGGGCAAAAAAGGAACAGGCATGGGCTATAAAAGGAGTAGCAGAGAATGGCAGTTTGTCATAGCAGAGAAATAAAAAAAGGAAGAAGAAAATGAAGAAGAAGCAGCAGCAAACAGAGGAAGAACGGCAGCAAAAGAAGTGGAGAGAAAATAACAGCAATCATCAGCAAAATCATCAGATACAATTTAACAAAACCAAGACAATTAAGTTCAAGAGAAGTAGCTCCAATCTTGATGATGATGGTGCTTCCTCTGCTATTCTCTTGCTTGCTTGCATTGCATGCACTCCCTCTTACACTTAATTCTATATCTACTCACTATTATCAATTTACCTCTCAGATTTAATAGTTTGTATTTGGTGCGTAGCATATATATTCTTTGTAATAATTAGTTTTGTGCCTAAATAAGCCAGCATAATTAATATTTAGCTAGGTGGTAATGGTGTACTATCAAGCTAGCTAGTTGTTTGTAACCACGAATATTAATATGACGTACGAGTAATTATTTTATTTCATAAGTAGGCCAAGATGGTATTAATAACCTTAATTTCTTCCTTTTTCAAAATTTTAAATTTATAATTTCTTAGAGCTAAAAACTTGTTCTAATTACTGCCAAATTATACTCATCAACTATTCAATTAAGAATAAAATTTTGATCCAACGATTTAAATTTACGCACATTATAGTATATGCGCACCGAATTACTGCTTAATTCATTACGGTTTTAAACTGTAACAACAAATTTTTTAATTAATTACTATTTGTAATTGGCACAAAAGTTATAACGATTGGGCAGTGTTGTTAAAATTTCATAATTAAACTATGATATATAATAAGAATTGTTGTTATAATCAATGTATTGAAGCTAAGATGAAGATACATATTTTTCTTAACAATACCAAACAAATCCTAAATAACCATTCATTTCATCTAAGAGTGCCCTAAAAATTGGAATTTTTAATGCTGCAACTTACAACGGAAGAGGAAAGATTTCAAAATGCAGTACCTTAACAATTTTTAATATTTCACCACTGGATATATGATTTTATTAATGAATTTCCAAACCAATACTAATAAAGAAGCTATTTAAGAAAATTTATTTTTTACAATTTTTATTTTAGTTAATTTAGTTCATAATTAGAATTTTATTATTTTATTACTTATTCACTAGATGATAAATAAATTAAGGATTGGATTTATGAAAAAAAGAAAAACCCATGGCCAATACAAGTAAGTGACGGATAAAGAGGAGAGGCACATGCTGTATATATATAGGGAAGTAGTGCCTTATAGGATTGGGATGTCAAAATACTATTACTCTTATTACTTAGTCAGTGTCTAAGAAACCAAACTTGGAGTTGAATTCAGTGTTTTAGTGTTTGAATTTGGGACATGCATGAATCAAGAAAATCATTATATATTATATATATATACATGCATGGTTTGATGTCTATTATTTATGGCGACATAGCCATGTGCCACACTTTATCAATTTGGATGGCAGTAACTAAATGAGGGTGATATGCTATTTAAAATGGGAAATGGGGGGCCATGTGCTCATGACTGCTTCACCAGATGCCAAACCTAACATAACGGATCAAACTACTTTCATCCATACTGAATTAACAATTAGAAAAATTAGATGGAATAAACCAATGGTATATACACCTATGCAAGCAGTGGCGTAGCTAGGAATTCAGTTCAGTGGGGTCAAAAATTACAACTTAGGATAAATTTATTTACATAAAAATATGAATAAGTGCGAATTTTTTTTCTTCAAAATATTAAAATCAGTACAAATTTATTATTTAAATTAATTTTTTAATTGTGTTAAAATATTAAAAATTATACATATTTACGTTTATGAAGGTAAATATGAATATTTTTATTGATAGCTAATATGAAATTATGGTTCACATTTATCTTAAATTATTGAATTGGTCCATATTTGTCATTTAAAAGTATTAAATAAGAGCAAATTTATACCATTTTAATATCTTGAGAATATTTTTTAAAAAAAGAAATAAATTTTTAGATGTAAATATGTACTATTTTTAACAATTTAAGGACAAATTTGGATTTTATCACTAAAAAATAAAGAATTCATTTAAATATTTTAATGGGTCAATTTAAAAAAAAAATAAATTTATAGAGTGATTTTTAATTTTTTTTATAATTAAGTGGGGTTATTTTTTAAAAAAAATTAAAACTATAAATATAATTTTAAATTTTTTTATAATTGAGTGGGGTCAATTGACCCCACTCAATATAATGTGGCTACGCCACTGTATGCAAGTAATGTGAGAGTTCAATTTTGTAAGTTTCTAAGAACTGTTCCTCAGATTATAGAATATTTTGGTTGCTTGCAGATAATTTTATTAATAGTACACCTAAACACGTATTATCTTGACAAATTTATCTAATCTCATTGACCGTATACTACCTAATTAACTCAACCCACTTCATTTGTTTACTGTCAACCTGACAGAAATCCAATAAAATTTGTGACATTAATTGAGTGTATATAGTATAAACTTATATGTAGCTTTCGCCCTTCTTTTAAGTTGAAAAGAAACAACTTGAAAATTTCTGCGCCACAACATGACATCAGCTTACACTCCACATTGTTAATTACTTTTCTGATCTACAAATAAATATTATAATGGAGATATTTAATACAGTATATATAATCAGATACTGTATAAGTTTTCTCAACTCTGCCAATTATACTCTCGAAATTCATAAAAAAATTTAAAATCACCAAAATCTCTTTCAATAAAAATTTGTCAGTATTTGTTTTAGATAACCCGAGTTGCAAACAATATATTTGGTTATTTTTCATATGTAAACATCAAAATTATGCTATGCTACATATATACCTCCTTTTCGCTTTAAGGTTTAAGCATGTATAAACATTAAACGTGAACATCAAAATAATGCTATATAGCTAAAGTAATGGAAGTGAATGATGGAAGATAACAGTTTTTGTTTTTTAAATCAAATTCACTTCATTAAACAAGATCAACAGAAATACAATCAACAATAAAATTAAGAAGAAGGTAACTGGACTATTCCATACAATTAGCTATAGAAAAAACTGTCCTAACTTGTTTATATGAACTGCTTTATTCGCAAATAGCAGTTTTAAGATATATATACGTGATAATTATGCTAAGTAGAAAGTACATATATGAGTTTTAAGATATATATACGTGGTAATTATGCCAAATAGAAAGTACATGTACGAGGAATTACAAGAAAATTATTTATGCAATTGGGTTGAAAGATGCATAGGCACAAATATGAGGATTTTGTTCAAATTTGACCATATCATCCTTAGGCAAAGCTACCCAAGCTTCTATACCTTCACCATCTTTTGTGTCTAACAAAATGGCTACGTTATTAAACTTCAGAGCAGTACTGACCCAAATGGGTTTTCCCCACCCAAAATCAGCCTCATAAAATGGAAATCTACACCAACTACTGAACCCAAAAACTTTCGTCCTATTAGAGTTTTTCCTAAGCTGCTCAGATCTTTTCCTTACGAATTGAAAGTACCTACCCCCAGCATGAATCTTTCTCACATGATCATCACTAATACTTGTTATTGATTCATGAAGCTTTCCTGCTAAAAGATTATAATCTAGCTTATTCTCATTCTTTGAACAAATTGCCACTGCCACTTGAGATATGTTTCCTATTGATAGTTGTGGTAATGGTGGAATCATTCTTTTGCGCAGACCCACTGCCATTGTTGCAGCATTTATCTCTTCTTCTTCTCCATTTAAACCCAAAACAGCCCCCCATATGACAGCAGCCACCGCCTCGACCCGGGTCGGGTGATCCAAACACGGTCCGTTTCCTATTTCTTCTTTCAAAGACACAATCTTTGAACTATCAAACACAAATCTTTTCATCAGGATTTTACTTAACAACTCTTCTTTTAAGAAACCATACAATGAGAAGGTTTGTGTATCTTGTGGGGGAAATATGGAGGTGCAATCATAAATTACACCGTCGATATCGCTGCCACCGAAGGCGGCTTTTGCCCAGCTGGTAGCAAAGGAGGCTGCTGATGATGCATCAACAATTCCATGCCAAATGCATATACTTATTGCCATACCCCCACAGTCGAAATAATTCACCTAAGTTGCCAAGATTACCTGTTCAAAATACCATACTGCATGTAAACTTTGCATGAATTTAGAGAGTCGAGCTTAACTGAGTGTGTGCTTTGTGTACCGCTAATTTAGATTTAGAAGGGCAGTCTCCAGGTACAATAACTAGTTTGAGACATTCCATTGAATTCCCTTCTCTAACCTCACTTTGTAAAAAAAGATTAAATATTTAAATAAATTTTTGTAATGCATGTATCTTAGTGATAAGGTGTTTAGGAATATAAAGATGTCATTAGCTTAGTAGCAAACATATATAATCAAAGTTTGCTTATAATATATATAGATGTGTGGCTTATCTGCTATCTCTCTTCAATCTATATTTTCACCTATCGAACCTATTAAAATCTATATTATGGTTAAACCCTCAAGAAATGAGATGTGCAATGGTAGGAATTTTGAGTACAAATTTGGAAATAGCATCTTTAAATAATTAAAAATATGAGTGAGCAAAATTGTGATTATTTCAATATATTCAGTTGTTATAGTCCAACTATTTTGAATAGATTGAAAGGACCGAACTTTATTATATTCTATAATAATTTATTAGTTATTCAATTTATAATATTTATTTATAAATTACGCATAATTGCTGAGTTATAGTTATATATATATATACACACATACACACATAATATATAACTATATATATGTTCTAAAATAATTTATTAGTTAATCAATTTATAATATTTATATATAAATTAAGTATAATTGCTGAGTTATAATTATATATTATGCATAGTTATTTTATTTTATTTTAATGATGTAATATTTGAATTCTACATAGTTAATTTATGCATAATATTTAGAGGTTGCATTAAAATTTAAATTTATTGTATAATGAATTTCTCAATTAAATTAATTCAAATATTAATATTTTATATATAATTTATTATTTGAATTTTTTTTACATTTTATTATAATTGTATTATTCAAAATATATAATAACCTAGCATAAAAATTAAAAGCGCATGAAAAAAGCCCAAAGCTGAAATAGCCAACCGAACTATTGTTCGGTTGGTTCACTTTGATTTTTCCTAACATATTCAATCGGTTCAATTTTTGTTGGTGCCACTGAACCAGCCGGATGGATTATAAAAAATAAAAATCTATTAAAGTTCAAAACCTGACATTACCTGATCAGAGCTTATCTCAAGTGGATTGCAGGGTAATAGCTTTTCAAGGTGATGTATCTGAGGATCCTGAAGCAGCATGGACATGTCTCCTGCAACACGAGCTTCAATATATGAAGCTCCTTCATCATTGCAATCTATAGAAAAAATATCTTTTATTCGTCCCGCCAGAGGATAGAACTTGGTTAGTGTTTGTGAGAAGGATGTTTTCAGGCGATCAGATATTTCGCCAGTATTTTCACCGTTGCACGAGTAAAAGAGAATGACGGGGATGTATATTGGAGGAGAGAGCTGATCTAGGAGAGAAAGCTTGTAGTTTCTGAGGTGTTGAGGTGTTGAAGAAGAGGGTTTGATAATTTCTTTGAAAAGGATTTGAAGTTCCATGTCTGCAATTTCTTAATTACTCCAGTTGGATCGATGCTCATGTTATTATATAGGAAGTTCCACTAAAGTATTTTGGGATTAGTAGCTAAAATTAAATTATATTCTTCAGACCTATTCAAATTAAATATTTGATTTTCACAGTCAACCCCGAGAGTCGACATCAATCCTTTGCCCCCAGTAAAGCAATTGAAAAATTCATTTATGCTGCTTCACAAGCAGAACAATGACCTTTTCTTTTTCTTAGTATATATCCAACATATCAGCTCCTTGCAGAGTACCCACCTATGAAAGCTTAAGAAGAGCTAACTATCAGAGAACTAGGGGTATCAAAAATACATTACGGGGCATTAAAAAATCTCCAATTCTTAATTATTTCATGATTGAGAAGGCCTCACTAGCAGCATGCATGCATTAAGGGTCAATAGCCTCACCATATTGCCCTTGTTAAGACGTAGGTTAACTTCAAGGGCAAGAAATTTAATCAATAATAAATTGGAATATCTAAAAACTATAAAAAATAAGGTTTCAACATCATCTGGTTGAGAGTCAACTATGATGAATAATTAATATTTAAATGACATTAGTACCTTCCTCCATTAACTAAGTCAACATTTGAACCAATGTTATTGAAACCGGATCGGATAAAGAACCGGCAAGACTGAAAGTTCGTGGTTCGACCGGATTCAACCGAATTTTTTTCTATTTTTTAAAATGTTATTAATTAGTATAATTTTTATAAATACTACTACTAAAAAAAAAAATCAATCAAAACATTTAACATATGCCTCAAATATACTGGTAATAATATTTTTTCACCTTTTATTTTTTTAAAATTATTATTTAATTAGGTATTTTCTGTTAAAATATTTTATTTAATGAGTTTTAATTTAAAAATTAAATAATTCAATAACTGTAGGTGAAATTAAAAAAGGATAGAAAATTATCTTTAAGTTCACCAATTTTTATTCTATTGTATTTTATTGAATTATTAAATCAGTATATTATTTTCATTAAGTTCAAATGTGATTAAATAGTAAAAAAATCAATTATTTGTCAAATAAAATTTATTAGATTATTTATTTTTTATTTTTATGAAAAAATACTTATTTTATTAATTATTTTAAACTAGACCCGGTTCTGGCCAGTTCAATCTGGTTCTTCCCGGTTTTTTTAATCCAGTTTTATACAGTTGAACCAACCGGTTATGCAACCGGTTTGGTCCGGTTTTAATAACCATGATTTGAACTTTTGATGTGAGACAAATTGACAGTTGAGCTGGTTTGTGCTTGCTTTCACATTATGGAGAAGTCAATTAAGGTATAGTATATATATATATATATATATGCAGCTTACGGGGGCCTATATTTTTAATTAGGGTACGGATACTGCTGCATTCTTGATACCATTTTACTTTTCGTTCAATACTGTGCGTGATATAGCAATACTCATGTTTTTATCACTTTAATTAATGTTAATTTTTTAATAAACAAACTATTAAATTAAAATTTATTGGTTAATTGCGAATTAATAATTTACCATTAAGGCAAATCACCCAAAATTTAAAAGGATCATCTTCAATTTCTAGCTATTCTATCCCAAAAATGTAATTACACAAAAAAAAAATCTATCAAGAAAGCTTTTTTAAATGAAAATCGAGAATTGTTTTTAGTAAGCTAACAGCCTAATGCACGTCGGAATTTATTATTATTTTTTTTAATCAAACAGTTTTACATAATCAACTAATGGCTTGGTAGAATTCAAAGTAATAATTTCGATAAAAACCTAAAATTAATCATATACATATATAATTTGAGAGATTTATTATTTAGCATACAATTTCATTGAGTAGATGGAGCAATTGGTTCAAAAATCGTTATCTTGTTCAGAATTATTTCGAGTTTAACGAATAAATAAATAAATATATATATTTATAATTAAACTCAGTAATTATATATACTTACGTATAAACACACGGTAATGGAGTTAATTAATGGGAGGAAAAAGTAGCAAATGCCGAAATGGCTGGATTCTCTTGAAACTTGGACATGTCTTCTTTATTGGGCAATCCAACCCATGCTTCAATTCCTTCGCCATCTTTAGTATCTATGAAAATGGCAAACTTGTAAAGTTTCAAGCCATTGGATACCCAACTGGGCTTTCCCCACCCAAAATCAGCTTCATACAATGGATATTTACACCAACTACTAAACCCATATACCTTCATCATCTCTGGATTTTTTCCATGCTCATTCACTGACTTAAAGTACCCACCATCTGCATATATTTTCTTGATATACTCATTGTTTACCATTCTTATAGACTCATGAATTGCTCCTGCTAAACAATTTATGTTATTCTCATTGTTTGATTTAGCCAATGTGAAGTGAGTGAGATTGCCAATAGACTTGTTTGGCAGCTGAGGATCCATTCTTTTCCTCAAATCTATAGCTATTCCAGCTTCACATTTTTCTCCAGTTGCACCCATTACAGCACTCCAAATTAGAGCAGCCACAGCCTCAACTCGTGTTGGCCGTTCCGAAAGCGATCCTTTACCCAATTCTTCTCGCAGTGCAGCTATTTTAGATCCATCAAATTTGAATCTTTTCATTGAGCCTTTACTTAACAATTCTTCACTCATGAAGGTGTTCGACGAAATGTCCTGTGGAGGGAAGAGCTTGGTGCAATCAAAAATCACACCGTCGTCTGTGTCCAAACAACCATCACCTCTTGCAATTTTAGCCCAAGTTGTAACAAAAGAAGCCAAAGCTGATGCATCAGAAATTCGATGTAAGATGTTTATTCCGATTGCAATCCCACCACAATCGAAGCAATTCACTTGTACTGCTAGTATTAGCTGAGATTTAATTTCATAAGGATTGCAAGGTAATAGTTTTTGAAGATTAAGAATTTCAGGTTCTTGAATCACCGGGGACATGTCACCAGATACACAAGCTTCAATGTATGAAACTCCTTCATCGTTACAGTCAATGGAAAATTTGTCTTTGATCCGTCCGGCGAGAGGGTAGAAATGCGTTAGTGTTTCTGATAAAGAAGGTTTCAATTGGTGAAATTTTTGGATGGGATTTTCAGAGTAAAAGAAAATGATTGGAACGTAACGAAAAGGAGCTATCTGATCAAGTACAGAAAGCTTGTAGGTTCTTAGGTGGTTTGGTGTTGGAGAAGAGGGTCTGATTGTTTCTTGGGAAAAAATATTGACTTCCATTTCTGCACTTATTTTGAAAGGGAGAATGATTTTTTTTTCTTTTGCTGATAGAAAATGGAAGCTGAATTTAACTGTTAAGATTGGATTCGGAGCAACTTTGTAAGATATTAAACGGAAGTTTGAGTCATGTTCTTTGAGGAGCCAATTTTCCTGCTGATTTTGGTGAGGGTGATCTTTGCTTGATGTTGATGTCGTTACTTGTTAGAGTTGCCTTGTTTGTTTTAGAGGATATATTTGTTAATAATAAAAATATCTATATATATTATTGTACAATAAATTAGATTCTCAAAATCTCATTTTTAACTAATTTCAATTTTTTAAATGATTATATAATAAATTAAATTCTCAAAATTTGATTTTTATGATGATTGCCAAGCTGGGTTTGTCTTTGTCAATTTCGGTATCATCGATTCTCCATAAAATTTGTCAAAAACAATATGGTTTTGCTTTTAAGAAACAATCGTTTTATTATCACAAGCAAGATTAATTTTATATATTATAAGGTTAATTAAGCTTCTAATCTGAAACCAAAAAATGGATGAAATGAAAGTTTTAATCACATCAAGAGAGAAAATTAAACCATCATCTTCAACCCCTCAAACCCTAAAAACTTTCAAGCTTTCCCTGCTAGACCAGCTAGCTCCTGCAGCATATGTTCCTATGATCATTTACTATGCACCTACACCTACTGATCCTGATGAAATCAAAATTCAAGAAAGAGTTGATCTCTTAAAAATATCTTTATCCAAAACTTTGACAGAATTTTATCCATTAGCAGGAACAGTGAAACAAAACTTATTCATCGATTGTAACGATGGAGGTGTTGATTTCATTGAAGCCAGAGTGAATTGCCCAATCTTCAACATTATGCATAACCCTGAAGCAGAATTAATTGATCAGCTTTTGCCTCCTCCTTCTTCAATTTCCATGGAGTCTCAAGTTGGAATTCAGATTAATATATTTAGCTGTGGAGGAATGGCGATTGGCACGAGTATTTCTCACAAGCTTGTTGATGGCATCACATTCACTTGCTTCTTAAACATGTGGGCTTCAATGGCTAAATCCTCTGGTAAATATTTTTCTCCTGTTTTTATCGGACCACATCTTTTTCCTGGAAAAGTTTTATTTAGCCAATTGCCTGTGTTAGACATACCTCAGGCCAAAAACATTACTAAAAGATTTGTGTTTGATCTTGCAAAGATTGGTTCTTTAAGAAAAAGAGTTTTTGGTGACAATAACAATCCTCCTAGCCGTGTTGAAATAGTATCAGGATTAATCTGGAAATATGCTATTGAAGCATCCAGGGAAAGAAAATCATTAGAATCCGACAGAACTGCATCTTTTTTAACACAGACTGTGAATTTACGAGCTAAGATGGATCCACCATTGCCCTATTTCGCGACGGGGAATCTTCTTTGGCTGGCAATTGCAGAGGCACCTAGTCATAGCTTGGAGATTCAAGACTTAGTGTATGAGGTGCAAAATGGATTCAAGAAATTTGATGGAGAATATGTGAGGAAAATTCAAGGTGAAAATGGGTATTCAGTGTTAAGTGAGACTCTTAAACAAATAGGAGAACTTGTTGCAAAAGATGTGGACATATATAGGTTTACTAGTCTAAGAAAATTTGAGCTGTATGAAGCTGATTTTGGATGGGGAAAGCCTGCTTGGGTAAGTAGTGCAAGATTGGCATTCAAGAATGTTGTTATTTTAATTGAAAGCAGAGATGGCAATAGAATAGAAGCTTGGGTGACCTTAGCTGAACAAGAAATGGTGATTTTTGAGCGCAACCAGGAGCTTCTTTCCTTTGATTCCACTGCTTCTTTTTCACTGCTTAATTCTCATCTTTGAATTATCAATAATATCAAACTTGTGTAATGGATTACTTTGTATACATGACAAGGTGTGATTAGATTGATTTACGATAAATTTAATTTAATTTCGCCTTTCTGTATATGTGTGGGAATGATTTTATTGGTTGAACAATACATATTTCTTATTCTATGCAATTAACTCAACTCCAATATGACCCATAAATGATATATAAATTTCACTACATTCTAACCCTGATGATCGCTAGTACTCCTCGTAATATAATTAACCTGATAAGAAGATTAAGTTAATTGAAAATAATTTTAACATCTTGAATAATTATAAAGTTATCCGTTCTTTCGATAGAACAATGTCAAAGATACACATTTATATTGTGGCATTCAAATGTCATTGTATGATGATTCTTACTGTATAGACTAAATTTGCTAAGTATTAGATTAATAACTCAATAATAAAGAAAAATTACTTAATTAATTGGAATTTCCCGAGCAACAAAGTTTCATGTTTGGGAAATTAGAAAAAACGGATTCAGAATTAAAACTTTTCTATAAATATTTAATTCAAAAGCTAAAGGAGAAAAAATGAAAGAGGAGCCATACTTTTAAGTTTTACAGAACATATGTAACCTAATAGTTTTTTTCTTTTATCTTCAAAAAAGAAAATTATTTTTTTTTCTTTTTTTTTTTCTTCTTCTTTTTTTTTTAAAAAAAAAAATGCTCAATTAGTAATTATATTAAGAGAATATATACTATATCATTTTAATATTTTTCTTCCATATGTATAAAAGAAAATATCCCATGAATTATAAACTATTTTGAATTCCAAAAGTTATTTAATTTGTGGACTTATATTATAATTACATCAGTGGTTTTGTAACTTAATATGAAATTAAACCCTTTAATTCTTATTGTGAGAGTATATTTCTTATGAATAGATTAAAATTATTAGAGTTGATAAAATGTGTATAATCGTAGATGAACCTATATACACACAATGTGTGTGTATATATATCTATAAGCGCTAATCTATCATTGTCATTTCATATTTTGCAATGAATAAAACTTTTGTTCTTGTTCTATGTTATGGGAATAGGATGAAATCATTTTGTAAGCTTTACTATGCCGACGAACCATCTTGGAGCAGAAACAGCAAAGTCTGAACTGACATTAATTAATAATCCATGCACTACAGTCGAAAATTTAGAATTATGTAAAGTATGCAAATTCAGTCGCATAGTGAATATCCCCCGACATCATGTGTTTGTAGCTTCTAATTCTGCCAGCCGGCAAATAAGCCAATTTCAAAAAAATATTCTTATACTATGATCAAGTTGCAGCTTTCAAAATCATACATTGTAGCTAATATTTCTCATGTATACCAAAAGTATATTCTACCGTCAATCAGCTTCACCTCGTTTAATGTTAGGGTACTGTTTCCAGACCTTAATTACAGTCCAATGCAAGGATTGAAATTCAAACACGATGTTTTTTTCAATTACCCAACAATAGAGACCTAATTTTCAGTCTTAAGATTCATTGTCCTTTATCACCAAAGATGGATATAGATAAGCATAAGGTTACAAAAGAAATTGAAAAGAATAGAACATTCAGATAAGAGTTACGATTGGTTATGCTGCATGATGCATATGTATGATCGGACAAAATTATTTTTTTCACTTTTTTCTAATCGGACAGCGAGTGTATCATGAGTGCATCACTGCATAGCGCAACAAATTAAAATATATCTATATATATATATACAAATTTTTACCATTGTTAAAAATATGAACATAAGGTTACCACCTAGGCGAGGGAGTGTTAGAAATCTACAGGACAAGCACGAAATCCAAAACTCTTGGAATGGTATAATGAGCAATTCATTTCATTGCTCTATGCTACCTCATGAGAAGACACCCACCCATATGTTTAACGATTCAACCTTCTGGAAGTTTTGATATTAACTTCGCCTAGTAATTGTCACCAAAACAAGAAATTCTTTTCTATATATACCAGCTTTTGTTGGTGATTTAGTCCTTCAGAGCCTAATTGACATATCTTTAGAAATAAAGGAAGGAGAGAAATTAGAGATCAACAAATCTCAGAAATGGCTCCAGCTGCTATCGATTTCTCCCACCATGAAACAATAAACAAAATGATGAACAGTCTTGATCTTAGTCTTTCAGCTATGGCTTTTTATGCTTTCCCTTATTACTTACCCGCAATTGAGAACAATGATTACATTGCAATCGGTCCATTGGCTGAGGATTCCAGGGAACATAAGAGGATAAAACGAACTCTGAGTTTCGCAGAATCCACAGGTAGTAATGGAAGTTATTATAGCGGTGGAAGTTCTAGTACGAATAACCTGAGTAGTGATCATAGCAGCATAAGCCGGACTACTAGTATTAATAGCCTGAATAGCTTGCCAAGGCTTAATTTTCGCGATCATATATGGACTTATACGCAAAGATTTCTGGCAGCAGAGGAGATAGAAGGGGCAGCAGAAGCCATGGCCGCGAATTCTGAGGAAAATGGAAGTCAAGGAGGATGTGGACAAGCTGACGGTATGAGGCTTGTTCAGCTTCTAATCGCTTGTGCAGAAGCTGTGGCTTGTCGCGACAAGGCACATGCCTCGGCCTTGTTATCTGAGCTCCGGTCCAGTGCTTTAGTCTTTGGCTCTTCTTTTCAGCGAGTTGCTTCTTGTTTTGTTCAAGGGCTTGCTGATAGATTGGCAATGGTTCAACCACTGGGAACAGTAGGCTTTATTGCACCTATGATGAATATAATGGACATTGAATTTGACAAAAAGGAGGAAGCTTTACGCCTTGTTTATGAAATTTGCCCACATATCCAGTTTGGTCATTTTGTTGCTAATTCTTCTATACTGGAAGCCTTTGAGGGAGAGAGTTTTGTCCATGTAGTGGACCTGGGTATGACCCTTGGTTTGCCTCATGGTTACCAATGGCGCCATCTGATCCAAAGCCTCGCCAATCGGGCTGGAAATCCACCCGCCCGCCTTCGAATTACAGGTGTAGGCCTTTGTGTTGGTAGGTTCCAAACCATCGGCGATGAGTTGATGGAGTATGCAAAAAAGTTTGGAATCCATCTTGAATTCTCAGTGATTGAAAGCAACCTGGAAAATCTCAGGCCTGATGACATCAAGAAGTTTGATAATGAAGTTGTTGTTGTTAACAGCATTCTTCAGCTTCACTGTGTGGTTAAAGAAAGCAGAGGAGCTTTGAATTCTGTTTTGCAGATTATTCATGGTCTTTCGCCGAAACTTCTTGTTTTAGTTGAGCAAGATTCGAGCCACAATGGGCCGTTCTTTCTGGGGAGATTTATGGAAGCATTGCATTACTATTCTGCAATTTTTGATTCATTGGATGTAATGCTGCCAAGGTATGACACTAGGCGAGCTAAGATGGAACAGTTTTATTTTGCGGAGGAGATTAAGAACATAGTGAGCTGTGAAGGTCCAGCAAGAGTGGAGAGGCATGAGAAAGTAGACCAGTGGCGGCGAAGAATGAGCCGTGCAGGATTCCAGGCTGCACCAATCAAGATGATGTCTCACGCCAAGCAATGGCTCGGGAAAAATAAGGTTTGTGATGGGTATACGGTTGTGGAAGAAAAAGGTTGTTTAGTGCTTGGCTGGAAATCGAGGCCTATTGTAGCAGTTTCTTGCTGGAAATGCTAAGTCATGGCCCGGCTGCCAAAAATGAAGTTGAATAAATTGGCCCAAGTGTGGGCATGTCAGTCTAATATTGAATTTGTTGTGTGCTTGTCTTGTTCAATTTGGTCAGTTTTATTTCAGTGCAAACAATGACTTTTCACTGAAATAAATAATTACTGAATTTAAAGTTTGACTGTTGAGATTACTCGACAGATAAAAATAAATGATTTTTATTTGACGTTCGGTCTGCAAAATTGTATAAATCTAACATTCATTGATTCTTTTTTCATGGAAGCCAATTTTGTGCTTTTATCCTCGAATTGGAAGCTTCCTTTGGCGTCAGATTTGGACCTAATTATCTTGGATGATATGATTGCAGCACTTGCTTTTTTTTTTTTTTTTTGCATAATTCATTTGTAATGCGATTGACTTTTGAGATAAGTAAATGCAGGAAAAATGGGACGATGGATACTTTAATGTGAAGGGCCCAGAATGGTAAACATCCAGCCCAGATATCGTTTTGGGCTCCTTCTACTAGTCTTTGTTTGCCTAATACAACATAAAACCCAATCCAACAGTGTGTAATTGATTCCGATTGAAACAAATAAATTCAATTTGTAGAATTCATTTGTAAATAAATTTTTATAATTAGAATAAAATTATTAAAATATAGAATTGAAAATAAATTCTTTGTTTTTATGTTTAGAATAAATGAATTCATTTCTATTTTATTTACTAAAATATTCTTAATGCCAATTTTGATATTTTCTTTCAATTACTCCCAATAAAAAAAAATTAATAACCATTAATCATTATTTTAAAATTTTTGATAAATACTGAATCATTAATAATATAATTAAAAAAAAAGTAATCAATATTAACATTTCAGAAATTTAATTTGAGCAATAATATTATTAAAAAAATCATACATACCAAATGAAACTAGTCAGTAAAAATTCAACAGAAACTAGTTAAAATACGGTGATAGTGGTTTTGGGTGACAGAAGAATAGTGATAAGAGAGGGAGAAGAACAGTGATGGAGAAGAAACGATAACAGACTACGTTAACTGTATAAAAGTAATTTATTTATAACAAATGATTAAGAGGGTATTATAATTTTTTCATTTTTGACTCTTAAAAATATGGAATTCATTTGCAAATTCCATCTATTTTGATGGGATTTGGTGAAAGTATAACGAATTCCACATAATTGAATTTTATGAATTTAATTCCTATTTTTTTGCATTCCAAATATGAAAAATGAGAATTACAAATAAATTTCATAAAATTTTATGAAATTCATTTATTACAAGCACTATCTTAGTCTCTGTTTAGCTGAAAGTAAGTGAGGAGATAAATAAGATTTACTTTAATGATCTGATAAATAAAATTTATTATCTTTTACTCTCTATTGTTATTTTCATTAAAATACATAAAAAAATTGATTTTCTCTCTTTTAATTAAAAAATAAAAATAAAAATTTTGTTCTATTTACTCTCACTTGCTATTTTTTTTTATAATTTTAGCGAGAAATAAAAGTTACCCTTCTTTACTCTATGTTTACTTTCACTCACTCTTTTTTCTAGACACATTTTTGTCCAAACAAAAAAAGAAAGTAGAAATTTACCACACCCTCAATTCATCAATTTATATTGAAAAAGAAAATTAAATTAAAAAAATTAAATTATATTAAAAATATAAAAGTGATAGATAAATTTAATTTAATTTTTTTTTAAAACGACAGATATTAAGTAACGTACAGTATTATATGAATAAACAGAAACCAACCAAATGAAATGTTGGATTTCTAAAACTATAGATGTTTTTTTTTTTTTTTTTTAATTCTATCGGTTCCAAATGCATAGAATTAAGGGATTCAAAGCTGAAAATGGGTGGGCGCAATGGATTATTAAATTACTAATTAATGGCTGCAGTATTTGGAATCATTACTCAGTAGCTTAATTTGAATTGTTTGTCCTTAGTTCTCCAAAACTTAAAGCACTTTGGAGGAGAAAAAGGCCAACTTTGGGTGTAGTAGAGGACAGATTCAGAAAAAGAAGCAGAAAATGGAAGCAGGAGGCTTGCTTGGTGGAGTCGGACCTTGTGTTTCTGCCTCATCCATTCCACGCTCGTCGCCAGAGACAACTTATAAAACCACCACCGTCAGCAGCTTATCCCACGCTCCCACCAACAACCTTAACCTACGCACCACCCACTTAGCAGCTTTCCATTCAACATCCCACCTTTTCTCCTATTCCCCTTCTCGTCTTTATCATGCTAAATCTCGCAAATCCGATAAACCCCACATCTTCCTTCCTCATTTGGTCGCTGCCATGGTACGTACTCTCTCTCTCTCTCTCAATTTTTTCTATAGAATTGCTTCAAGCCATTACTTCCGTTGACTAGTAATTTTTGAGTTTATGAACTCGGTGGAGAGTTATTTATTTGGATCTAATTTCACTTGGAAAGAATATGAATTGGGGTCGATTTTGAATAATTGTGAAAAATTAACGGGAACACAGTTCGACATTTCTCGTCAATTTTGTCATGAACAAAACCCAGTTGAGATTTTTCAGTTGTTTACTTAATTTTGTGCTTCAGGAACAAGTTGAAGAGACTTACATCATGGTCAAGCCTGACGGCGTCCAACGTGGCCTTGTAAGCTTTACTATTTTCTGTGTGCATTTCAATTACTAGCAAAGTTCTTAGTTTGGTCGCTGAGAATGTTGAAGATAGTTGGGAAATTAAAGTTGAGAAATTGATTGTTCAAATCTTATTTTTGCATTGTTTGAGATGACCACAATAAATACCTAAAGAGTATGCTGAAATATTTTGCATTAAATCGGGTACTCATTAGCAATTGCTCAGTGTGGTTGAAATGACATTGAGTTTTGATCTTTTTTGTTCTAATTTAATCTTACGGGGATGGATATTTTTCAGGTCGGAGAAATAATCTCAAGATTTGAGAAGAAAGGGTTTAAATTGACAGGCTTGAAGCTCTTCCAATGCCCTAAAGAATTGGCCGAGGTTTGTTGTTTAGCAAAAGATATATTTTTTCCATCCTTTTCATGATGAAACCATTATCAGTATGTTTTATTTCTGCAAGTACCTTATATGGCTTTTGTTTCTATAAGATGTTTTTCTGAAGCAAATAAAAACTTTTGCGTTTCTAATGTAAATAATGCTGAATATTGTTCTGTTCTGTTGCTGAGAAATTAAACTGATTGTTGCTTTCATATGCATATATTATCTCCATCTCTTCATCCTCTAATCAGAAACATTTTTATAACTATAGGAGCATTACAAGGATCTCGAAAGCAGACCTTTCTTCCCCAAACTGATCAATTACATCACTTCGGGTCCTGTTGTGTGCATGGTATGTTAGCCATTTTCCTCAGTACGTCTGCTGTAAATTCATAAATTCGATAGTTTTGGAGATCTTATACTAATGATAGTGCTATTCTAACCAGGCATGGGAAGGTGTTGGTGTTGTCGCATCTGCACGTAAGTTAATTGGGTCTACAGATCCACTTCAAGCTGAACCTGGCACAATAAGAGGAGATCTGGCTGTTCAAACTGGAAGGTTAGGCCTACAAGTTTCGCTACTTTGGTGATTTGCATGTTTGTTTGGTCTTTGCTGCAGCAGGCTACACTTTATCTCCTTCCATTTAGTAATTCTTCTTTCTTATGGTGAAAATTTATTCAGGAATGTGGTTCATGGCAGTGACAGCCCTGAGAATGGGAAGCGTGAAATAGGTGAGACCTTTATGCTCTAGGTTTTATTTGTTTTATAACATAATTTTTTTTCTTGTAGCAAATGTTTTTGGGAGTCTAGGAATATATTCTTTGGTTCTTAGTCCAAATGCAGTCAAGTTAGGTTACAACAAAAAGTGCAATTCCTGTTTTTCGGCTAGTGCTTGAGTTTACTGTAGCAAATTCAAGATTTGAAACTGCTTTTGAGCATCCACTCATGAGTATATTGAGGAAAAAAGAATGACGAATAAATCTAGAAATTCTGACCTAGAGGTGTTACTTGCCAAAAGAATTATCAGAGATGTTTTTGAAGTATAACTACAAACTCAGCTTCACTGGTAATTTCCTTTCGTCGCCATTGGGGTTGCAGCAAGTACTCTTTATAACTAGTTTACGAAATCATTTGTAAAATTAACACAAAAAGCAAGCAAGGTTCATGTCTAAGATGCAATGTGGACTCAGTTTGAAGGTGTCTGAGTTTTGCCAATCTGCCACCCAGAGTTGTTGAACATTGAAACACACAAGGAAACAGTTAAGGATACAAAATGGTGGTGGTGTAACTTAACCATTGCATGTTAAATTTTCTGATATCATAGATTAAGGTCTGTGCAAGAATTGATTACCATTATTTATCGTTATCTGAGCCCTTCCAATGATTTATGGAGTTTGCTTTCCTTACAGCTCTTTGGTTTAAAGAAGGTGAAGTATGTCAGTGGACACCAGCTCTTGCACCTTGGTTGAGGGAGTGATTTTTGACATGGCAACCAAATTATAGAGGCATGTAGTTTTGAAAAGCTTTCCTCCAAGCAGCTGTATTCTAGATTGATCCATCATTTATGTTCTCGATTTCGAATAATTCTGTATCAATGCGTGATGTATTCAATAACTTCTCTGTTCAAGTGAAAGAGAAGCTCTAGAGAATTCAGACCCTGCTTCGGCTCTCTATCCAGTAGACTTATTATCTTTGTTCAGAGTTTCTTTTTTATCATTACGTATTTCAATGAGTAAATCTTTGAAAAAAAAAATTAAAAAAAAAAAAGCATTGCAATAGTAAATATCAAACAAAATCAAAGTAGGTTGGTCAATTAGGCAAGAATGGCATTGTTTATTAAATTTAAACCTGCTACTCCCAACAAAATAGATAAGCAACTCTGCAGTCTGCATGGTACACAACAATTTATATATTTAAAGAAGAAAATTGGAGGATTCAATACAAATCTCACATGGTAAACCCAGAAGAGGAACTATGATATTCGTGTTCAGAGTGCTGGTTTGCACAGCCAACAGACAGACAGCTGCTGGAACTTGGGGTAGTAGTAGCAGAACCATAGCTAACCACTGTCATAGAATCTCCTTCGGATGAGTTCAACGTGTGTCGAGAGCTGTTATATTTGGAAAACAGGTAGAGAAGTGATACATTCTTGCTCCGTTCTGGTTTCGAGTCACCTGTAGATTGGCAAGCTCCCACGCTAGACAGAGTACTTGTAGAAGAGCTATCCAAATCGATTACCATTGCCTCCTCATCAAATGAAAGTAGAAGCTGATGGGAACTTTGTGAGGCATTTGTTGAGGTAAAAGAAGTGGGTTGTGGGCTCGCCAATTGAATAGAACTACTGGAAAGAGTTGCAGTTGTGCAATTACTTTCCATCTCCACTGCCTCCTGGGATAGGGGACTCAAATCACGCTGAGATCCTAGTTTAAGCTTTATCAATGTAGCCTCTGCAACAAAAGGAGAATTCAGTAAACCAAGCAATTACAGGAAGGTCACAGATTGTATAATCAACTATATCAATGCATCAAAATTTACTAAAATTGGTTTCTTTTTGGATAATAGTTAAAATTTCTACATAGAGAAAATCCATAACAATTATCTAACAATTGCTTATCGAAATGTACTAAGAGCTAAGTATATGCATGTGATAACAAAAACGTGAATGGAACAGTGAAATGATGGTGTGGTACAACATTGCCACAAAAGAACACAACTTTCACAAAGTTGGATGCAAGAACAGAAGATTGACAACAAAATAGTGACTTTGAAGTTGAATAATGAATTGTCTATAGGCCCGCAAGGACCCTGAAACTGCCTCCACAAATGCTGCTCCAACTTCAAACTCTGAAAATTAGGCGGTCGTTTGTGAATGAAATATAGTAAGTAATCTAATTGTGAGTTCCTAGGTTCTATCTGAACTCATTGAAAAAAAAAACAGTATTTTTATGATGCATTAGCTTCCTAAGATAATCACTTCCTTTCAATTAAGTCCCTATTTTAGTCGGTTAGAGGCTAAATTGATGTTTAAGGACCCGATACAATATAATTATCACGGACTCAAATTAAAAAGAACTAATAGTTAAGGGATTTAACAATGCATTTTGCCTAATCTAATCGACATTTTCCACACCCATTTCCAGAGACATTGCTAACCTGTATGGTTTTTTCATGTAATAGAACACCGGAGCCGGTCAGACTTTTATGGGAAGAGCAAAAACGACACAACGCTTCAAAATGGAATATCTAAACCAATGATACCGTAAATAATAAGAATAAGAATACAAAATTCGACATTCGGAAAGATGCCTTTGAATTTTCCAAGCCCTAGATATCAAATTTCTTGAGAAAAAAAAAAAGAAGAGAAATTAGAGAGGGGAAGTACCGTAAATGGAGAGAGGATCGTCTTTGAAAATCTTGGAAGATGGCCTCTCCAAGTAATCCGGTGAAGATGATGACGGCCTCACCCTTCCGAACATTATCTCCGTGTATCTTTTTCTCTTCCAGCTATGGAGTACCCAGAGAGAAGCAGATCTTCGGTTACTTATGGGTAACCGAACCGAAAAACCGAAGCTATTCACAATTTGAATGAGGTTTTGAGGGTTTGGCGCCAGATTTGAGCAGGGGAAGCGGGAATTCAAAAATCTTGTATAAAGCAATCCAAGCTCTGCACTTTTATGGTCAACTAATATTGGGCCGGAATCAGTTTTGCTGAATACTTCTTCTACACGCTAGGTTTTTCAAACTTTGTGATTTGTAATACTAAATCACTTAATTTCAATTTGTAACTTCAATAACTGTAATTAACTAATCCGATTAACTGATTTTTATTGGTTTGTTTCAATTAACTAATGACAATGGTTGTTTTGTTTAATTTTTTTGATATAATTACAGTCCAATCAGCATTTTGTTTCTCCCATTTTTCACAATGACAAGAATGTCAAGCCACCCTATTAGTCTTTTTCTGTCGATCGAATCAGAATAAGAGAAATTAAATGCTGACAAAACTTTGATTATAATAGAATTTTTTTTTTTTCATTAGTTAATGGAAAGAAACAAACGGAAACCAATTAATCGAAATTCTCTAAATAAAGTCAAGAGATTTACAAGTAAATCATCTTTTTCAGTAGTGGTTTTAGTATTATGAGTAATAAAGTTAAGAGATTTATTGTGTAAATTATCCCGAATGGACATAATTGACAACAAATCAGAAATGTACGGAAAACAATGGACGAGAAAGTATAAACTTCAGAGTGATTTCAAGGCATAAATACTTGCAGGAAGTCATCACCTTCTTCCCTACCACTCTTCAAAGAATGCATTCAAAATTAGACAATTGAATTATTATGAGCCCCTAAAACAATGGCAGAGCGGTTCCATAAATATACATAAGCCACAGAAAATAATAGCAATAGTTAATCAAGGAATAGGCAAACTATTTACTGCTCATAGTTTCCAGATTGATGCATATGCATATTTTATCACTGATTGATTACTCTAACTGGGTAATGCGTCAAGCCTATTTGTATCAGTAGTCAATCACTCTCTTCGAAATAACCTTCTAAATAACCGCCGCTTCCGAGCCCTAGTCTTGGGATCTCTGTCTGAAATTACCAAAATGACAGAAAGTATTTAAAGAAACTTCGTATGAATGTTAATCAATAAATTCATGAGATGCTAGAATGAGCCATCCATTGTAACAAATGATATGAATCCTATAAGATGATTGTTTTAGAAAAGCCACCTTTTAATCTGCCAGCAAGATATAATGCTTCTTCTGCAATGGGTCTCCATTGTTCTGCGCATGAGTAATTGATTCCAAGACCAACACTCAGACCTCTCAAAAGATGCACTGTGCGAAGAACAGAAAATAGTTCCTCTGGGAAACTCTGCCATAGCCAAAAAAATATTTTAAGGATGACATAATTCCACTGCTATAGGTTATCCTAAATAAATTCTGACTCATCAGGATCACTGGTCTGCAAATGACCAGCCAAGTTACACCACAATAACTTGGGATATTCTCTGACTATCAACAAGGCACAGAGCTTTAGATATCCGATCTTCTACTTTACTGTCTATGCTTACCTGAACTGCAATCTTTTTAATTGAAGAGTCCTCTGAGAAAGGCTGTAACATTTCTACCCCAGGGGGCAGTTTACTATCAAACATTGTTTGCGCCAACTTGAGCATTTCCTGCTGTTCATTCTCACATTTGCTTATCGTATCTATGCCGAGCTCTCTAAAAGAAGGAAAAAAAGAAAATGAGAAAAAGATACACAAAACACTTTAAGAATTCAGTGTTAGGAAATACTCCCTCCATTCTTTTATAATTGTCACTTTTGTCATTTTCACTAGAATTAAGAAATATTAATTAATCTTGAATTTAGATAAAAATTGAGTGATTCAATACATATTGAGTAATTTAATGTAAAAAAATGAATCTAATTGGTCAATTTTTATTGAAAATGAAAATTAAATTGGAAAGAGAAAATTAAATTGTATTGGAAATCTAAAAGTGACAGATAAATAGAATTTGGATTTTACTCAAAAGTGACAGATAATAAAGAACGGAGGGAGTAATTATTAAACAAAAGGTTGCATTTAACAGTTATCTATATCAATTGCTCAAGCAGCCGGAATTACTTCATGAACCATCATTTCTATCCGCTCATTCAGTTAATATATGATATTTTACTGCCACAGCATTATCAGCCAAATGGAATGTAAAAGATTTACCTTGTGACCATCATTTTAGGGCTAAGTTCCTCTGGATTTTTAACAAAACACAAAGTAAATACAATAGAAGAAATTGCACGAATGAAAAGCAACTAAATGAGAAATGATCACCTGTAGCTCTCTGATGCTTTCATAGGGTCATTATCAGCCATAGCAAGTACCAAATTAGCATATCCAAGCCTCAAGGACTCTGGCAGATCCTTTACTTGCCCATAATCTAGCAAGGCAACCTGAGTCAAGGTACAAAAAAGACAAAATGAAATTTAGTTGCACACCAAAAATTCAGGATGAAGACATTACAAACTAATAGTTCTCAGCTATATGATTCTATTTAGTGCAAAGTAACAATTGAAAAATGCAACTACAGTTATCATCACAGCCAATCATAGGCATACCAAATAAAGTAATGATTGAAGAAAACAAGAATTAGGAAGAAAGCATATGTAGTTACTGACTTGCCTCAGAACCTTTACATATTAAGATATTTCCCGGATGAGGATCTGCATGGAAGAAACCACTCTTCAGTATCATTTGTCCGTAAGCTAATGTAAGACTTTTAAGTATGTTCCTGCACTTGGAAATTTTAACAAGTGTGTCATGCTTCCCCTCCTTTTTTGGACAAGGAACGCAAATTTTATGAAATCTTTATAGAGAAGCCCACACAAAATACAATGAGAAAAATAAATTTTTAAAGTGATGAATTAAGAAATAATATGGAAGTTTGATAATATATATATATATATATATATGGAACAAATTTTGCTCCAATAAAAATGATATCGAAAGACCATATATCCA